>CM040978.1:12771988-12786924 GCA_022985145.1 Pangasius djambal
ACCATATTTTTGTGGAACCTCTTAAAACAAAGCTGAAAGTCTACACTTCGATCACATCTTGACTGTTTTATTTCAAATCCATTGTGATGGTGTATAAAGGCAAAAGCACAAAGACTCTGTCATTGTCCAAATACTTCCGGACCTGACTGTATATATATATATATATATATATATATATATATATATATATATGTGTGTGTGTGTGTGTGTGTGTGTGTGTGTGTGTGTGTATATTATTTTCTCTGACCCTTTAAATAAAGTGGATTTCAATGCTATAACTGTGTTATATGTGTATATATATAGTTTTTTTTTTTTGTAACATGAAACTTTTACATAAGTCAATGTACCAAGCAATTTACATAAGCAATTTTACATAAGTCACTTTGGAACGTGTCATGACACAACCAGGATGTTAACAAAAACCTACGCAGTATATCTCACGTTACGTCAACTTAACTTATGCCAGCTTCTGCTTGTTATAATTAGCCTTTATAAATATTTAGCAAGATTTATGTCAGTTGTCATGAGAAGCTTAAGCCTTATTATTAGTTTTCTAACTAAACATGTGCTGTACTACTGACACTCATAATGATACATGACAACATTTCTGTAATTGACCAATTCTGTTCAGCCTAAAGAGGTTCAGCTTTCATAGACATTATATTTCCTACACTTCTTAAATATTTCGATTATCCCGTACAATTATGGAAATATGCATCTATTTTGTATGTTCATCATGACAGATTTCTTATTAGACTGTTGAAATCTCTCTCTCTCTCTCTGTGCCTTTCTCTCTCATTATAGCCAGACCACACTATTTGTTCATTAGCTGACTACTATAAGTCTCTGGTATAATGGTGTTACTCTTTAGCAACTGAAACCATTAAAATCCTGTTTCCATCTTTCTTAGTATTCTTGTCAATGTAGGTGACATTGCGGGCTGGACAGCTGTTATCAGCTCTGGCCACACCATCTGGTCTTAATGTGAGAGGCTTTGGAAATAAGATTTCCCCTTGCCAAAATGCATGCCTATACATGGGTGTGCAGGATGGGGACAGCAAACATTTTTAAGTGCTATTAACTCTGAAAAGGAAGCAAATCCCTTTCTATAATGAGCTGTCAAATTCAGCCAGTAATGGAGTTATGTGGTAAAGAGTTGTCACTCAGTTTCTAGATTGATTTGCAACATACTGTGTATGTGCATAGATCATATATGATGTGAACGAATGTAGTAATTTGTTTAACTTTACATAAGCATAGTCTGATGTTGTACTTAAGGCACTTGTACGACTATTACCATCCCAACATCCAATATATAACTTGTAACTTATCTTATTACCATTGGTCTCATCACTTATGTAGATAATTATATGTGCCTATTGTTGTAATGTTGTTGCAAGTAAGAATGTAAATTCATATTGTACACTGTATTTGCATACATGACAACAGACTTGGAGTTGATGTGAATTTTGTGAAAATCCAAAATTTGCTTTTTCCCCATTAAATTGTCTTCACCATTCTCTATAATATCTACTTTTATTCTCCATTTTTCATGCCCTTTGAGACTGTCATTGACATTACTTAAAGCTGGTGACTTCAAACAGACCCGGAGAGGCTTTGCAGCAGGGCTGAAATTGAGTTGACCCATTGAGAGCAGGGCAGAATAAATGAAACAGGCTCTCGGTCTCTCTCAGTCAGTGTCATGATTTGCTAATTAAACACAGGACATGTATGCCATCATATCCAATTAAGTGTCTTTAAAGTGAAGGCAGGCAACTACGCACTTTAGTGCAGCTGACGTATAGACCATTTTTTACCTTTCAGCATAGAAAAATTGGATGTTTTCTATTTTGTTTTATTTTTTTGCTAATATAAAAAAACATTATTCATTGTGACATTCATTCTAACATTCTGACATTCTGTTTTCATTGGAAAACAGACCTTGAGAATAATACACAAGATAATACAAAAAGAGGAAGAATGATAGAGAAAGGTTTTAAGAGATGAAATATCCAGAATATATTACTGTTCATACACCAGAGAATTATTTCAATGGGAAAAATATAGTAATTAAAATAGCAATTAAAAGGGCCTATTAGTGATTAAAATAACACTTTTAAATGCAGTAATAAATATATAAATCTGTGAATCCATTATTTATTGAGCAGGGTGTTCTGAGCGGGGTAGCTTTTGAGAGGCTCTCAAGAAACAGCCTTCTGAGAAAACAGTATGAAGCAAATAACCATAAACACCCATAACAAAAAAAAGAAACAGGAAAACATGCAACTGGTACAGCTTTAGCTTGCTTTTATAATTTGACTGCACCTAATAACTTATTCAAAAATATACACTTGCATGTTTTTCATAAGAGAGAAATAATTTATGCAAGATACATAAACCAGGAACCTCTGTACACAATGGCACATATGACACATGCATGTTTCTTTTTCATGTATACTAGCTGATCCAATGCAGTATATAGCCAATGTATGTATATACTGCATATAGAAGCACGCTGGTGGTAGCATTATATTGACTAACACCCTCCTTACCTGGCCTCTGAGTTTTGGTGGATGGACTCTGCTATGCACAATTGCAGTTGTGCCATATTCTTTCCATTTTTTAATAATGCGTAATAGTTCTCTAAGGGATGGTCAAAGTTTGGGTCATTTTAATTACCAAACCCTAGGTGATACTTTTCCAGAAGTTTGTTGTGGACGTGTTTTGAGAGATCCTTGGACTTCATAGCTCCCGATGCTGTTTGTTTAGGTATGTATTTATATTCAGATGTTCTGAACCAATTATGTGACTTCTTTTGACCACTGGTTGCACAAGAACTAATCTTTTATGTTTTTATTTGTACATTTTGTTGTAAACTATATTGATTTTCAGCTTTCTTGAATATTATAGGCTACTTTGAGTACATTTTTGTAGATTCATGACATATTTCTCGATAAGTATTGTTTGACATGCTCAGGTTAAACTATTTTATGAAGTCTACTGTATGTAGCTAGCTTAGTAGCTACTAGCATTTACCTGATCTTCATCATGCTGCATTAGCATGTTAAGCTACAATGAGAAGTATTAGATCTCTCCAATTCTCCAATTCATTCATCAGTAACCCTCAAATGTAATTGTGTAAATACAGCATAAAAAATCAATACATGTTAACTGCTCTTTTCTGTTTTTAATTACTAAACTGAAGGCCATGGTGTTCATGCCCACTCACAGAAAGCCGTCCACACTCACACACACGTAATGCATATATTACATTCAAGCAAGCAAGCAATAAAAAAAAAATAATAAATAAAAATCAACCCCCTTAAGCTTATGGTTTAAAACCTTGGCCTGGATGGAGATTATGAGTTCAAATCTGACTGGCATATAAAATGTCTAAAATATTTATGAAAAATGAAGAAAATGAATATGATTAATAAGCACACATGCAGGTAGAGGTTTGCTTTGGCATTCATTTAAAAACAAAAAAAAAGTTTCCTGGAGGCATTTTGTGCAAACTGTTCAGTTGAAATATTGCTTATCCCCCATTGTTTTTTTTTTTTTTTACATTTGCATTTAATTATATTTTCTCTTATCAGCACTTACATATTTGAACAATTCATTCATCAGTAGCTTTTAATGAACTAATTGAGAGAAAACTTTTTCCACTAATTTAATTCTTTTGGTCAAATATATGGTTTTGCTGCTCTTGGTACATCTTAATACTTAAAGAGGGAAAATGTGTGTGTATGAATTGGCAGAAAAATCTCTCTTTCTCTCTCTCTCTCTCTCTCTCTCTCTCTCTCTGCCTCTTTTTGTCTGAGTCAGGCGAGTAACGGAAGCTCAGGTGTTCTCCCTTGTGGCATTTGCATATCATCACTCATCATCCTTATCATCCATCACACATTGTGCATACACACCCACACTCCCACACCCATGCACACACAGCAGGTGTAGCCGAGCATGTAATGGCTCAGCAGCACTCTTTACATGTTCTCCCTATTGTTTAGCCCAAATCTGTTGTTCATGAAACCCATGCTGTTTTAATGTGTGTGTGCGACAGTGAGAGAGACACATATTTTGGCTCAAAATGGAAAGATAAATAATGCATAGGGCCAGGTTGTCTGGTTGAGACCTGGTTTGTCCCTGTAGATAAAACGTAGAAGTGTATGGTAACTGATTTTGGTAACTGTTTTTCAGTCCTTCATGTGTGGTAGTTAATGTGCCAGAGGCAACTCTTCACTCCTACACTCTGCTCAAAATACCAAAATCGTTGCCTGCCAGCCATTACCATTTTGCCCCCTCTCTCTGCCTCATAAAATATGATGACATTACCCTTCTGTTACGATCTCTCAGCAATCCCAAAACTCCATCCAAAACGGCTGCTGCCTGCCTACCTCAGCTTTGCCCATCTTCACTGGCTGATAATATGGCTCTCTCTAGACTAGGAGCTTCAGCCAGGAACATGGGCTTCTGCTCACTGCTCACATTTAAATTCGTTTGTTTCTGCACCTATGCTTTTGGCCACAAGGTATGACAAGAAGAGTGCTGTTTTTTTCCCCCCACTTCATTTTGTGATTTGAAATTCTGATCAGATTTTATGCTAATGAAATTCACTTCTATGTACATTTCTCAATACTGAAATTGGGATCTAAATCACTTTTAGCTGACCACCATATTTGTCTCGCTCTACAAATTACATCTGAAAGCCATACACAGATGGGTAGTTAAATTAATTTGGGAAAGTTACATTTCATATGTAGATTGTATCCAGTTTAATGACTGGGATAACATTTTACTGTTTGCCTGGTGGGTGTGGGGACTTGGAAAGCTTCCTTGCATTTTTCTACGAGTGTGTATGTGTGTGTGTGTGTGCGTGTGTGTGATTGACTGAATGGATTCTCATTGTACACAGCATGCTGCCACTCCACACACAGTTTGTGTGTGTGTCTGTCTCTCAGTTGAGTGTAAAAGCCTGTGCCCAATGGCCCAGGCCTTGCCTCCTTCTTCCCCTGGAAGCTGTTCAGGCTAAATTACTCAGAACAGCACCTTCCTCTCCACCCCCAAACACTCCAATTTCCTGCCTCTTATGACACAGATGCGAGCTATACTTTTGGCCTCCAAGCCTGGCAATCTGCAAGAGAGCAGCGGCACAAGGCAGTGAGTCTGAAAGAGAGTGATAGTGATGGGAGTGAGAAATAGAAGAAACGTAAATAAGAAAAGAAAAGAAAAGAAAAGAAAAGGAGGAAAAAACACCCAAAGAGGAAAGTGCAAGAGAGGTACACTGGTGGAGAAAATGGAACAAAATTGGGAAAAAATACAAAATGCTTGTGTATAGTTAATGAAAAAAATAGCTGACAAGATAATAATGGGTTCATACATGAGACTCTGAAAAGGACTGTGTGGAGAGGGAACATAATAAAGACAGAGAGGGAAGGTCGAACATCCCTTCAGAATATCTTAAAACTTCCAAAATATCATAGGTCAGAGTGAGATAAAGGACAGTACAGGACAGGTGAGAATAGTGTGAAATGGCCATAGCTTCCCATGGGGTGAAGAAAACCTTGAGTTATCAAGATGAGGAATAGACTGACCTCAACTAAGAAACACTTTAGCATCATTTACGCTGTTTCTAGGTCTCTCTGCAAAAAGCAATAAGGTTGCCATCCATGTTTTAAAATTACATCCAGACAGTTACTGAAAACCTGCCCATAGTGTTTTAGAACAAATCTATATTGTTCTGTCTGAAATTCTGGCTAGTCAACTTATACAAAATGCCCCTAAATGCCAAAACTCGGCTTGCTGTAAAATCTGAGTTTCCCTTCTTCTCCTATATTTAGAATAATTTATGACTCAAAGCTGCAGTGAGAGCCAGTAATTCTGCCAATAGAAAGTCATAGCATACAGTGGTCTGGCTGCAAAGTACTCAATGCCAGCCAAGCCAACTAACCCCCTATTCCTCTTAGGAAACGGGCAGTGTGGGTGTTGGGGATAGGGGAAGTCTGTGTTCATTAGACCATGAGCAGGCCAACTAATCAATACTATCAGCACTGGCAGGTTCTGTCAGAGGCAGGGCCAGGCTGACTGGGAGCTGTGAGGGCGTTAGGCCGCCCATTAGCAGAAAGCTAATATCGACTGGATGAAGTTTGTAGTGGATGGAGTGTTAAGTCATAGACAAGTGGGAATCTGCATGTTTTAGAACAGAGAGTGAAGTACTGTGCTTTATTCTTCTTTTTTTCACACTGAAATGTATTTTCTCATAGCTGCCTAACCAAGATTACATTTGGGTTGATTCATAAGTCAACTATTAGTCATTCAATCCTCTAAACAGTGATAACTGTGACCGGGGCAGTCGTGGCCTAATGGTTAGAGAATCGGACTTGTAACCCAAGGTGAAGGTCGTGGGTTCGAGTCTCAGGTCTGGCAGGGATTGGAAGTGGGGGGAGCGAATGACCAGCGCTCTCTTCCACCCTCAATACCGCTACTGAAGTGAGTCCCTTGAGCAAGGAACCGAACCCCCAACTGCTCCCCGAGCACCGCAACAAAAAAGGCTGCCCACTGCTCCGTGTGTGTGTTCACTACTGTGTGTGTGTGCACTTGGATGGGTTAAATGCAGAGCACAAATTCCGAGTATGGGTCACCACACTTCACTTTTTTTTTTTTTTTTAAAGATAATGAACTTGCGATCAAATATAATTCCAAATAGCTAGTTTATCAGGAGCCTGATATCATGAAAAACCTGTAGGAATTAGAAAGAACAAGGTTGATCTGGTTGGATCTCATTCAATTCCACATCATTGAAGTCATAAGAAGAAGTATGCATGCTAATCTCACCTCAGCCCTAAATGTATCCTTTGTAATATTTGGTAATATTTAGCTCTAACAATCCTGGAGTCTTGATATTTATTTATTCAGCAGACACTCTCATCCAGAGCAACTTACAGAAGTGCATTGAAATCTCTAGCGAAAAATCCTTACGCTAGCACAAACAGGTGAAGGCATAAGAATACCATAAAGCTATAAAGCCATAAGAATCTCATACCAAACCTAAAAGAAAACTTTCCCACAGAGAGAAATATCTAAAATGATGTAACTTAAATTTGGTCCTTTAAAAGCAGCACATTGTGTTAATCTGTGATAAACTTTATTTTCTGTCACCTTCATTGTGATGAATGATGAGTAGTTTGTGGGCAAGTCTCAGTGCAATATGTTAGCTCTTCATCAAGAAAGAGTTGCAGTTGAATGTCATTTTCCCCCCCGTGGCCAAAAATCTGACAAATGACCTTACAAAGTGCATGATGTTTGTCAACATTGCTTTATGAAAGAAGTGAAAAATAGGAACGCTTAGTGCCCCTTGCCCAATTGAGCCATAGTGACAGGAATCTCCCATGAACTCATATGGTGTGCAGAGGTTCATTATGTCCCATGGGGTTGCTAGATGAGAAGGGATCATACGCTGAGCATTCTTAGTATGTTATTTGAACCAGTATTATGGAAATATTGGAATTGTACTTAAGAAATAGACTTTTAAAAACCTTTGTGAAACAAACAATATGAAGAATCATGGCGGACATGATTATTTAATATGTGTGTCCGTCATTAGTGCTGTTGAGGCACTAAAAATCTTGAAAGCAAATATGAATTTATATAAACAATAATGTCAGGAGCACTCCCTTAAACATTGTTCCGCCAATAATTTCTTATCCAGAGTTATCCAGTAACAGAAGGTGCTGTTGACATTGTTTTGCATTATTATTATTATTATTATTATTATTATTATTGTTATTATTATTATTATTATTATTAGTAGTAGTAGTAGTGGTAATAGTAGTATTGGGTGGCAAATATCTGCATCTATTTATTTTTGACAAACTACTGATTGTTTTCTTTGATCACTTACTCTTATAAGCATTTGAAATGCTTTTCTTGCTGCAGACATTTACAATTTATGTTGTAGAATTTACGTACTCCCGTCTCACCAGGCTCATCTGTTCCTTGCTCTTCCTCCCTCCTCTCATTTCTCCCTCAGCTGAGATAAACCTATATCCAAGATCCTCTAACTCATTGAAAAAGTTGCCTATTATCCTCCCCCTCTAATGGCCCCCCTCCTGGGTCCTAATGAAACTGTTCTGTCCAGGCTAGGGGGCTTTGTCTGCCCTACTATTTTCCAGCACAGATTTCTCCTACAGCTCCTCCTCCCCAGAAAAAAAGCAGCACATAATGAGCAATAAACAAGTACAATTCATGTTATAAATAACCAGCAGACTGGTCTTGCATTGGTCAGTTGGGGACACCTTATTTCCTTCGTGTGTACTCTACTATCCACAGCACAATAACAAATTATGCCTCAATTGTTTAGTTTGTCGGCGAGGGTTATGTATTGATTGTTGTTCCAGCCTCTTAGAGGGTGAACAGGGACTTGCAAAGCACTCAAGTATAAAGCTCTGTTCATATAAATTTTGGATTGTACTGCATATATTCCTACACAGGAAAGCATTTTCTGATCAATGTTAGATTCTGGTAGATCAATGTATACATAATCCTCACGTAATGCCCCGTGTCATGTTTGCCATTTCCATAAATTGTTAAAAATGCAGTGGACTGGTTATGGACTGGTTTGAGTACAATCACATCAACTGTTTGTACCGGTTTAAGTCGCAACCAACGACATGCCAATTTACATATTCGCTTCCCACAACTGGATGCAAACCATCAGATACTGCCATGATTGATCCCAGGGCCAATTCTTTTTAGATATCAAGACAAATCTCCTGACAGCTTCATTTGAGACTACAAACAATTTTCTTTTGCACCATGTTTTATATAAAGATATACACAGACTTGTTCTGTGAAATTCCAAAGATGAATTGTAAGCAAATGGTAGTATACTTAAAAAAGAAGGATGCCATTTGTTAAATGGAGGAATCAGGTAGTTTATCTTTCTGTGTCCATCTCTCCTCTTTTCATATCTTTCACTCACACCCATAGGGTCAGTACTGAATCCATCCCACTCTTGATAAGACTGTTTCCTTTTTCATCTCCTCACTCTCTTCCTCTGCCCTCTGAGTCTTTTTTTTTACCCTACACACATTTTACACATTATATCACAGTCTGATATTAATTGCGTTCAAGTTCTTTCTTCTGAAACCCATCTGCCGTGTTTCAACCCTTAACCCCTCACAGACTTTGTGTACTCCAGAATCAAGAATTTGACCAGTGGGTCGCTGTCTATCACAGTCATTGTGCCAGCTTGCGGTGCTTCTCCTGATGACCCAGATATTTCTCCTATAGAGCATTCTTTCTTTGGCATGGTTTTACATCTTAGTGGGAACCAAATGAATTAGAATACCTGACAGTTATGACCTTGTTGAGACATTCGGTTGGTCCCCACAAGAAAAATGAAAGAGACAAAATGATTTTTGGTTACTGGGGTTAAGGTTAGATTTAGGTGTAAGCATTGCATTAATTAGTTGCATTAATAATTATGTCAGTGGAAGGTCATCGTGAGGATTGTACATGCATAGTAGAACAGAAGTCGTACAAAGATGGTAATACATGTGTGTGTGTGTGTGTGTGTGTTGCATGCACTCAGGAACTTACAAGGTCCCTGCAATGAAGGATTGCTGCTGAGACAAGAAAATTTGGGTTTTGTAGATGCACAAACACACACACACACACACACACACACACACACACACACATGTATTACTATCTTTGTGAGGAACCCACAAACGAATTGTATGTTATTGTATCTAAATAATGCTGTGCCTAATGACTGGCTTCGTCAGTTTTTCAAAATCAAAGATAGATAGATAGATAGATAGACAGACAGACAGACAGACAGACAGACATATAGATAGATAGATAGATAGATAGATAGATAGATAGATAGATAGACGGACATCCTCTAGAACCAGTCATACATCACCAAAGTTTGTTACAAGTTTGAATCAAATAATTTACTAGCTACACTATATAGCCAAATGTTTGCAGGCACCTGACCATCACACCCATATGTGGTTCTTCCCCAAACTGGTGCCACAAATTTGGAAGCACACAACTGTATAAGATATCTCTGTAGGCTGTAACATTACAATTTCCCTTCACTTCAACCTGTTCCAGCATGACAGTGCCCCTGTGCACATTGTCATTAGCGCATGAAGACATGGTTTATCAAGGCTGGAGTGGTAGAACTCGAGTGGCCTGTACAGAGCCCTGACCTCAACCCCACTGAACACCTTTGGGATGAACTGGAACAGTGACTGTCTCCCAGGCCTCCTCACCCAACATCAGTACTTGACCTCACTAATGCTCTTGAGCTCATTGGGCAAATCCCCACAGCCACACTCCAAAATGTAGTGGAAAGCCATCCCAGAGGATTGGAGGATAACAGCAAATTGGGACTAAATCAACAAGCACATGCTGTATGAATGTTATGGTTAGGTGTCTACAAACTTTTGGCCGTATAGTGTAATTCAGGGATATAAAAACAAAACATAGCATTAACATAGTTAAGAAGCTAGCTGTGATCTGCAAGTGAACTGCAAACACAAGGCATTGTGTGACAGGTTGAGTTGGGATTTGCAGACAAGTTGTATGACTTTGGAAACATCTACAGTATCACAATTAAGGCTAATTCAGAAGAAAAATGTATAAAATGTATATTATCTTGTATACTATCATTGTGTGGAATGTAAGTTGTATACTATAATTGTGGGGTATTTTGGCTCATCCAAAGAGATAAATATAGACCCCTCCCCCATATACTGTATATTAAAATATATATAGAACATCTGAATGATTATACTCTTCCTGTCCTTCAGTTAAATTAATGTTGCTACTGCTAATGAGGAGCCCATAATGAAGAGAGAGAGAGAGAGAGAGAGAGAGAGAGAGAGAGAGAGAGAGAGCCAGAGAGAGAGACCAAGATAATGATAATCCATCAAAGCTCAGTTTGATGCAAGCTACATACTGCACTTTTTAGATTACAGCACTGGGTCCCTTAAATAAACGACTCAATTTGAAACGTCAATATGACTTAAAGTCTGCCTGGCAGTGGCGTTAATTTAGGGCAGTAATCTCATCATGCCGAATCATTTAAGCCCAGGTAATGTTTATTGAGTGGAAGGAGAAAGGGAAGTTGATATGGGGAAGCTAATGGTTGTGATAGAGCCAATAAGAGAGGAGCTAAGAGTGATGTGCTAGTGCAGGGGGATGTGTGCTTACAGATGAGAATAAATTAAGGGGGACCTGGCGTGTGGGTGGGTGGCTAGGCACGACAGTATATGTGCAGCCATACAGGCGTACATGAGATCACATGCAGCATCGTGTGTGTGTGTGCATTTCTGTGAGGGCATGAACTTTAAGATGACAGCCATGCACAAGGTAGGTCATCCATTCTCTTAGCCTTGCAGATGATGTCTTTATCCTCCTGGCCTTATAGGCCACATCAGCCGAGCCTGTGAGGCAGGTGCAAACTGCAGGAGGACAGAACGCCTTACGCAGGTGTTCCACGTCCAAAAAAATCCCAATGGGGAACATTATACTTTGCTGTGTTGGTTCTAGAGTCCAACAAGCAGTGACTTATAGCTTACCTAATGCATAAAAAGATAGCAATCAGCAAGTCAGCTCGTCCAGCGAGGAAACAAAGTTGGCCCACACTGAGAGTGGTGACATAATGCTGTTGCTATTTCATAATAAAAAGGTTATACATTGTTTTGAGGTGAATAAAAGGCAACTTTTTTTATTTCAAAGCTGCATTTGTAGGCCAGAACAACTCAAATATCACTCTTTTGATCTCTTTTAATGATTTTTGCCTCTGGTGATCTACGGATGGAGAAATAAATTTTGTGCACTAATAATTACGCTTCCAAGCAGCATATTCACCACATTTTTTCACACTCTCTTCAGGGCTGTGTATTGGCCTGGCTACATGAAACCCATTTTTTTCTGCATAAACACAGCCAGCCAACATGAAACAGAAATGCTAGCGTGCAAGATCCACACCGCAGGATTTCACACACATATTTGTCTTTCCAGACAAAGATTTTTGATTAAATACACTCTGTATTATATATATGTGTAGTGTATGTAGAAATAGTTCTATATGTGTTGGGCAATATGGCAGACTTTCACCATTCAATACGCAGCAGATTAGAGTTGTAGTGGATCAGAAACCTATCCTGGAAACATTGGGCATGATGCAGGAATACACGCCAGTCCATCAAATGGCACCATGCAAACATACATTTACACACTCATTCGCATATATGGACAATTTATCATAGCCAATCCACTTACTAGAATGTTTTCGGGATGTGGTAGGAAGAGCCAGAGAACAGGCAAAACTCACACAGACAGAAACCTGAGGTCAAGATTGGAGCTTGGGGACCAAAATATGTATAAGGGTTTATACTATAACTTAGTGCCAGCCATATACTCATGTCCCAAGTGATGGACTCAGAAACAATATAAAATTAAACATGTATGAAAAGGAAAAGGAGAAAAAAATGAAATGTGTGACAAATGTTAATTTTAATATCCAATCAGCTACTTGTTAGTGCAAGTAATGATGGTGTAGTATGACGTAGAGTGAAGTATGACAGTATTGACAACATCTGCAATACTATCAGGAAAAAAACAACAAAAAACATTTGGTGAAAAATGTATTGCAATATCTTTATTATATTGTGATATTGCCAGGACACTTGTTCTATATAATAAAAAAAAAAGTAATTTTTTTTTTGACATATTGATGTGTTGAATGATAAATCCCATGAATTCATCATGGAGAGTCCCTGGATTGATTTTTTTTTTTGTTTTTGTAGTCCTGCACTTCACGATGAGTATTTTCATCTTGCACAGATCTTATTTTAATTAACTATATGAACTTTTTAAATGAAATTTTTTAGTTTAAACAATAGTCCTTAGTTACCTTCACAAACAATGTTTGTGTCTAGTTTTAATTAGATGCTTGGGTTGCTTTTCATTTCATATTCCTATTACTGGTGTTCTTTAAAAGGTTTTATCATTTGCTTGATACAGACATTTCTGAAAATGTGCAACATTAAAAGCCTCTTCAGATAGACACTTAGAATAGAGGCAGCAGTCCCTGAGATGTAAGATTAAAAAACTCTTATGTGCTTCTTAGACAACAAATAGACACTTAGCATACAATAGAGTTAGAGAGAGAGAGAGAGATTTTGTGTGATGAGCTCTTGTAATATAAAAAAAAAATGTCCCTGTGCTACTGATGTGGCAGATGGTTAGCTTGCTAAATTGTGACTTTACCATAACACCAATATTGCATTGACATTATACACTACCACTAACAGCCCTAACCTTTTAAATTTCCCAAGGGGATTGAAGCTTTTGATATGAAACAAATCAAGGTGAGATGTTTTGCTGCACTGAAGACTTGATAGACTAGCAACAGGCTAGTAAAGGATATTAGTTGTTAGCACATCTAAATGCATGGTTATAACTCTTATCCAGTTTTTAAGATGCACACTGTTCTCTTTCATCAGTGATAGGGCTAATCCTCGAGGGAAACAGAGCAGCTCAATCGATGTTAATTGCTAGAACTTTTGATCTTTTCTCTATCGTTTTTATGTGGAGAGATGGCATGAGAAGGGACATAATAAGGGGAAAAAAATGAAATATGTGCTGTAATATGTATTGGGGAAATTGTTTTTAATGAGAAGGTTTGACCTTGCCAGCACAGTGAAGTATCTATGTTGCATACTTGCTGTTTTAATTATTCATAGATATGATGTTGTTAAGAGGTTTCCAATTTTTTTTTTTTTTAAATGCATAGCAATTATGCTTTTACATGACCTGTTGTGCAGTTTTCTGCATGCACTTTATCATAGTGTCCCCTGTGAGTCTCTTATTAGTTTTTATAAAGTTACATCTCATTTGTACCAAGAAGTAATTCCAGTAAAATGATTACTGCTGAGCACAAAGCAATGTCCATAAAGATATAGTGTGCCAAGGTCGGTGTGGAAGAACTCGAGTGGCCTGAACAGACCCCTGACCTCAACCCCACTGAACACTTTAGGATGAAAACACTCTCCCGACATCAAAGCCCGATCTGGCTAATGCTCTGGTGGCTGAATGGCCAAAAATCCCCACAGCCTTGCTCCAAAATCTAGTGGAAAGCCTTCTCAGAAGAGTGGAGGCTATTATAACAGCAAAGGGGGAATTAAATCTGGAATGGGATATTCAGTAAGCACACATAGGTGTAATTGGTCAGGTGTCCACAAACCTTTGGTCATATAGTGTATGTTAAATTAGATGCAATTAGTTGCAATGTAACACACCAAATTTGCCATTGGAGGTTTTCCCTCAAACTTCCCTGCCCACCTCTACAGTATATCTTGTCATTTATATAAAGAACAATGCAACAAAATAAATACCAAATCGCTTTGCTCGTATTTTCTCATTTGTAAGTCACTTTGGATAAAAGCATCTGCTAAATGAATAAATGTAAATGTAAAAATGTAAAAATGCCCAGTCACTTAGCATGGCAGTGTAGCAGGTAGGGTTACTGCCTCACAGCTCCAGGTTCCCTGGTTCGAACCTGAGCTCATATGTTCTACTTGTGTCCGTGTGGGTTTCCTATCAGGTTCTCCAGTGTCCTCCCACCTTCCAAAAATATGCCGCTGGGTCAACTGACTACACTAAATGTTCCGTAGGTGGGAATGAATTTGTGGCCCCAGATCCACCACAACCCTGACCAGGATAAAGTGATTATTCAAGATGAGGGAATGAATGTATAAAATAACCAGTCAGACTGTTACTGCAATAATATTTAAATGTCATTTTGTGCTTAGATCAAATTCAGTCTATTCATTATGTTATATTGGGGAAGTTTTTTTTTTTTTTTTTTTTTCCTATTCTGAAATATTCGGATGAGGTGCTGCCCTACTGGTTGGTGG
>CM040978.1:12787024-12797601 GCA_022985145.1 Pangasius djambal
GTGGGGGTATCACTATGGGAGCTATGGGTTGATGGTGTAAGGCTAACTCATCACATATCCTTCCATACATGAAGGACGACAGTGGGGTGGGGTGATGGGCCAATGCACACAAAAGCAAATCATTTTTAAAAAAATAACAAATAATAGCACCAAAAATTGCATCAAATATTTTCTTGGTCAAAGAATATAGTGCGGTAAAATAAAAGAGGCTTTAGAACACCTTAATGTTTTCAAAAAATTTAAGTAACCAGATAGATTGAATTTTTAACTAGCTTTAGCATTTGTCTCAAAATAAGGTAAAAGGTTAATGATCACACTCTTAGACTTGAAAAGGAAATGGGCTGGCTTAAACTATAAGTGCTCTCAGAGGACGTGTTTGTAAAGGAAGGATTCTGAAGCAGCATGTGTAAGCCCACTTCAGAGCATGCCAGGTTCATTCTTTGCATGTGGAAAGAGGAGAAGGAAAATGGAGACACTTGCTACTTGGCCTTTTCATATTGTTTCAAAGGGATGGTTGTGGTAAATGCCAGGGCCTCTCAGCAGGCTTTTGAGCCTCTGGAGTTTGAGATCTAGGGCTTTGATCTTGCACAGAGAAGTGCTAGAGCCTGAACAATAAGGTTAGTGCACAGAATGTACTGTGGCCATTATCGACATGGGAGAGCTGGATTCTCCACTGTGAGTACGTAATGCAAATCACCAGACCTCCCAGGAGGTCAGAGCATATTGGCCATGATTCCTGTGCAACCTCTTCAAAGCAGTTAAAAGCTAGGGCGTTTGGTCAGCAGTTTCCTGTACTCTATAAAAGCTGTAAATGTCTTACAGAAACAATGCTTCATGTGTCTAAATGCTAAATGTAACTTGTAGGCCAACAATGAATTTCACTGTAGCTGGCATACTGCAAGGGCAAATGCTAAGGCTATTCAAACAGTCACTGTTAGTGATGTTGGATGAATAATACATTTTCATCACATCCTTTGGAATAAGACCTCATTCTAAATCCTTCACAATTCTTGGCCCAAGCATGCCTCTTCTTATCACGGGTGTGCTCCCAAGGTCGTTTCCAGTGGCATGAATGTCCATTTCTAAATACCATATGTCCAGATGCTCATGGACATAATTTAGCTCTGCAGCATGTGTGAGAGGCCTGATGTATGGCCTGCATATTCTCTCACTATCAATATCCATGCCAGAGACAGTGGTCAGCATTCATCTTCACTCACTTTCTGCTTAGCACAGACTAAATTAATTTCCTCTGGGAAATTAACCGCTGATTCGATGCCATATAAATTCACCTCTTACAGTGCACAGAATTACCCAGGCCACCCTCACTTATTTACAGGCAAAGATATATTTTATTGCTTTGCCAATTATAATATATTTTGAATGATAGAATGGACCTGGTTAAAAGACTTTGGAGAAGACCATTTATAACCAAGCCCCTGGCATTGTTTTGAGGAATGGGGCTGAAATTTTTATTCCAGAAGCATTCAGGATCACACATCTTTATTCTGTTTGGATTGCTCTGTAAATCAGATTCAGGTACATTAGGGAGAAGCATAGGAACCCATTTTACAGCACTGTATTTTGTGAGTGAGAGTTATTTAGGACTAGATCTTACTCGAAGGTCTGGATACATAGAGTATTGATCAGTGAATGGAAAAGTTGCAAATTTAATGATACTGCTTGTGCATGATAAATGCAATATATACCAAAAGGTGAAACATTCTATAGAGGAACCTTGAAGTTTCTGTATTAATGATGTTATGGTGTTTTTATGTAGTGGTTTGTCATTTTAGAGTTTTACTGGGATTCAAGGCGAATAACATATTGCCATGTTAAATTTTTGAAAATGTCAAAATACATATATAAATATGAGAGTGAGTCAAATGAAAACCTTAACAGTGAGACATAAATTAGAATTTAATTAATTTTTTTCTAGGAATCTAGGAATCTGGACACTCATTACGCTAAGAAGCACTTACACTATGACAAATATTTGCAATAAACAAGGCAAAAAATGTGAAAAAAAAAAATCATTTGACTCACCTTCATGTATTACGGTCAGAAGTTGTTGCAAGATATGTGTAGAATGCATTGTATTAGTAAAAACATGCTTTTTAGAAAAGCAAAACAAAATGAAACAAACTTGATTTAATCTACATTCTTATCTTATAGGGGTAAAAGTCATCAGAAATGAAAACAAGTTTAAGTATGGCACGTACTACCAGGGAGTATGAGCTGCTGCAGGAGTGACTTTAGTAGTGTTCCTTCTGTCAACTACCTAGGTTTTTGAAATACACATCTACAGTATGTGCAAAGTGCCAAGAGCTACTAAACATGGCAAGTCATAAAGGCATGTCCAAAGGATGGGCTGAATGCCATTAAAAAAGGTGTACAGTTTAGAAAGAGTGAGATGTGCAAGATGTGTGTAAGACGCAAAGCTAACATGAGCAAATATATGAAACCACCAAATCAGAAGACTCAGGAAACAAATTTACCTGGTAATCTGAGAACTGCTGCACAGTGCAAAAAAAAAAGCAGTTTTCTGATGGTAAGCAAAAGCTTTCTTCAATCTTGAGAGATATCAGAGAAGCTGTAGGGGGTCTGTCAAGCAGCCAGCCTTTGCCAACTTCAGATCTTGCAGCCTCCGTGTGTGGAATGTGGAGAGTTTTGGTGGCATCCAAATTGTCATCTCATTTATTTTGATAAAGTTTCAAAATATTCATGAATATTTCCCAAACAAACAGTGAGGGGAATATAAATGTATGAGTTTAGCTAGGTTTTTATGAACAGTGAAAAAAAAAAAAAAAAAGGAAAAATTCAGTTTCAAAATAGTCAGCAACTGAATCCTCCAGCATGGGGTCAGTGGTTGGCATATCTGTAGAGAGCGAGAGGAGGATTGAAAGTGAGAAGAGCAGAAACATGATGAAATCCGACTATGAAGAAGAAACCAGCAAAGGGTGTGATCATATGATCACCTCTACTCTCAAATCAATCAGACCGGGTTTGCCACAGTAGGAAGAGAGTTGTGCGCACTGAGGCGCAGCATGGACACCCTGAAAAAAACGCCTCCTCTGCTTTGAATCCCAGCAACATCCAATGCTTGTCTCCATTAGCAACAGCCCGGAGAGAATGGTGAGTGCAATGGAGCAGCAGTTCACTAAAGCACCATTGTGATCTTAGAACGATGTATTTTGTTCACCTTTATACATTAGACTGCTGTCATCATACTCTGGGATGTTGAATTAGTGGGATACAGCGTGACATTTTGTTATGTGATATTATATTATGCACTAGCGTTGTTGAATTCTCAAATCTGATTGGTCAGAAGATTTCGATTTATATTTAACATCAGCATGACTTTGACAGTTGTGCTGGCTAAAACTCAAATCACTGCTTTATATTAATGCACCCCTTCTAATATGTTATTGTTTCTATGGTAACAACTCATTCATACGGACTTGTATGGAGGCATTCTGCATAATCTAAGCCTAGTAATAAACGGATTAAAAAAAGAAACATGTTATTTAACAAAGAAAAAATGTACTGTATAATCATTGCTTTCTGTGATGCTTTCTGCAAGGATGCGTTTAGTTTAATACTTACTTTTTAAAGGAAGTTTTCCACCACAGGAGTCTTCAGGACACATCTTAAGTCTTTCCAGTTCCTCAGTAACATGCCAAGCTGCACTTTTTTGTCTTGTTAACGTCAAGGGAGAGAAAAGAGGAGCCGACGCGGGAACGACTGTTTGTAGCTGTGGATTATATTACATTACATTAAATATAACTATAAACGTTTAAACATTTATGAAGTGTCATTCGTTACCAAATGAAATCAGCAAATTGCTGTGGTGTAAGAGGAAGAAAAAACACCACACCACCATGTTACTGATTATTTTCTGTGGTGTTTCATTCCTTACATAATAAATCCACGCATACCTATAATGTGTAAAGGGTGTTTATTTGGTGTATTTTTATTTACAAAAAAAATAATAAAATGGCAGCCTGTAACACCCAGCATACCAGGAAATCCATAGGTATCTGCAAACCGCTGCTATGTTACGTGCTAGGTGTCAGGAAATAGGAACCAAATACATTTATGTACTCTGTGAAGCAGGCAGGAGCTCAATGCATTCATGACTAAAATGACAGCATCCTGGAACATACCAACAACAGTGTCGAGAGGATTCTGGAAATACCAGTTGTAGAGAAAAATCCTGCTACGATGTACTGTCAAGGTGTAACATTTAATGGACATCATTGGGTGGAGGAATGACATCATGTGCCAATAAACTCTTTTCCTGTATCTGCAACTCATTCACCTAAAAATAAAGGATGACTGTAGTGTGTTAAACCCCCCAAAATATCCAGAGACTGACCATTCACCATAAATTAGTAGTCAAATGTGATATTTTTCAGCTTTGAAAAGGTTATGGAGCATTTTAAGTATTATTATCAGGTTTGAGTATTATTAGGTTCACACCTGTCTTAAACTTTCCTCATAAGCTGCTTTCACGCAAAGCAGTTTTCCTCACCCACCAGCACGCTTTACATGTGATCCTATTGGGAGCTGTAGGGAGAACGTGGCTGCTTTAAAAAAATGCTGCCATCTGTGTGTGTGTGTTTTTTTTAATTCATCACAAAAAAGTTACTTTTTTTTTTTTAGAAAAGTACAGAGTGACATCTGCAATTTTTGTTCACCCAACCAATCACGTTGCAGCTCAGGGGCCAAGCCAGAAAAACCAGCACAGAAGACAGAGTGCCAGTGGAAAAATGAGTCTTTTAAAGAAGCAGTCTTTTCTTATTGAGTTTCTTCCTCAAAAGCCAAAGTTAAGGCAAGCAGCCTCCCACATAACATAGTTTGGATAAATATTGAGAACTTAGTTTAATCTCCGTTGTTAAAAATTTTGTTGTTTAAAAAAGACCAGCTTTTTTTTTTTTTTTTTTTTTTTAAATCTTTTGCCTAGTTTCAGTGAACCCGTGCCCACTGTAGCCTCGGATTATTGTTCTTGGCTGACAGGAGTGGAACCCAATGTGGTCTTCTACCACTGAAGGCTGTCTGCCTCAATAGTTGACATATTGTGCATTCTGAGATGCTTTTTTGCTTACCATGGATTTAAAGAGTAATTACTTAAAACATAATTAAAGAGTAATTTTGCTGTCAGCTTGAACCAGTCTGGCATTATCTTCTGACCTATCTCCTCTGATCTCTCTCATCAGTTTCCATCTGACACCAAGAACAATGCCATGGTTCCACATTTTCCCCATTATGCTTTTTGTGAACATTCACTGAAGATCTTGTCCTGCATCTGCCTGATTTTATGCATTGTGATTTAGTCCCCCTTGTGTTATAATAACTTCCACCCTTCTGGGAAGGCCTTCCATAAGATTTTGGAGCATGGTTGTGGGGATTTTCCTATTCAGCCACAAGAGCATTAGGGAGTTCAGACTGTTCGGTGGGGCTCTGTGCAGGTCTCTCGAGTTCTTCCACTCCAACTTTGACAAACCATGTCTTCATGGACCTTTGTGCACAGGGGCTTTGTCATGATAGAACATGTTTGGGCCCCTTAGTCCCCTTAAGGGAAATTGTAATGCTACAAAGCATACAAAAACATGTGCTTTCGACTTTATGGCAACAGTCTGGGGAAGGCCCACATATGGGTGTCCACAAACTTTTGGCCATATAGTATAGACTTTGGATCCGCTGTGACCCTGACCAAAATAAAACACTTGCTGAAGTGGAATGAATGACAATTTACATCCCATAGAATTAATGTTCTATAGCAGTTAGTGATTATATCCATTTACGGTAACGATTGTCTGCTGAGAATAATAAGCTGTTGTAATTACAGCACATTCCCAGCAATCTTGTCTTTGCACCAAAGAAAAATGATGGGTTTTAGATCCTGTGTCTGTGAAAATACCACTGTGTAATAGCTGAAGACATTACATCCTTAAGCACACATGAAACGATGGCTGTCAGAATGTGTTGTTTTTACTGTATAGTGCATCTGGAGCATTGATTTCATTTTAACTAGAGCTAGAGACTCTCCTGCTGTGTACTGCTTGTATCCTGTTCTTGTCAGTCTACGCCGTTTCAATCAAATTAAGGTAATCTAGTTAGCATACACACAGAGACACAAACACGCCCCCTCTCTCAAATACACACACACAAGCACACATCTTAATCATGGAAATGCTAATTGTGTAATTGAGTTATTGTGTTCATGATTCACCTCTTGGAGTGAGATGTAATTAGGGGTAACTGGGTGTGTCAGTTTAATACCCCCTACAACATTAAGGTTAAAGGAGATATCAATTCCCCAATGACAAATTAAATAAACCCATCTGATGTCTATAGATGATAGCCCTGCACTAGCAATGCCTGTGTGGGATGTTCGGTAGCCCAGTTCCTAGTGCACTTTAATGCAAGCTTTAAAGCATGCAATCAAAGTTACACTTTAATCATCCAGTCTGTAGCAGACATCAACCCTTTAAAGTCTGGTGCATAATAAACCTAGTCAAAAAACATCATAACACATAATTAAGCCTTTCACAGGCCCCTGCATTTGAAAATAAGCGGTAACCAAGATATTTCATAAGATTTTTGCAAACACAATTTTGCTGTATCAGATTTAAGATATTAATACCCAGAACTGTTAAACCATCCACTGTATCAATCTGACAGACAGAACATAAAAAAAGACACTGTTTGAAGTTCATATACTAAGAACACTGTATATTGAGCAAGACTCACTCCCCTTCCCCTGAAATATTCCTCTGTTAAATAAACATATTATCCATATTTTTTAATTACTGATTTCCACATTTGCTGAAATTGTAACAGAAACTAATTTTCCTTGTCATGGTAAAACTAGCAATTCCCTCAAAAGTGTCAACAGGTGGTGGATTAATTCAGCTTTATTTGCCAAGATGAAATTGATCAGGCCTGTGCAGCTAATTGTTGAAATTGGAGGCAATAATGGGCATTTGTGTCTGCAGGAGAGAAGCCTGGGTGTGATGCACCTGTGTTCACTGAACGCGAGAGGACACAGGACACACCGAGACTGTCTAGACTGCTGCCTCTTAGTGAGGTCTAATTTTAATTTCCAAAAATATTAAAACAGTAATAGTTCATATAGAGTGTCAAAATTGGACTATAGTGTAAAACATTTGTTTGTGTGTGTGTGTGTGTGTGTGTGTGTGTGTGTGTTTATATCTTGGTGGAGACCAAATAGCTGACAGTTTTTTTTTCTTATTCAAAACAAAACACAGGTTAAGGTTAGATTTGGGTTTAGGCATAGCATTAATTAGCTGCATTAATAATTATGTCAATGGAAGGTCCTCAGAAGGAACGTAAGACAAAACTGTGTGTGTGTGTGTGTGTGTGTGTATGTGTGTGTGTGTGTGTGTGTGTGTGTGCAAAACAGAAGGGAATGCAGTCATTTGTAAAGTTGTATTCAATTCTAATGGCCACAGTTAAATTTAGGAAAGTACTGTGTGTAAACATTAGTGCCATATTGTCTTGTCTTCTTAACAGCATATACTATATACTAATACAATAACATCTAGCAGTAACATCTTCAAAATGTTATCGTATTAGTATATAGTATATAGTAATCATACTTTGCACAGATTCTTCTGAATTTTGCACCCCACTCTACTCTCTCCACATCAGTCTAAATGGACATTTTGCATTTCCCCATTATAATGTCCTATGGTTTTAAATATTAACTATTATTAAACTGTTACCAAGTTGATCACAAATTTCATCTAATACAATTATTCTTTCTTTTAGAAAATCATGCATTAGTGCTCCTACATTAAATGATAATTAAATGGTGAAACTACATGTAGCGGAGAGTAACCCCGAGAAGGGAGAAAAGCCTCCAGAGTAGTTTGAGTATTTCCTATGGACATAACAGTTCAATTCTCTCAGTTACAGTTTATATACAGTATGACTCTAATTACCTATAAATATAAAGCTATGCTCGGAGAACGCTAACATTTAATTTCAGGCTGTTTCAGAGATCTCCTCATGTTCAGGATATGAGTAGAAAGTTCTACTATTTGCAGGGCGGACCCCAAACTGGCCCACTCATCCCCTGCAAGTCATGGTGTGCTCAGAAAAGCCTATCCAAGTGCTGACCCAATTTGATTTTCTGTTGTTTGCTGGATTTTTTGCCAAAAAGACTTTGCCAATGTGAATCTGCTCCTCAGTAGGATGCAGTTGGATGCCTTTAGAGAGCCTCATTTCTTGTTTGCTGTTATGCTTGAGCCATAATGATTCTCATGGCACTAGACCTTTAAAACAAAGAGACAAAATGTGTACAGACGCTTGCTCAAATAGGAAGCTCAGCAAGAGTAAGCAAACTCTGATTCTGTCTTGCTGGAGTAAACAATTGATCCTCTGAGAGCTGAGCAAGTGGCTCACTCAGGTGTTGCAGAAAGATGAAGTAAAAAGAAGACTATTTTTTTCTACTGGGGACAAGTAGTAGCCTTTCTCTAATTAATCTGTCTGACATTTTGGATGGTCCTTACAGAAAAAGCACATGAAAGTCACATGTGAATAATCGCACGATTCACATGTAAGACATGTGGTTTCACACTTCACACAATTTTCACATACATATAATAGACTTTTTGCATGTTGTGCATGTTTTTATTTTCATATGTTATTATTTTCTCACACGATTGATTTATTTTCACATGTTAATTTTTTCACATGCAGGGCATGTGGGTACATTTTTCAGATGCGATTTTCTCCCATGAATAATTCCTTTTCGCATGTGATCACGTTGTTCACAAGATATCAGGTGTTAACTCGAGTTCACAATTTCAGGGCATAACATATGGAAATGCAGCTTCAGGTGTATTTCACATGTGATCACATTCACATAATCGTGTGATATGAGGGATTTAGCTAGGAGCAGTCTTTCAATTAATCAAGTGGGTTTTTATTGTCATTCCTCTATATACAGTAACTCATTATACAGTACATTGGGACAAAATGTCATTTCTCCAGGACCATGGTGCAACACATAACAATGCAACAGCACAGTACACAGGACTATCTAAACCCCAGATACGCAAGACAATAAATACACAGGACGGTGGATGTTAACTAGACAGGACAACAGAAGTGTTTTATGAGAGAACGAGTTCGAACAATTGTCTGTAAGCTACTGACTGTGAAAGAAGTGTAGCAGCATTATAAAAAAAAGTGTCTCATAAAAGTAAAAACTGTCCCAGAGCAGCATTATAAAGTTCAGGTGTTCAGGGATGGGTGTATGATTGTGGGGTTTGAGAGGCGTTTGATTCGACTGGGGAAGGAGGTGTTGCCGAGTCTGGCGATGGTGGCACGGATGCTCTGGTACCTTTTGCCAGATGGCAGGAGGGTGAATAATCCAGGAGACGGGTGGGGTCATCCATAGTGCTGTTGGCCTTGTGGATGCAGCGGTTGTGGTAGGTGCCAATAACGGTTGGTAGAGATCTCAATAAATACACAAGACAATAAATACGCAGTGGACAGGACAACAGAAGGGGTGATTATGTAACCTTATTATAAAATTTGATGCTGATATAAAGAGCGTGTAAGATAAGTGACACCTCTTTAGTATGAACCCAAAACCATTTGATAGAATTTCGTACAGAGTGGTTAGTCAACCAAGGAACAAGGAGAAAAACTGTATGAGCTAGAATATATAACACAGTTGTGTGATTCTTAAATGATGTCTTTAATACATAATGAACTATGAAAAAAACACACAAACACACAAACAAGAGAGATATGGAATGAACTGATTGGAACACTTTAATACAGAACTCAGGGTTTTGTCTGTGTCTAGCGTGGTTTTGTGTGTGTGTGTGTGTATGTGTGTGTGTGTGTGTGTGTTTCAATGGAGATAGAAATGTGTGAATGTTTTAAATGGAGATATACGGGTGAATAAAAGCCCTTTGGCATTTCATTCTCTCAGTTCTTTATAGCTGAGAACGTAGTGAGCCAAGTTTTGCTCTCCTGTCGGTGTCTGTAAAAGATTTTAATCAAATATGTCATCGCATGGTGACTGACATTGACACCTTCTGACACTCTTTAGAAAGGATGCTGGCTGAATAAGGCTAGAGGCTTTGCATGACTATTACAGAGACAGCCATTCTGAAAGCCCTACATGTGCCAGTTTTGCATTGTAATCACAACTGTACTCAATTACCGTTACCACACTGGACTTATCATACTCAACATTTGTCATTCCATCGCACTTCAATTAACTTCACACCTGATCTAAACTATCATCTTCACTGGTATAGTTTTACATCATTATAGGTATGTTTCCTTATTCATTCGTTTTTAATTTATTGATCTACTTTTTTCTTTTTTGTATACACTGCCCTCCAAAAGTTTGGAAACGCCTGAACAAAATAGGGTTTTTGGGCAATATCAGCATAAGTCCTCTTTAGTTAGTGACCATTTTGCATTGATAATAAGGGACAACACAAACTATGAAAACATATTTTATTAAATAAAAAGTTTATGAACATAAACATGAACATAACATAGAAAAATACTCAAATTTTGGA
>CM040978.1:12812601-12830797 GCA_022985145.1 Pangasius djambal
CCAAAACCATCAAATTTAGAGACTGAGAAGTGTTCTTCCTGCAAAATCAGTCTAGATAAAGTTTAAATGAATTACATTGTGTTTAAGACACATTTAAAAACAACCCCCCCCCCCCCCCCCCCCCCCCAAAACTGTTCTTCTTCCTGGTGATATCTTTCTGTTGATTTATGTATTAATGCAGTGACTTTTTTTTTTTTATTCAATAATATGTTGATATAACCAAACTTTCCTTGATGCATTAAAGGATTATATAAATATCCCAGCATTTTTTCATCCTAATCTCTTTCTACCATATCTGCAACCTATGTGTTATTACCGCAGAAACACATTTCCGAACATTTCTCTGTACCAAGAAAAACATAGGAGGTTGTTGGGGAAGGTGTTGACTAAACTAACAACTTCCTGTATATGAAGTACCTCCATTATAAGTGAGTTTCTCTGTGCAGGCAAATGTGTTGAAATTCTTATCTGTGGTAATCACACATACTCTACAGAAGCTGATACAACTTTTTTTTAATCTCTAAAAATAAATTAATATCAGTTTTGTGCCAGTGGGAAGTGAGGTTCATAATATAAATCAAAGACACCAGGCACCAGATTAGTCATTTTGATGTGGACATATTGAAAAAATGTAGAAAAAGAAGCATGGTATTGGAGAATTAGTTTCAGGGTGAGTAATGCCAAAATAAAAAAGAAAAAAAAAAAAAAAAAGAGAGAGAGAGAGAGAGAGAGATCGCCCCTACAGTGCCCCAGTGGCTATAAAGGGCACAATTATCTGGTATTTACAGAGTACAACTTTCTGATGTCTATAGCAATAAGTACAAAGAAGCAGATAAAGTGTTAAAAATGCTGTATGCGCTGCGTACTGGCAAGGATGTAGCATATATACACAAAATTGCAGAGCATACAGCTGCAGTATACAAAGTTCAAGTGATGGCATATAGCTGAAACAAAAGTACAAAAGCTAGCATAATGTGTTATTATATGGTATTCTTTCTTTTATATTCTTATAATGCAAAGAAATTATTCCCAATCTGTCAATCCTTGTGTTGAATCTGGTTCTCTTCTGCAAATGTACGATAGAAAAAAAAAAAAAAGAGAAAAAGGAAGGGACACACACAGCAAAAATACATCCCGGGATGCAACAAGACACTCAGCAAAGATTTCTTAGAGATAAAGAAAAATGCCTCATAAATATAGGCAGGTATGTTTGTTAGAAATGAAAAAGCTGCGTAAGTTTCAGTAGGAATGATGCGCAACATCCACCTGTTATGTTCCTGTGTGTTTGCTGTGTTTTTCTGTCATGTGGCCATTTTTCCACTTTGACCCTCTATCTGTACGCATGTGGTGCAAGTGTTTTGTGCTTTCCTTTGGGGATTTGGTGCTGAAATGCTGTACTACTCAGGGAATATTCTGAAAGAGACTCATTTGCCATTGCACTGGACTGAAAAGAGCTGTTGAACCGTTGCCATGTATAAGCATGGTTTTTCAGGAGCCTGCAGATCTAAATGATGGTGTCAGAGTGTGCCTGTACTTGTCTCATGCTTTAGTGAGATAACGGCCATCAGGTTATTTAGTAGAGAGAGCGAGTTGGAGATGTCCCATTGCGTGATAAATCACGGTGGGATCAAAAACATGGTGTTATGCTATGATGGTGGCTGTCAAATTCATTCCCAGCGCCTCTCACACAGGTTATGTGAGAAATGACGGAGGGGAAAATAGGATATCGAAGCTCAGTATTTCAACCATCTGCTAACAAAAAAAGAGAAACGCTCAGCAAATCTTATTTTTTTAATTCCACTGACTGAATCACAGTATGATTTGAACCTCTAAATAAATGGCCAAGCTGTTTCGAGGTTCCCTCTCAAATTTTATTGTTCACTTTACAGCAGAAGGGATGAACTGTGGGAAAGAAGAGACTTCTCTGATTTATCTCACCTTCAGAAACTGAACAGCACTCTCCCCCGTCTGTTCAGCCATGATTCATGTGAATGAGACGCTGAAGAAAAGAATAGAGAGGATAGACAATGTAAATTGCAAACATACTGATGTGCTAAACAATAGAGACTTTGAAAAGGGAAGAGAAGGAGATAGTGAGAGCAGCCTGCACATTCTGCTGGGAACAGGTAGTGTGCATGTGGGTCAGCACGTTGCATCATCAGCAGATCTCGCAATCTGCCCAAGCACTCTGGGATGGGCAAATCTCTCTCTCTCTCTCTCTCTCTCTCTCTCTTTCACTACTGAATGAACTTCATCATCATGTGCCATTATATAGCTTACCTTTTGGACAGACTTAATCATAAATACAGACAAAATCTATAGACTAAAACGCAAATATAAAAATGACTAGATGAGCAACCTTGACAAACGCAGACGCACCCATCTAATTCATATTACAGGCAACAAATGCAGCATATCTTCCTTTTGTCTGTGGACAGTTGATTGAAGATTAGAGAAACATCTATTGGTCTTCCAATTCCTGGAACTGAGCCTGTGCCCACTGTAGCCTCAAAGTCCTGTATTCCTGGAGTGAAACCTGATGTGATCTTCTGCTGTTGTAGCCCATCCACTTCAAGGCTCAGTGTGTTATGCATTCTGCGATGCTTTTCTGCTCACCGTGGTGGTAAAGAGTGTTTATTTGAATTATCGTAGCCTTCCTATCAACCCAAACCAGTCTGGCCAATCTACTCTGACCTCTTTCCCTCTTTCAGACCTAAAGAACTGCTGCTCCCTGGATGTTTTCTTTTTTTCCACATCATTCTCTGTAAACTCTAGTAGAGACTGTTATGCGTGAAAATCCCAGGAGATCAGCAGTTTCTGAAATAATCAGATCAGCCCGTCTGGCACCAACAACCATACTACAGTCAAAGTAATTGAAATCACATTTCCCCCCCATTCTGATATTTGATGTGAACATTAACTGAAAATTTTGGCCTGTATCTACGTGTATCTACGCTGCCACATGATTGGCTGATTGGATAATTGTATGAATGAGCAGGAGAAGGAGCAAGTGTTTCTATTGAAGTGGCTTGTGAGACTATATATATATATATATATATATATATATATATATATATACTGTATATATACTGTTTGTATGTGTGTGTATGTGAGATTGAGTGTGGGTCACTGGCTTTGCGTTTGCTTTAGAGTCTGTAATCTGGTATGTATTAAAAACTCATTTATATCTGGTGTGTATTAAAAAGTCATTTATAGCTTGTAAGCAATATCTGCACCCTGTAGTACAAAAAAAAAAAAAAAAAAAAAAAAAAAAACGCTGAAAGCTGCATTTTCCCCGGCAAGATAACAAGTCTTCTAATTTTCCCACTGTGTAAAAATGGGCTATTTCTTCTCCCTCTTTTCCTTTCTCCCTCTCTCCTTCCTGTACTCACTCTCTTTTCATTTGTCTCTTTGGCCCAGTTTCTCTCTTTCTTCAGCTTTGTGCCCATGAGGACAGAATTAGCTGTAAATGAGTGCAATGTTGGCTATAGTAAATGTTTTAATTGAATACAAACACAACTAAGCTTACTTCATCTAATTTGCAAAGATGTGATACTGGTGGAAAGCTTTGGGCAGCTGCACAACATATGGAAAAAAAAAAAAAAATACAGTTTGGAGGTATTCAGAATTCAAAGTCATAGTCAGCAATTTTGTTAGGAGGCGAGCGGGATGAAAGTGGCTTTGATAAATTAATTCCCCAAGATAGTAGCATCAGTACAGCTGGAGAGAACGGGATATCATTGAATAAGAGATTCTGTTATGTGACTCTTGTGTGCTTTTTTCCTGATATTTCTCAGCTAATTTGGCCACATAATTTACATTTTACTCATTAGAAATGTGTGTGTGCTCTAAGGGAATCATTATGGAAGCAGCCTCGCAGCTGTCCTGTTGAAGATTTTTTTTTTTTCACCCCTTATCTCTTTCATCTTTCATTTGCCCTTATACTAAGAGAACCTGGAGTAATTGTCGAACTAATGCTGAATGTTCAAGTTGGGTATAGATATTCTGTATTTGGTAAATCTCTCATTTGTTCTCACATTAAGGCACGCTCAATCAAACTGCATAACATTCATTGGGGCCCTTGACATATTTTAAATTGTGTTGATTAATATGGTTATTTAGAATGTATTATTATTTTTAGTATTAAATCATTGAATGACATTCCTTTTTTTTTTTTTTTACAGAGTTGATGAATTATCACAATGTTAAATATTGAAAATGACACCATTTTATAAAATTACACCATGTTATGCATGGCTGAACACAATATTCTACTCATGAATGGACAATTTCAAGGCTATAAGTCTAATATAGGCTAATGTGTCAACTGTGAGTAATGTTATTAAAAGGTTTAATGTGTATGGAAGCAGGTCTCTGAATGTCAAAAACTGCTTCAAGAACCTAGGAGTCTTTTTGGATAGTGACCACTGCATCAAAAACGACAGCGATATCTACAAAACAGCATACAATCACCTCTCTGTGACATTCCTTCCCCTGCTGACAGACAAACACTTCAGTTCATAAAATCCTTTTAATTCTTTGTAATTGTTTCGAAGTTAGGACAATATTGACACGAGGAAAGTTTTTGGTGTTCAGAGTCAGATTAAGGTGCTTAAGTTGCTTTTTTTTTTTTTTTTTCTGCCCCCATTGCCTGTGGGTAGCTCACCAGCTCACCACTTTAAGTATGAAAGACTGACTGTAAGCCAGTCAGGAGAGAGAGAGAGAGAGAGAGAGAGAGAGAGCATGTCTGTGAGAGACTGAAAAAAGTCTGATAATATACAATAAAAGGAAAAAAAGGATTCAGAACTGAAGAACTTTGTTCTTGCTGAGCAAGTAGGCATTTATTTGTTTTCTAATTTGGTAAGAAGTTCGTGAGTGATAGATATATGTTTGTTGTGGAGTTTGTATTGTTAGCCATTTGGGAAGTTATTTAGTTAGAAAGCTTGTGGTTGTTGGCAAGTGATTAACAGGAAGCGTATATGATTTTCTCTGTATTGTTGTATTTCAAACTTGCATACATGAAGTACATGACAGGTGAGAATTTCTCATCAGGGGCGTCTACTTGCCCTTGATATGTAACTTCTATCTGTTGCCTTCTTTGTTTTGCCTAGCATACAATCACTATCCAGTTTGGGCCTAACATATTTGACAGGCAGTAGAACAAAATACACAGATTAGATAATTAAATACGCATGGGTACACATCAGGAATGATCAGAGGTATGTCAGAGGCCCTAGTTTTGTTCTCTTCACTGTAATTTAGCTAGCTAGTTAGGAGTAGTGGGCTAATTTGAATCTCTCAACATCATAAATCCGGAGATAGAGACAGATGCGAGCCAACAGAGCAATATAAGATTACAACCGGTATTCAGTGTGTATGTGTGTGTGTCTGTGTGTGTTTCACTGTGACTGTGACACTGATGTGCACAATAAAGATTTTTATCCTCATAACAATTCTGTGACACAGAGTAAATGGCAGCATTTAATAATATTATTATAAATACCTGGGCCAAAAACTGCCAAATTAAACTGCTTATTATTATTATTATTATTATTATTATTATTATTATTATTATTATTATTATAATACCAATGGTGTCATTACATTTTATGCATACCACTGGTGTGGATGCAGTCCTGAATTTTCTCAAAAAATATGCACTTTGTGAGCTGTAGATAGGTGCAGCACAAATCACATTATGACATGTTCTTGGACAAGTAGCTTGCAGTAGCACTTTTCTACCAAAGACGGTGAACGTCCAAAATCCTATAACTTTAATTTTATGCATATTCCAGGATCTGAAGGACAGCTAACATTTCTAAGAAGGAGTGGGGAAATATTACAGTATAGTTATTTTTATCCCTGTAATTGGACACCTCTCTCTGAAAATGCAAAACAAAACCTTTATTGGGGAAAAACATAATTCCATGCTTGTCTGAACCTGAGTGCAAAAGTAAAAAAAAAACGAGATGACCTGAAGACCGTTTCTTAGTGTTGTTGCGATATTGAGTACTACAACGCTTTCTTCTAGTGTTGGGAACCCAACACTACTTTGGTGCTTCTCCAAAAAATCTGGGGGTGAATTTTTAACGCCATTTATTATTAAGAGAGCCATCGCTCTCTTAATATATGTCAAATTATAAAATACTTCAAATAGTCATTCTCTTTGGCTATTACATCTCTACACAAAGAACCAATGCACCATTGGTCATGCAGGTTTTACCACCATTCTCCAACTTATTACTCATCCTTCTAGACACGAACAGTATATGACAAGCTTGTGTGGGAAGCCTGGGGCTAAAGTTCTGCCATCAGCCCCTGTAGGTGAATGGCTAATATACAGGGCTGTGGATCACCCTAATAGAGCCCCGTGTCAATAGAGGCTGAGACAGAGGCATCTGGGAACTCAGCTGAGAGAAGTCAAGGAGTGATGAATGGATGGATTGGAGGGAAAGAAAGATGCAGTGGACATTAACATCCATCCTGAGACCTGTCACCTCGCTCTGTCTTTGATAGGCAGGAAAAGAGCTTCCAGACTACATGGATAACATCAGAACAAGGAATAGCTACCTCTGAGAGATCACAAAAATACAGATTTCATTCACCATCAGGCTACGCTTGCAATAAAACCCGAATTACAGGTACTTTTGCTCATTATTACCCATGACACTGACATAAGCCCGACCAAATGCTGCTAGATTTGATAGTCATTAAAATTAACAATATGCTCTTTTGACTGACAGGGCTTGAGTTGTGTAAAGGCCTCAAAATGATATCCGGTAATTTTCTGGTATTCAAATCAGCCTCAGTCTGCAGATCCAGTGTCATCTTCTATTAATCACATTATAAATTTCAATCTCGGTATTACAGCTGTGGAGCATTTCCACATTCTTTCTGAATTCCATGTGCCATCTCAACATCTAGTCATTCTGCTTCTTTTTATTTTTGCCTACATATTTGAAATGAACATAAATTTGAAGAGGCTTCTGTTATTGTCTGTGCAAAAAATGTATCATTTCAATGCAAAATTCATGAGCACTTCATATGAATGCTAATAGGCTCACTTGACAGATCCCATATAATTCTTCAATTATTAATGTATTATTCAAAAAGGAAGATGTTGTTTAATTATTGAGTAACATTTAAGCCTCAATCCAGACATTTCTGCAGGATTCTGGAGTTAAGATGGAAAATATTACAGATTTACAGGCAAACATCTTTCCTTCATTTCAGATAATTCCCCTTTAATATGTAGCACACATTGCTGTAACCAAGTAGAGCTCACTTTAAAAATACAAGCAGAGGGAAGTGGCAGCAGTTTGATTTAGGTCTGAATGCAACATGTGTATCAGGACAGGAATCACCAAGTGGGCATATTTATATATGCAGTAGAAGAAAGGATACCAGGATCTCTCTTTCTCCTATTGCACATGGTTACATGTTAGAGTAGAGGATTAACAGTCCCCTCTGAATATACTGAACCATTTAAAAAATACTGTGGAAGTGGTGTGTTAAAGATGCAGTAGAAGCATTCTCCTGTCTTCCTCCTCCTGGTCTATGGAAATTGAAATACAGATAGCATTTGGTCACGACAAAGCAATTTAGATAATGAACTGTGGTTGAAAATGCATTATGGAAATTGAGCCCTTCACTAATACACTCTAGGTGCGGCTGTCTTGATGCCTTACTTCCTCTGCCATCTCCGGAGTTTTAGGTGTCTTACGAGGCAGAGCTATGTGTAAACAAACGGTAAGACATGAACTGAAGGCAGCAATATGCCACGACTTTGCCAGTTTGCCTGCCAAGTTAACAACTGCTAACCTCAAAAGTTCAGTTATGGCATATTGAATAATGGCATAATCGTTGGCGATAATAAAGTGAATATTCTGTGACTGCTTCGGTATTTCTTTCACGGAATTTCTTTCAGAAGTACCTTAAATAAAACAATTAAAAGCAAGTTTAGCGCACAAGCTGTTCCCAGTCTCTCAACGTTTTGTGTTTTTCAGTAGGATTTATGTCCAAACTGGCTGCAGAGGTGGTATTGCCAGGTCTTTGCATATCCACTCGAAGGCATTTCAAATCTAGCCCAAGAATTACTCCAGTGGTCAATGCTCAAAGCTCACAATCTGATTTAATAAACTGCATAACCAAGCCTGACACTGACAAATACAGTATACTGTGATTAACATGTAACATTTTATGATAAGTTTTTAATGAAGCATTTCTTTCTTTATCAAGGTCCTAAACTGGCCTTGGATTATAATGTATTGTAATAAATAAAAATGCAAAGCAAAAATGAATAAAGCAGTGGCTTACAACATGCACATTCATAGAGTAAAAGTAGTCTAGAATATTGATTTCATATATATATTTGAAACAAAGTCAATATTTGGTGTGACGATCCTTCGCGTTAAAAAAAGAATTGTAGTCTTAGGTACAATTGTGAAGTTTTATAAGGAGATTAGCTTTAAAGTTTTCTAAGTTTTTTCTGAGCATCTTGCAGAAGCAGCCCCAGTTCTTCTGGAGACTTTGACTGTCGCTCTTGCTTCTTATTTTTGCAGCAAAACCCAGCAGCCTTCATTATGTTTTTTGGTCTGAAAAGTGTCTCTTATGTAATATGCTGCTTTCTTTACTGACATACAACCATTTTTCTGTAACATTTCATTTTGTGCTGCAAAACGAATGTTTGGGAATCTGAAATGTTTTTGTACTGACTTGATAATGTAGAAGTCATAAAATAAAAATTTATAACAAAGTTTGTAATAAAAAAAGGCGGGTGCCTAAGACTTTTGCACAGTACTATATATATGCGTTTACTATAGTTACAATACCGTATTACTGATGATACACCATTTCACCTGTTAATTCATCACATTTTCACCGTCTCTGTATCTCTGTAAGCTACACATTAGTGCATTAGTGCAACGATGTAATGAATCTAATGTATGCAAGACTTGCAACCCCTAACCAGCAGGTTAAATATCAACCCACAAAATGAAGTCAAAAAGTCCCAATTTCTGCAGGAAAACTGCAAACCTAGCAACTCTATGCTGCAGCCATAGTGGGGCCATGGGATTATGGGATACATTGAGTAACAAATGCATGTACACTGTTTTCAAAAGCTGGATAAATATTCGATTTAGACATGACTGGATGCTTTCCTGCTTCTGCATACTGTCATGTTCTGGACACACCAGTGTAGATTTTGATCTCTGCTTCCTTTGCTGTGCTTTCTTTCTTCTTTTCCTTCATGTCTATTTACTCCATATCTCTCACTCTCATTGTGCTCTGTACAGTAAAATTTGTCTTAAGACTTGCATGTCCTAAATTTGTCCCTGTTATGGATGCTGACACAATATGATTTTGTGTGTATGTGTATGTGTGTGTGTGTGTGTGTGTGTGTGTGTGTCCACCACATTATAATGCCCTGCTCTTCACCCCACCCCCCTTCTTCTTGCCTGCCCCTGTGAATATCTATCTGGCAGATAGCTGCGCACACAGCAAGGAGATCAGCGGTTTCTGCAAGCTAGAGTTGCATAACTACAGCAGTCTGCTTGAACACTTATAAAAATCCCAGAAATGAAGATCTAATTTACTCTCTCTGCCTCTTTCTTCACCTTCCCCCACTCTCACTACTCCCATCCATCCACAGCAGAGCAATGGGTTCCTTCCTTGTAGTGACAAATCAGGAAAACGTGATTCCATTTTGACCACCCGCCTGGGGAAAGCTGTCCTCAAGGAAAAAGAGATGAAATTTAATTTGAAGGTGTGTTTGTGGGAAGATCAATAGATGGACACTGTAGAAGACGTAAGAGACACATTCAATTTGGCAAGCTTTACTTATGTGCACAAACTGCATAGTGACAGATGTATAGTACATATTCCAGTGGTGTATTTAGCCCACATAGTGTATAACAATAATGAGAATGCAAAGTAGCTTAACTCTGGTTGAAGAAATGCAAGGAATAAGGGAGAGGTCCAGAAAGAAAAGTTGACTCACAACTCTGTGAGAACAAAAGCAACGTGCTGGGGCTGCTAAGCCAGCAGCCCACCATTGGCCTGGCATCATGGGAAATTTAAACTTGACAAACAGATGAGATGTCACCGTGCTGAAAACGTTATTTTTCATTTTACCCGCCACCACTCTCCACGGGGGAAAGAGATCTTTATGGAGAGGAGGGGAACAATAACAGAGCTTAGAGGAGCAAAAGACAATGGGACGCAGTGAGGAAGAGTGGTTGCCAAAGTATTATACTGCCTTTGTAATAGAATGCCACTCGTCTCCCTGTAGAGAGGCTGAGAAGTCATTTCAGCTTGCTATCAGCCGACGAGCTGGGCTTACTCTGCTTAAATGACGTACGACACATGTCCATGAGTGTATCAGTGGGGGTGCATGTGTTATGATTGTAAGGACAACTGAGATAACACACGTTGTTCCTTGTGACCCTTGGGGACGGGTCACCGGGTTGTGGTTTGGCCTGCCATGGGGTCATGGTACTGTCACTGTCATGAGACATCTTTTAGGCTGGCTTGAGCAACCAGATTGCAAATGTATAATAAAGTGTCGCTTATTCCCTGACCTGTGAGCCCTGCCGCATATTGATTTTTTTTCTCTTTTATATATGTGGGCTGTAATAGTGAAATTCCCCAGGCGAAAGAGGTGGAGTAAATATCAAAGCAGTGGTGCATGGGAGCCAACAAATAGCTTAGTGGAGGAGCAAAGCCAAAATTCTTAGCATAATGGCACTGAAGGGAGCAAAGCAGACACATGCTAACATTATTGTTTGTGCAAGTGAAGTTTGGTAAATAGTGTGTTTAGGGTTTCAACTACATTACATATCATATTTACATGCTACCTTTTTAAATGGTCACGCAACACAGTGTATGTAATGAATTATGGTCAAAGCCAAGACAATTATTAATATGCATAAAGATTAGGTAATATTAGCTCTGCTGTCTCATACATTTTTAGGAAAAAGACATTATTACACACAAAAAGGGAGATAAAGAGAAATGCAATTATAAAATGTGCCAAAATAAAAACAATGTAATAATAATAATAATAATAATAATAATAATAATAATAATAATAATAATAATAATTCAGATATTCATTCATCTTCAGTAACCACTTTATCCTGGACAGAATTGAGGTGGATCCAGATTGTATCCCAGGAACACTGAGCACAAGTCGGGAATACACCCAAGTATTCTTCTTTTTCTTCTTCTTCTTCTATTATTATTATTAATATTGCTATTTCAATAGCTCTTCTTGTGTTTGACTCATTCGTACACTAGTTACATAGCAAACTGCTGCAATTATATATACCTACTGTAGTCATTCACAAGCAGACAGATTAATAACCGCTTACCACAGAGAGAACAATATGCTCTCTAAGTTTATAGGTACAGGTATATCATGATGGTCGTGTCTGAACATGTGGAGCACCTGTGGTGGGTAGATAGAGGGCTGGATGGATGAACTAAATCCACTCTCGACCTCACTCCTTCCTGCAGGAAAAGTGGGTCCAAGCAACACATTAATCTGCCCACAGACAATATCCATCTGTCGCCTAGGCAGAGCCTCAAGGTGTTGGCACTACTGTGTGTGTGTGTGTGTGTGTGTTTGTGTGTGAGGAAGTGTGTGGCCATATGTGTGTGTGTCTAAGTGCCTGTTGCAGCACTACTTGTCCCTGTTTGACCCAAGAATCTACATAGCAAATCTAGATGAATCTTGTGATGGTACAACAGGAATATGCTTTCTGTCTTGAATAGTTGATGTCTCCATTTTTTCACCACTGTCTGGGGTACACTTGCAATCTCAACCTGCTCTGGTCTATTTCACAAATTCTCTCTCAGTCTCTCTCTCTCTCTCTCTCTCTCTCTCTCTCTCTCTCGCTACACTACATTACACTCCCTACACTACATTACACCCTATACACTGGAGAATCAGGAACTCTGTATGGCACAGTAGTACAGGGTATGGGATTTGTGATATTAAGTAAAACAACAATTTCATGCACCTAATAGTTTCCTCATTATTTTTCATTATTGTAAATGTTTTTCCACTAGTCAATGATGTCTGAAATAGTGTTTTGGGTTTTTATGCCTGCTCCTGTACATTGTTTAGACGACTTATTGTGGTGCATTGTGGGATGTCACCAGTACACTGCATAAACCATACTCTGCTTCTGGACATGACAACAAAATGGCAGGTTCTCAAAATCTAGTAGTGCACTACATAGTAAACAGGGTGCATGTTTGGGTGTACGGTCTGCCTCTCTCTCTCTCTCTAACACTACCACACGTGTTCCTGACACTTTTTCGCATTAGTATTATCGCCTGTTTTTTTTTTTTTTTTTTTTTTTTTTTTTTTTTTTTTTTTTTTTTTTTTTTTTTTTTTTTTTTTTTTTTTTTTTTTTTTTTTTTTTTTTTTTTTTTTTTTTTTTACTGCATATTTTGTATTCGTAAAATTCATGTGCCTGTTTGTATGACATTGCAACCCCAGAAACATGAACAACTGCAGAGGTATCCTCAATGTCACATACACTTTGCCACCGCATTTAACTCTCTGTCTCCTTTTCACACACATAAACACATGCCTTCGTACCTACGCACACTCTCCTGAGAGAAAGTACAGCATCTTCCTTAAGGCGCATCCTGGAAAAAAGTCCTAGATTTAACCAAGTTCATTTTATTTCATCCATCTTTTCAAATATGCAGTGTTTGAAATTGCTCCTGAGCTGGCGGCATTAATAATGCATCTGTTTTAAAACCGGCAAGAAGTTCAGAAAAATCAAAATTCACACGTCCTCTACGAGTGTTTTTTTTTTTTTTTTACCTGTGAGCTGCAGTCATAGATGCACACTCTTCCGAGGCATATGTTTTATGCATACCACCCACTCAACTCTAATACTTTCTAACCTTAGGAATTTAGGAACCACACAGTTAATGCTGTAATGCATAAAGAAGGTATGTTAAGGTACAGCAGTAGATGACATTGGGTGTTAAAGTTCCGAGCTGAGTCTGGAAAATCCACATTTCCAGGGATCAGTAGATCAGCGTAGACTGTATGATGTCCACTAGCGTTCTGGCAGGACCTTGCTGAGGCTTCCGTACCACATTAAAGCTATCAATCCCTGGCAGTGTCTCAAAGCATCTGTTCTCAGAAACATGTCTGCTCGAAAGCTTGTTTTGGTCGAAAGCATTTAAATGTCAAAAGGTGGACCATGCCTCTTTGTCATTCATGTTTCTTGCTGATTAATTAGTGAATGCTTATCATAGCTGCATGCTGTGTTTCAGCAGGGTGACAACACCCCAGTGTTGTAAAATTAATTATTTCACTAATGTGGACCTTGTGCATGAGAAACGGCTGAACTCTAACCAAATAGCTCATTAATCTTGTGATGGCCTCTCCTGGGCTGGGTGAAGTGGTGCTGAATTTCAATACATCCTCTTGCCTCACCTTTGCTGCTCTGCTTGCTACTAAAGCGATTGGCATGCGCACAACATCTCTGTAGATTTTGCACATATACGTAGTTCTAATATCCTAAGCGCTTCATGATTTAAACTTTGATGGCCGTTGCAGGATAAGCGCATATGAGGTAAGCCAGAATCGTATATTGCTCTATAGTATTGTAATGCATACTCTGGCAAAAAGCAATGGTCAGCAACTTTTTTAGTTCAATCATCATTTGTGTACCCTGTGACCCAGTGATAAGAAGTAACTGAATACGTTTATTTTCTCTTTTATTTAAATTAACCCCTTAAACTCCCAGGTCAAGAGTTGCATTCCTTACTACACACTTATTCCACTGTGTCACTGTAGTTGCTGAGTAATACACTTAAAATATATATAAAGGAAACAAGTTTAAGGCAACCTCATATAATAATAATAATAATAATAATAATAATAATAATAATAATAATAATAATAATAATAATAATAATAATAATAATTCACCTTATTCAATAAGAATAAGATAATTCACCTTAAAAACTGATTTTTGATCTCAGATGAAGAGGATTGTTTATATATGAGTGTCAAGAAAAAAAATACTCTTGTGCATGACTAAGGTTTTAGGGACAATTAAAAAGCTCCACTCCTGACTTCCAAAGCTGCCAAGGTATCAGCTGGTAAACCTTGGTGCCACAGAAGTACAATCACCCTTAATGTTTAACGGGCACTGAGGGAGAGTTTAGAGATTGTCAGTTATCAGTACTCCTGCATTTAGTACTTTGTACAAGCTGCTTTTGCCACAGCGCAGCATAGCACTGAGTCTTCTCCTATAATATTTGATGAGATTTGAGAATGCAAAGGAACAAATCTGATTCTTCAATACAGAATCTCATCAGATCCTCCAGGGTCCAGGTCCACTCTTGTGGCCTCTTCAGCTCACCTTACAGGTTTACAATGAGGTTTTGTCAGGGGACTGGGATGGTTATCCCAAAAGCCTAATGCTGTGGTCATTGTACCAATTTTATGTGGATTTGGAAATATGTTTTGGATCACTCCCCTGTTGGAAGATCCAGCCATGACCCAGTTGTAGCTTTGTGGCAGAGGAAGCCAGATTTTCATTTTCATATGGAATTGATGATAACCAGATTCCCAGGGGATTTACAAGGTTCCCAGGGGAAAAAAAAACAGCCCCATTATATCACAGATCCTGTACCATACTTATTATTTAAAATTAGGCTCTTGTTTGAACAACGATGCTTCTTTTTATGCCAAATTCACCTTGATTGTTCTAAAAAAGCTCTATTTTTGCTTCCTCTGTAGAACCATAGAACCCAGTCAAAAAAACCAAATTTTTAGTAGAGCCTAACAAACTCCAGATGCTTACATTTGTGGTTAGATGAAGGCATGCCTTCTAAATAGTTTGTTGGCATGAAATTAAGTAGATTTGGATACTTGGTGACCCCAAAATGCTACCTTCTTCTACCAAATCTCCAACTGGGATCAATGTAGACATCTTTGCCTTTCTGACCGTCCTCCTCATTGTGTGTTGGGGAAAACTTCCTAATTATTGCCCTAACAGTAACTATGGACATTTTCTGGCATATACCTATTTTCATAGCCATTGTTTGATTTATGAAGGTCAACACGCTTTTGTCTCATTTCATTTGTGCATTCTCTAAACTTTCCCTTTGTTGATGAGGTACTAAGTGAATTTGTCTTCTGTTTCACCTCATATTTATACACCAGTACAAGAGGGAGTCATGGATTACTACATAAGAGTTCCTAAACATTCAGGTTAATATATAGGTGAAAGAGTAATAGTAACAACTGGGAACATGCTTCTGTCACATTATATGGCCAAACGTTTCTGGGCACATGACCATCACACCCTTATGTGTTGTTGAACTTCCCATTCCAGATTTAGTCGCACTTTGCTGTTATAATAACCTCTGCTATGCTGGGAAGGCTTTCCACTAGATTTTGGAACATAGCTGTGAGGATTTGCCCATTAAACCACAAGAGCATTAGTGAGGTCAGGCACTGATGTTGGATGAGGAGGCCTGGGGCTCAGTCAGCATTCCAGGTCAAAGGTGTTCAGCGGGTTGAGATCAGGGCTCTGTGCAGGCCACTCGAGTTCTTCCACTCTAACCTTGGCAAACCAAGTCTTGAGACTAAGCTATCTAACCACAACAATATTTTTTAATATCCTCTTTTAATAATTCTGGAGCTGATTGTATGTATATATCTATATACAATGTGGTTTCCTGTTTATTTGAAAGTATCCCAGATGACAATCTAGTAACTACTAAACTGGCAAGACTCTGTTTAGAAGTTTATATTACGTTAGGTATTAATAAGTTATTATCATTTATTCTTACATTTTGAGAAAACCTCAAAAATGTGATGATATTTACAAATGTTGGTTCATATATGCAAACAAGGCCATTCAAATCCTGTTTGTGCTACTGATATTTTTAAAAAATAGAAATGCTCAGTATAGGTGTTCCATGGTTTCACAACTGCTTCAGACCTGTGAAATAATTTTAATTATATTTAAAATATCTAATATTTTTATATTAATTTCAAGTGCTTAGCTCAGGCAATAAAAAGCTCAAAGTGTAAATATAGGAAGGATCTCTACAGTTAGATGTAAATCAAATGTAAAATATGGATATATTCCTCCTCTGAGAGCAGTTTATAATTGTAAAGTCACATATGTGACATCTGGCTTGTTGACTTGTTTGATCTTAGGTTTTTCGTGTTTGCATTTTTGGCCTGCTATTAGTGCTCTTTGGAATATATGTCTATTATACTAATGTACAGTGGACTGCACGTTTTACACAATGTAGTTTTCCTCTAGCAAGGGTTGTTCTTGGAAAATCTGCCAATTATTTCACAGAAATCTATCTACAGTGGAACCATTTTCAAATGATGAGAGCAGAGGAAAGAGTGCATTTCCGTAATTACACTATATTAAACTTCTGTTTCTTGGAGCCAAATTGGACAAGACTGCAGTGAGAAATGTTCTCCACTCACTGTCCCTAATTGCCTCTAAGGGTTTACATTTGCCTATGGAGGGAAGCCTAGTGGTTTTATGTTTTATGTTTTTTTAAGTTATTCACTGTGCTGTGGATTTCTGTTATATTAATTGATTTGAAGGAACTAATTTCTTGGCTACATTTATTAAAGTAGTGTAAAAAATAGTAATTGTTTCAGGGATGCATTTTCATAAACATCCCAACATATGTTCCCCAGTACGTAAACTGTAAACTTAGTCTTAATCTTTTTTTTTTTTTTTCAAAGAATTGCGCACATGGGCTGGAGTTACATGTAATTCTGGCCATGAACTTTTATTCTCCTCCATTCTTCATATCAGCTCGAGGGAGGAGCAGTTTTAAAGCCAGCACCACTGTCTGATTTAACCACAAGCTGCAGTTTATGTTTTGGGTTTTAAATACACTGGCATTTACCATTTAGGAATTACAGCCATTTTAAGCAAAGTACTTCAATTTTTAGGGCCTCAAAGGTATTTAGACAAAGTGGCATAATTGTAAATATAACCATAATTTTAATATTTGGATGAAAATCCTTTGCAGTCAATGACTGCCTGAAGTCTGGAGCCCATGTTCTCAACACTCAAATTCTAAGTTTCCTCCCTGGAGATGCTTTGCCAGGCCTTCACTGCAGCCACCTTCAGTTGCTGCTTGTTTGTGGGTCTTTCTGCCTTCAGTTTTGTCTTCAGTAAGTGAAAAGCAGCTCTATTGGGTTGAGATCAGGCAACTGACTTGGCCATTGAAGAATATTCCATTTCTTTGCACTGTGAAGCGGCGTCCTATCAGTTTTGTAGCATTTGGCTGAATGTGAGCAGAGAGTATAGCCCTATACACCTCAGAATTGCTACTTCTTGCTACTTCTGTCAGCAGTCACATCATCAATAAACACCAACGAGCCAATTCCATTGGCAGCCATACATGCCCATGCCATAACACTTCCTCCACCATGTTTGACACATGATGTGGTATACTTTGGATCCTGAGCTGTTCCTTTCTTTTGCCATACTTTTCTCTTCCCATCATTCTGGTACAAGTTAATCTTGGTTTCATCAGTCCAAAGAATCGTATTCCAGAATTCCAGGCTTTTTTTATGTTTTCTGGCAAAGACTAATCTGGCTTTCCTGTTCTTGAATGTTACCAGCGGTTTGCACCTTGTTGTAAACCCTCTGTATTTACATTCTTGAAGGCGTAGATTGTAGATTTTAACAATGATACGCCTACCTTCTCCAGAGTATTCTTAGCTTGTGTTGATGTTGTGAAGGGGTTTTTCTTGACCAAGGAAAGGATTCTGCGATCATCCACTTTAGTTGCCTTCCGTGGTCTTCCAGGCCTCAGCAGTGCATTCCTTCTTTTTAAGAATGTACCAAATGGTTGATTTGGCCACTCTTAAAGTTTTTTCTATCTCTCTGATAGGTCTCTTTTGTTTTTTTCATCCTAATGATGGCCTCCTTCACTTGCATTCAGATCTCCTTGGACTTCATTTTGGTAGCTCCAGTCGAACAGCTGCCAAATGCCAACTCAATACCTGATATCAACTCCAGACCTTTCATCTTCTTCATTTGTCTTGAAGTAATGAGGGAATGGACCACAAATGGTCAATTAACTTCTTGTCAGTCAATTGCACAATTACCTTTGAGCCCCTGAAAATGGAAGTAATTTCCTTAAAATGGCTCTAATTCCTAAA
>CM040978.1:12830897-12850967 GCA_022985145.1 Pangasius djambal
AAATATATATATATATATATATATATATATATATATATATATATATATATATATATATATATAATTATTATAAACTTCACTTCCTTGTGAAGTTTTCCGTAACAGTTGGGTGGAGGGTGGACAAATGTGCAGTCTATTTGTTTAGGGCTTCCCAAACAATATTGTAACTGTCTATATGTGGGGTCAAAACATAAGCAGCCAGGGTTGTCAAGGCTACTAAGAGTTGTTAAATTATTTTGACAATTCACACAGGAATTCAAATGACAAAATCAGAAACAAAGAGAACACAACTAGATACCCAGGGAAACTAGAACAAAAGGAGTAATAGTTCAGATTTGCAAAGACACATGCATGCCTGTGAATTGAGGGAAGTAGAAATGTAGCTTAAATAAAACATGGAAATAGACAAGGATGGAAAAAGTAATGAAAATTAATAATTAAATGAAAATATACATAGACACTGTGTCAAAGTCTTACTCTAGTCTTAACCAAAAATTGCTGAAGTGAAAGTTAAAAGAAATTAAGTAAGAGTACAAGTATTCACTCAGAATAATACTTAAGTAAAGTAAAAAATATTACTTACGTATTACTTAAGTATAGTAACAAAGTATAGTAACAAGGTATTACTTAAGTATTAAATACAAATACTAAATATCATGCCAAGTAGATGAGATGCTGATGAGATTCGTGCTCTCAGAAATAACCTAGTAGCTTCATGTTTTTACAAATGTAACTTTGAATGCAGCTCATTAGTTGACATATGCCTGAATCACATTCTATAGTCTTCATTGTGGCCTGAATTCATGCTGAATCAAATTGTTTTAGCTCCTAAAATTCAACTGTAAAGTGTGTTTCTGCTAGCAAAATTGTTTCAGGTGTACAACATCTCCCAAATCTTCATTTTCAGGTATAAAGCAGGCCTGAATCATTTGCCTTGTCTCTCTGGCTACTTGCTGGGATCAGAGGGCTGAATAAAGAGCTGCTCTCAACCACTCATGCTTCCTGTCAGCCTACTGCAGATTTATTGGAGGTAATGGCTCAGTGATGGAGTGACAAGCACACAGGGTTTATCACCAATGCTCAGGGGAGGAGAGACAAGCTCTGGCCTGGCTATGTGAATCATTGTGTGTGTATATATACAGTCAGGTCCGGAAGTATTTGGACAATGACAGAGTCTTTGTGCTTTTGCCTTTATACACCACCACAATGGATTTGAAATAAAACAATCAACATGTGATCAAAGTGTAGACTTTCAGCTTTATTTTAAGAGGTTCCACAAAAATATGGCATTTACCATTTAGGAATTACAGCCATCTTCAACAAAGTACCTCCATTTTCAGGGGCTCAAAGGTATTTGGACAAAGTGACAAAATTATAAATATAACCATAATTTTAATATTTGGATGAAAATCCTTTGCAGTCAATGACTGCCTGAAGTCTGGAGCCCATGTTCTCAAAACTCAAATTCTGAGTTTCCTCCCTGGAGATGCTTTGCCAGGCCTTCACTGCAGCCAGCTTCAGTTGCTGCTTGTTTGTGGGTCTTTCTGTCTTCAGTCTTGTCTTCAGTAAGTGAAAAGCAGCTCTATTGGTTTGAGATCAGGGGACTGACTTGGCCATTGAAGAATATTCCATTTATTTGCCTTCAAAAAGTCTTGAGTTGCTTTCGCAGTATGTTTAGGGTCATTATCCACCTGCACTGTGAAGCAGCGTCCTATCAGTTTTGTAGCATTTGGCTGAATGTGAGCAGAGAGTAGAGCCCTATACACCTCAGAATTCATCTTGCTACTTCTGTCAGCAGTCACATCATCAATAAACACCAGTGAGTCGTTCCATTGGCAGCCATACATGCCCATGCCATAACACTGCCTCTGCCATGTTTGACACATGATGTGGTATACTTTGGATCATGAGCTGTTCCTTTCTTTCACCATACTTTTCTCTTCCCATCATTCTGGTACAAGTTAATCTTGGTTTCATCAGTCCAAAGAATCTTATTCCACAACATGGGAGGCTTTTTTATATGTTTTCTGACAAAGTCTAATCTGGCTTTCCTGTTTTTGAATGTTACCAGTGTTTTGCACCTTGTTGTAAACCCTCTGTATTTACATTCATGAAGGCATCTCTTGATTGTAGATTTTGACAATGATATACCTATCTTCTCCAGAGTATTCTGAGGTGTATAGGGCTATACTCTCTGGTCATATTCAGCCAAATGCTACAAAACTGATAGGAGGCAAAGAAATAGAATATTCTTCAATGGCCAAGTCACCTGATCTCAACCCAATAGAGCATGCTTTTCACTTACTAAAGACTGAAGGCAGAAAGACCCGCAAACAAGCAGCAACTGAAGGTGGCTGCAGTGAAGGCCTGGCAAAGCATTTCAAATCCATTGTGGTGGTATATAAAGGCAAATCCATTGTGGTGGTATATAAAGGCAAAATCACAAAAACTCTGTCATTATCCAAATACTTCCGGACCTGACTGTATATATATATATATATTATACTTAGTTCCTAGTTTGTTAGTTACTATACAGTGTAACTTATAAACTGCCAAGTCTGTGTATATATAAGTTAATATACATGATCTGAAGTAAGAATAAGTGATTGAGAGTAAACAAGACTATGAAGAATATTCTTTTATGTTACATTAAAATCCACATTGACGAACTGCTAGCGTAGTGCAATGCTTTGCCAGCTTCCATAGCTCCAGCTGTCCATCTGCTGAACTGCACACACTGTCTTCTGCCGAGCTGCTATTTTTACATGTGAGTAGATGCTGCTTCACATCGCTGACATCAGAAATGGAGAGACGGTTAGAGGAAGTTGTTGAAGAGAGACAAATGACAAAAAGGAAATGAAGAACAGATTCAGCATTGTAACATTAAATATCATGCTAGATTTCCCATCCCTGAATACATAAAGATTTCCATTGTGGCCTTGTGTATAGACCACAAGTCCAAACAAACCTTTTCTCACACTCTCAACTATTCAATGACATCGATTCATTTGAGGGGTTTTTGAAAGTTAAGCTTTGGGACAGGATTACTTCATTCATATGACCTTCAGCATTACTCACATTTGTTCAAATTCATATACATTTCTTTTTTTTAAAAAAAAAAAATCAGCATTATCTAACAACATGGAGTTAGCATTGTGGGCTGCATGGGTAGACAAAGGACCTGTGTATGAATATATCTCTTGTGTTTTGTGCTTACCTTGTCCTTGGTCAAGGTTAATCTGTCACTTTTCATGTATATTTGCATTCATTCTTATCTGTACCTTGCCACTCAGCCATCTGCCTATGTGTAAATCCATCTCTCCCACATAATCACTTTTCTAGATTATAAATGATTCTCAAACACCTTCCTCACATGAATTCTCTTTATCTTTTTTTGAAAATCACATTTCCTTTAGCTCTTAAGCTTAGTGTAAAGCTGGTTCCTGCTAGCACTGAATATTGTAGATCACACACACACACACACACATATGCGCATGCACGCACACACACAGAGGAAATAATAATAAAGTTATTTTTATAGCTTGCATTTGTTTTATAAGTGTATGGCAGTTTCCTTCTCTAAATACACTTCAGCGGCTCTTTGCAACACAATGCCTTGGTCAAATAACCAGAACTGGTTTACAGTACAGTAGGTTGGTCCAGTACAATTTCATCATTATTTCCAGTTGAGTCTAGAATCTTAAATCTATTTTTATGATGTTTTGCTGATGGGGTATTGTGAAAGTTTTACTTGTCATTAAACATTTTTGTATTTATGCAGGCTGACTGGATGTGCCAAAGGGCCCATTCATGTAACAAGTCTTAGCGTTAGAATTAATACACGACGACATTGTTCACACTTGTACTTGACTCAGATGAAATGTAATTTTGTATTAAAATGTATGAAAGATATTTCTTTGTTCATTTTTTTCTTTTACAAAACAACAACAACACAAAAAAAAACGCCCTCTGTATTACTGTAAAATGTTCTACTCAGAGATTATGGACCCTTATGTTATGCTGTTTGCTCTCATTATTGTAGCATAGTACTGTACCTTGGTACCCACAGTGGATGACCAGCGGATTGGGAATTCATGGGCTCATCAAAAAAGTAGATTAGACGTACATGAGTCAGTAGGTGTGGTGGTTGTTGCGATTATAAATGTTATAAGGGTGACTGCCAGATGAACAGCACATACATCGATTACAGTTAATCCAGAATTCGGTAGCTAGGATAGTCACCCGCTCACGTACTTTTGATCATATATCACCAATTCTTTTCCAATTGCATTGGCTTCCTGTTCGTTACCGTATACATTATAAAATTTTACTTCTTACATATAAAGCTCTTCATAATTTTGCACCTCATTATCTTTCAGATCTTCTTCATTTGTATACTCCTTTGCGCTCTTTGAGATCATCTTCTGCAGACTTATTGTCTGTTCCAAACTTGAAGCTGAGTTCCTTTGGTGGTAAGGCTTTTAGTTATGCAGCGCCAAAGTTATGGAATTCTTTACCCTTGCACATTCGCCAACTGGATTCAATTTCCCATTTTAAAGCTCAGATAAAAACGTATTTGTTTAGAATAGCTTTTATTGATTTGCTTGTTTGATGTGTTGTTATAATGTTGGTTTTTTCTATGCCTTGTATTTTATTGTTTGTTTTAGATTGTACGGTGTCCTTGAGTGTTTTGAAAGGCGCCTATAAATAAAAGGTATTACTATTATTATACATAGTATCCCTGGATTTTGATGGTGAGTAGCATGTAAGGTTGAGGACTTACTGTATGTAAGGTTATCACAGCTTACATAACATTCTTAGCATTGTTCTTAGGAACTGCTTACCACAACAACTGCTCTATGCTACATCCAACACTCCTTTATACTCTGCTTTGTCTATTGTCCACTCATACGCTATCCCTAAGGGACAAACACAGTGCCACAACACTATTCCGACATGGAGAGGATTCACACTTGCACTTGAAAGACAAATGTGCTGCCCAGAATACCAATAGGCATTGCTAGTTACAAAACAGACCATAAAGGCTGTACACTCAGACACTTATTTACTAAGAACATAAGTAAAGATCTCTAATTTGCCACTGCGATCTGATAAATTGCACATGCGGTTAGTGGGCATGTCTAAGATGATTTGCAAAAAAAACAACCAAAAAAAAAACGCATAAATGATGTGCAAAGTAGCGGGAAGAAAACAACTGTTCTCAATCACTGTGGTGAGTTCGAGAGACTCCTGGCACAATAAAACTGAAACCTGTCACACATGCAGAATTGCACATTAAGTATATAATCTCATTAAAATTTGGAGAAATGTCTCAAAAAAAAAACTGAAAATAAAAGAGACATGAGTGTGCATTATGCTATTAATGTGTATGCAATGAAAACCTTTTCACGGGCGTCCACTATTTTAACAACTGCCCTTTGGTTGTGGTAGCACTTTACATTGAGGTTCGCTTAACTGAAATTATTTAATGCATCGGTTAACATGAACCTCAGGATTAACACAGCACAAGCTACATTACAAAGTAAAGGTTGTTTGTTTATCTCATCAGTGAGTAAAATAACCAGTAGGAACCAACACCCTATTAATTAACCTGGTTAATCAAAATTCAGTAGTGAGGCTGAGTAGCAAGTTACCATATAGTTATCAACATATAAGAACATGCTATAAATTAATTTGTGCTTTTTATGTACTTTTTAAGTCAGTGAATGTGTATTACCATTTAAACAAGCATCACATATTATGTGTTAACTTACTTAGTTACTTTACTGTTATATTAATGTGTTATATGATTGACGTTCCCAAAGTGACTTTCAGATTGCTGTATGCTTTAAATCAGACATTCAAAAATGCACAAGAGATGCTGTTTTTCTTATTTGAAAGACACAATCATCTGTAGATCCTGTTAGTTATCAGCTTACATGGTAAAACATGGAATTTTTGTTAGATCTCTCTCTCTCTCTCTCTCTCTCTCTCTCTCTCTCCAAAGCCAGCACTCTTTAGGTAACCACTGAGAGTTCAAGGACAGTCAAAACCCAAGCCAAGTAGCTCTCACTTTGAGTAGAGTAGATAACTGGCCCTCATCCAGAGAGAGAATTATGTTAATGTTTATTGTAATAATTAAATGAAATTGAATACATAAATGTGACTCTAGATTAGAAATTAGTAGCCCTTTTCTCATTTATTACTGCTCATTGAAACTGTGACTTCGCTGACTGAATTTGAAACACAGACAATGCATGAGAGACACAGTGGTTATGTATTTCTATGAAATGCAGTGTTTTACATTAAACAGCACTTCTGCTACATCTGCTATATACGTATCTGCTCTGCATATTTATTGAGTTAGCTGATTCCCAGCGTTAAAATGGTTCAGTTTAAAATTGAAACCTTGATCTCGCCATGTGTTAGGTTTGCAATGAAAACATAATCACCACATGGACAGAATGATTCATAAATTATGATTAGTCTGTAATTACCGGGACAGTGATAGATACAAGTAATTTAATTATAAATCTTACCAGGAACAGCTTCTTTTTGCCTATTGTATATTTCTGGATATTATATAAATAAATTCAAATTTTGCATCCTAGACCTAGTCATTCACTTAACACTTGCCCTAAAGCTAGAGCAAGAACGTTCATTACTCTTTCAGGTATTAAACATGGACTTGCCCTATGTCATATCCGTCTAATATCACTGAGAAATGCTTTAACAATAAGAACAACTCTAGATCTGTATGGATCATTCTTTATTAGGTTACACATGGATGGAATATATATAGACATTTGCTGTGATGTCCTGAAATAAAATGGGTCTCAGATTCAGCTCTCTCAGACACAAGCTCTCATGTCTAACACTCATGCAGGTCAGCTACGTACCATCACAGTGACACTCCTCTGATGTGTGTTAAAAAACATCGTATCAAACAGGGCTCGGACCAAAGCAACAGAGCAACACACACACAAGTTTTTTTTTTTTTTTTTTTTTTTTTTTTTAATTGGCCATTGTTTTTTAAACGGAACCTATCAGTTCTCGTGAGACATGGTGGTCATTCAGTTGATCCTTCCTGAACACATTCATGGATACAAATATAGGACCACGACAATTGACTTTGGAGTTACATGCCTGGTGTCAAAATAAAGCCAAATGCTTTCAGAAGCAAAAACAAGCAAGCAAGCAAGCAAACAAACACAAAACCCAGAAAATTAAAGAGAATCATGGTTGCATTTTTGAAAATGAGAGCACTATCACTTCCAGGTGACAAAACTTGACAGCTGGTGCAGATATAGGTAGCTATATGGGAGAATGTGTTTTAACTCAGCAGTTGTATTATTACTTCATGTCAAATTTAAGCTTAAACTGAGAATGGGTATGGCGTAATTTACATACGTATAATACCAATAATAAAGGTGACACTTACAGTACAGTGAAGGGAAATAAGTATTCATACATTCATACTTTTGCTTTAGTGATTTAATATACTTCCAGTGCATATATCCACTTCAGAAGTTACACACAAAAACAAAGTTGATGGGGAAAAAAGTAATCAAACATTATATTGAAAAAAAAAAATACATACAAGATTTCATAATGTGCTCTCAGACTAATGATAAGAAACGTAAGAGAGAAGCCAGCAATCACTAGAAAAGAGTTGCAGGATCAGACGAAAGCAGCAGGAGCAGCAGTTGCACAGATAACAGCAAGCAATGAACTGCATTGCGATCATCTCCATTCCCATACTACATGCAAAAGTCCTCTGCTAAAAAAGAAGCACAGAGATGCACATCTAAAAGCATTTAGACAAACTTGTTGGAACAATATACTCTGGTTAGATGAAACAAATATAGGACTCTTTGGTAACATTTCAGCTCATCATGTTTGGAGAAAGAAGAGTCACATCTCAATCATGATATGGGGCTGAATCTCTGCAAAAGGTACTGGTGCATTATATGGAATCAAAGGAATCATGAATTGAGTGATGTACCAGGACATTAGAGGAGAATTTAATCTCATCAGCTAAGAACCTGAATCTGGGGATACGATGGATGTTTCAACAAGACAAAAATCCCAAACATACAGCCTAAATATCTCAAGAGGGCCCTGCATGCCCTAGCCAAACGTCTGATTTAAATCCCACTGAACATTTACGGAGGATTTTGAAATTTCAAGTCCATCAGAGGAATCCTCGTAGCTTTAGGGAATTGAAGCCAAGAGGAAGCAGAATCGCCAAAATTGAACCACAATGGTGAAAAAGAAAAAAATGCTAATTACTCATTACTGTAGATGTCTCAAAGCTGTAATTGCTAACAGCAGATTTGCAACAAAGCACTATTGTTGGAAATTGGTGGTGGTTGAATACTTGTTGCCCTATCAGTTTTGTTTTTTGAACATATATTTTTTTCATCCTTATAAATGTATACTTTTTGTTCATATTTCTAAGCATAAAGTGAAAGGACATTATGTTTGTAAATTATGTTTTACATTTACAGAACAATGACAGTGACAGTGCTCTCATTGACAGATGTTTTTTTTTTTTTTTTTTTTTTTAATTTGCAGGGTTTATTTATTTATTTATTTATTTATTTGTGGAGTAGAATGAAGGCTCAGAACTTCCAGGATGATTTATACCAGATTAAAGAAATACTGCATTATCTGCTTAAAAAAGTGTTCAGTAAAAGCATTTATTCCATGAGTAAGCATTTACTATAAGAATCTGATTTCTGACTTGATTCCACGCTGAGGGAGCAAATTATGTTTAGTCGTAACCTAAAACTGGCAAGCACAATTACAGCTATGCTTTTGCTGACCACTATTGTTAGATCCTCAAGCAAGATGTTTAAATCCATGTAGCTTTCCCCTGTGGGCTTTGTGTCATTGTACCCCATCTCCTCTACTTTTGTTTAGCTGCTTTCGCTATGAGAAGTGCCTGCACAGAGTTCCTTTCATGAATTAATAAAGAGAAGATGAATGGAATGTTCAGCTACTGAATGTTCGATCAGGAATAAATTGCATCTAAATTTAAAATCTTGCCACTATAGCAGAATGAATGAAGGTCTAAGACCAGGGTCAGTATAAATAAAGCCTAGAGTTAAATTTTGGTCTTAAATGCCGAAGAATTCTTAGAAGTCAGGAACTTAGCTCCTATACTCCTCCCTGCGAATGGGAGTAATGTACAAACATTCTTTGGCCTTAAGAGTACTATTAAATGAGCAAGTAAAGAAACAGAACAAATGTGCACCCACCACTTTACAAGCTTGTAAAGATGTATCGCAGTTTACGCAGAGCTCATAAAGGTGTTATCCTTTTTTTTTTTTTTTTTTTTTTAAATTAATGAGTAGTCAAATGTCTCCAGCAACACTTTCAGATGCTGTACATGTGCTCATCTGGTGTCTCTGCTCATTCAATTTCAGAAGTGAAGCAATGATATACGTGGACTGTGTAACTACCTCTGTTCTTAGCTGAATACATCACATTTGCTTACACGATAACCTCATAATATACAGTCTCATGAGGTTTAACAGTCACTCTTTCAGGAATGCTGGGACCTGGGCCATCTCTATACTCTATACATGGGAGTAACCAATCACAAACTAAACAATTCGCCAAGTCGCGAGCCTACCTCCGATCATGGCAAAACCAATACTGATATGCACTTTAAGTATGGCTTCAGTGCAGAGAGTTGTTAGACATGCACATGGAAAAATACTGTTTCATTTGTTTGTGGCTTCTTGTGATTATTTAGATGCTGTGATCCGCGCTGTGGTGTGCATCTGCAGTGCACAAAACAGCTGGATACAAGGCATTATTCACCTCTACCATCTCCTAGCAAACTGTTTTCTTGTCCTTACTAGTCATATTGATCCCAAATCTGCCTTTTATACTGTTCTTTTTTTCTTTCTTTCTTTCTTTCTTTCTTTCTTTCTTTCTTTCTGTCTTTCTTTTCTTTCTTTCTGCTCAGCTATAATGTTGTATTTGGATCCAGTAGGGTTTGTGTTTGAACAGAAAATGATTACATGTCATAAGCAGGCCAAATTTCTAAGACAGCTCTTAATAAATATAAAGCATCTGTAATTGGATGTCCTTGGTGGAAGTGGCATTAAATCCATTATCACTGACACTGCAGCTTATTAAATGTGTTTTTTTTTCCCCAGACTTCACATGAATATATTTGCCTTGTGAATCACTAGTGCATTTGCATTTATTATTATCATTATAATTATTTATTTCTTCATTCATCTTCAGTAACCACTTTATGCTTTGGCCTGGGCAGGGTCACAGGAGATTCAGAGCCTGTCCTGGGAACACTGGGCTTGTGGCGGGAATACACCCTGGATGGGACAGTAGTCCATTGCAGACCACCATGCACACACACATTCACACACGCCTAGTGATAATTTAGCATAGCCGCTCCACCTACTGGCATGGTTTTGGGAGGTAAGAGGAAACCGGAGAACCCGGAGGAAACCCACATAAGGTAAACATTCACAGAAACTCAGAATCGAACCAGGGAACCTGGAGCTGTGATGTGTCAATGCTACCAGCTGCACGCCCCATGATGATGATGATGATGATGATGATGATTTTAGCACTGCTCTAATTGCACTACAGAAATGGGGTGTAGTTGATCAATTTACCGCAATGCACGTGTTGTCCATCATGCGTAAATTTTACTCTCAGGATTAACTCCTACTTCCTGCTAAGACCTGGTCAGAGAATTTTCATATCCCATTTTTACTCTAGGCTTTTAACTAAGATTGACTAATGTATATGAGAGTGAATCTCAGAACCTTTATTCATACCCTGGCGCAAATATCAATTAACACTATCAGTCTGTCTGAGTGATACACTGTGAATGAGGGCACCACAGAGCCTGATTTAAAAATCCATGTTTTCAAATTAAGGTAAACTTGGCTATGAAGTGTTGGGGTGAAAAAGTAAGAAACTATCCTAAACTCCAAGGTGCTTGTTTTTAACACGTGTAACGTCTGAGACAGAAACTGTACACCTGAGGAGTGGGTGTGTGACCATGGATGCCCATCTTAATAATCTTCAGTCATTATCGCTGCTTGTTTCCTGACTCTTACTGAATATCCATCTGGGAAAATCGAGCTTCCTTGATGAAAGCCAAAAATAACATTCTGAGGACCATCTGATGTACACCTTAACTAACAGAAGCAGCAAGTTAATTGGGAGTATAGTTAGATGTTGTACATGCACTGATTTAGGAACTGATTTCCCAAGTGAAATCTTTAAGAATACAGGCTTCTCAGATCACTTTGAAAAGGGTTCATGATAATGCGCATGCGTGATCACCCTTCAAGTCTCAAGGAAGGTAAGAACGCATTAATGAAACATTGTTTAGATGTTGCCAGTCGACTTTTGGGGTGGCATGTACTCCACAGCCTGTGTGAAGTTTTGCATGTTCTCCCATTTCCATGTGAGTTTACTCAGGGATCTCTAGTTCCCTCCCAAAAATTTGCTACATTGATTGTCTACACTGAAATGTATGAATGAGTGTGGGGATGTGTGTGTAGATGGTGCCCTGTGACAGAGTGGCATCTCATAATAACTTTTATTCACCAAATGTACAAGTACGCAGGAGTTTAACATTGCAGATCAGTGCATAAATAAATAAATAAATAAATAAATAACATATAAGCAACACAGATTTACAGACCGACACAAATGCAGACGCAAATACTGTATATAAATACAAAAACAAATCCACATACCATACGATAACACAATAAATACAATACCACAATCACAGTGGTGAAGGCAGGGTCGGTTCTGCTTATTTGTTGTCGATGCCTTGTTAAGAAGAGCGATGACTGTTAGGAAGAACCTGTTCAGGTGTTGTGTGGTGCTGGTTCTTACAGAGTTGGACATTTACCGGAAAAGATTTTCTGAAACAGATAGTTCCCAGGTGTGTTTGGTCCATGGAGAATTTCTCAGCATGCTAGGCATCTCAGCATCTAGGCAGTATTCCCTCATCACGGCCTGTGTTAGCAGGATATTCCCCGGATCCACCATTACCCTGAGCGGGATAAAGTGGTTTCTGAAAATAAATGAATGAATGAATGAATGAATGAATGAATGAATAATACGATGTGGCCTCTTGTGCTGTGGTTTCAACCAGAGATGCTCCCTGTGGTCCAAGGCCATCTCACTCAATTACTGGTGTTCGTGTTTTGATTTATGAATAATATGTAGGGTTATGAAATGAAAAGGTATCCAAAGGCAGTTTTGTCATTTAATCTCTAAAGTCAGTTGGTTAGTGACTGCATTCTTTAAAATAGCAAGCAATTTAAACTTATGCTAATGCTTTTTCACCATGCATTGTGGTTATAATAGGAAAAGATGGATTATGGAAATGTGTGACAAATTGACAAATAGCACACTGATGCATGTGCATATAGAAATGCAATTTCAGGTACACAAACATCATATCCATACATGTACATGAGCAATTGCTTTCCTCATTGCTTTGTTTGATCCTGTTTGAAAACTATGCTGTTTCTGTTGGAATGATAGCACGCTCCAACAGAGGGCACTGTGGCTACATTTTTATCTCCAGGGAGAGCGTGAGGCATGTATGCAGCCAACCAGCCAATAGGGAGGGCTGTGATTAGCCAATGAATGGCTCTGCAGGGGCTTTTTGCCACAGCACATTTTTACAAAGTGTCTCTCTCTTTGGCTCCTACTTTGATGCAGTGTGTGTGTGAGACTATGTCATTATCTCCAGACTGAACTTCTGTGCTTATATATGCATGTGTGTGACAGGGTTTTAGTCAGATTGAATTGATAGAATTTCACTTTTTTATATTTAAAGTGTATACAATCTTAATGCATACTTTCTTTGGATAATAAAGTTTGTGCCTATAGCACAGTGTTCTGTGGTTTACATTGGGCCTTCAAGACACATACGTATCAAAACACAGCTCACCAATTCAGTCTGAGGTCCATAGAATGAAAGAACTGTCATCTTAGCAGCTCTGTGTCTTTGGCTTGCATGTTCAGAGAGCAGAGATGGAGCTCAGAGGTAAAGGGAGGGAGCGAAAGGTAATGGTAGAGAATAAGAGAGAAGCAGAGTCAGAGATGTAAAGGGAGATTTATAGGACAGAGAAGGATGTAGAGGAAAGGAGGGGTTCAACCAGATTCACAGAATCTAGGCACTGCTGAGAAGGGGCCGTGGACCCACACAAATATAAAAGCACCAATAGCACGGGTCATCTACTGACCGGATGTGGACCCAACAACATATTTTAGTGGACTGGAATGAAGAAATACTGTAGCAGAACCATTAAAAACTGGTCATAGTTGTGTCATTCCAAATTTCAAAACGTAAACCACCGTGACTTCTGTAGCAGATCCTACTGCAGTGTATTCAAATACATGCATCTATGTAAATCATTTAGCTGAAGGCAGCTCGGTGGACCAGAGACTAGCTACAGAGCTAGACAGGTTGAGTAAGAAAGGGGAGAATTTTCACAGATATTTTTTTGCTCTCTCCTCCAGTTATTAAAATGACATCATGGCTTGTATAAAAGCAAAACTGACAGTGAAAATGTGTGCATTTATTCTCCCCACTTCAAATATCTCATCTGTTTACAGTCTGTGGTGCTTGTCTCAATTGGTAACATGAAGCACCACTACAAAACAAAACAGAATCACTTCAAAATGATTAGGTTTATTAATAGCCAAAAACTAATCCTCAGTGGTTAGGCATTAAAATGTAACTGGTGTCACCATTCACTCATTTTAGTTGTTCATCCACACGTTTGCAAGGAAGGGATTTTATGAAATTGGACCTCGAATACCCCTGTCCTGTAGTATTTCTTGAATCACGAAGAGTGAAAATCACGTACATGTACACCATAAGAAAGCGTCTATGACATAGAAATGTCAACCAAATTACTTCAGCTTTTGTCTCTTAAAAAACATGATGATATGAGGCAGTCAGGCATGCGAGCTAGCCTAACTGATTTCATTCTAGAGCTGGTGAGCTAGACACCGAATTAAATATCATCACCTGTGAGCCATATATTTATGACAGGTATTGTCATGACTGATCACACTGAAGGAATCTGGTTAGTCATGGAAGATGAAGCACAAGATAAAGTCTAATGAAAGCATTAAGGAAACTTTTATGCTGCAATCTACAATCTTGATTCTCTGTAGACCTAAGAAGCTTGTCTTTCCCTCCAATTTTCTCTTAATAATCGTGGTCATTTCCCACATGGCCCATATTCCGTCCCTTTTTTTTTTTTTTGCACAACAGCTTCTGAGTGAGGCTGAGACTTGGCAGCTTTGGCACATGCAGTCATTTGCACAACTTCAAAGTGCTGCTCACACATTGTCAAAGGACATCTGAACAAGCATGGAAGAGGGTGCTAACTGCTCAAATCTGGATGGCACCTAGCGCAAGCATTGATTGGATAGGACTGCACTGAATTAACACAGAAAACACAAGTGTGTATATCCATAAAGAGATTCAAGCTCAGACTCTAGTTGCCAATATCAATTTAGCACTACTACCATTAACGATACAGTGCAGATATAAAAGTATAACATCATTTCATGAGCATTAGCTCTGCAATTAAACGCCACTTAGCATTTCTTTTACATGGATATAAGATTGTGTAATGTTACTAGCTATTAATCAATCACATTAAAAAAAAATGTTTTCTCGTGTGTCTAACCTAAAGGCCATTTCTCAAATGTATACTGAGCCCCAAAAGGATCACAATGATTTCTTTTTTTTTTTATTACTTTTGCCTTCCCTTGCAATAATTTTTGCGTCCTCGCACAATAGCTTTGCATTCCCTTGTGACAGTTTTGATGTCTTTGTTTCCACAGTAAAACCCCTCTTGGATCCAAACTCATTGATTATCAAAGATAGGTCTTCCTTTCTCACATGTAGACCATATCCTTTGCACTTACAATGCCTCCATTCGTAGCTGTGAAGCTCTCAGCAGTGCTGTAACAGATCATGAATATAACTGCCTGCATCCTCAAGATTACAAAAGTTTCGTCATTTAAAAAGTCTCTTACATTTCAGAATGCAATTTAGTATTTCGTTCACTAATTACATAACCATGTGTACTAAGCAACGACGATATATCTCCATATTTTAAGCCAGCTTCAAAGTAAAATTCAATGAGTGCAGCCATAGTGGTGCAGGACACTGCTGGGCGTGTACCATGACGACGTAATGCATGGAGTGACCAACGCAAAGATTGCAGGGGAACCTGAATGTATTATGAGGTAACACAAAAGTACTGGTAGGGAATACAAAGATTATTGTGAGGGAACGCAAGGGTATGTACAAAAGCGTCATTGTGACGCTTTAGGGGCTTAGTACATCTATGTTTGGCATCAGAAAATATCATTCTTGAGTATTACCATTGACAGATGTCCTGTCCACCTCTGTTAGTCTGCTAGAGCTAGGCTGTCTTTCACCTCCCCATCTTGTTTTTCTCTTTTCTGCTTTTGCTATATTTTTTATTCTTCTTTGTTATACACTGGCTCTGCCAGACCCATCGCTTGCTGTCCTCTTCTGTTCAGGCTTTGTGTGCCGAAGCAGCAAAAGCACACCTCTGAGAGAAGACGCAGTACTCATTTTTTACAGACACATCACCAGGGGCTGGCTTCAGCGAGAATCCATTTTAAAACATGGACCTGTTTGTTAAATCATGCTGTAATGGTTAATTATTGTCAATTAATGATCATTAACTGCTTTTAATTAAAGCATTTAATGATTTGTATTTTTTTTTATTATGTATTGGTATTTTTTTTAAGCTAAGCAGAAGATATTTTCAGTTTTAATTTCAAAATTATATCTCTGCCTAGTTGGCAAGTTGATTAGCAAAGACTTGCTTCATGTTTGTTGCACTTTTATCTGCAATATTCTCAGCGGAGTGTTTACTTCTTACTGATTGGGGATCAGGGAGACTGGCAATGTTCCACTTGCTACTGGCCCTGCACATTATCAGTTGAGCCCAGATTTTGGAGTTGTTTTCTTGCCTTTCTTTTTGTATTTTGGTTGTGGGGAGGATAAATCGTTTCTTACATCATAGCAGTATAGCTTAGAATAAAGTAGACACGAAATGAGGTTATATGAGATGGTTATGTGGATATAAATACAATATTAAGTGATATGCTATGCAAAATAACCTTGTATCTACATCATTTATATATTTGGTACAGTGATTTCTGTTTTTAGTGATTTCTATGTTTTTACAGTGCACTAGAAGAGCACAGTAAAACGAGCACAGATGAACCTGTTATTATTTCTAGCCCCAGATTTATATTCAGCACATGAAATTTGGGAGCACAAACAAAACTTTATCTCAAAAGTGGAAGTCGACTTGCCTGAAGTCACCAGCTGTGTAGTCTATGTAAGTGTTCAGTGAATAAACACTCACCTCTCTGAAACTATTGGAATTTTCCTCCGTCTTTTAGTTCAAAAGTCTTCTGTTCTATCAGCTCTCCGTGTCCCCTCCTCACTCTCGGTTAGTGTCGGTCTCTTTCTCAATGACACCTGCTGTCATGCCATAAATACTGCTGAATGGGCCATTGAGTGAGCAGGGCCGCCGAGAGCTTAGCTGCGCAGGATGGCGATGAGCTCGGTTAAAGACGACACCCGTGTTATTTATTCCATCTCTGAGAACTCTAGGAAATGAGATGTTTACCACAAATGGGCCTCTCAACAGCCCCTGAATGCCTTTCAATATTGATTCAATGAGTTTGATTTGTAAATAAATACATCAATACATTCTCGCACAGCTCAAGCTGGGTTTCAGGGCCTGATAAACACATGGCTCTTCTAAAGGTGTACATAGACAAATGTATTGACAAATAGAGCTGAATATGTTTAATTATTGTGCGAGGATGCTCCAAGGTCTCTAGACTGGTGCCTGGGGTTTTGTCGTCATATATCTCTCTCTTCTAACGTAAGAGACTTCAAACAGCTCATTATACATTTAAATGCCCTATGTATTTCAATAGCTTCCTTACTCTGGTTAAATGTAAAGAACCAGACCATTTGACTTAACGACCTTCCATGCAACACATCAACACCAGTATGTAATTACGAAATTATGAAGTATGTCAATATTGTGCTAATAAAGTGTACTTGGTAGCAATTTATTTTACAGTATGACAAGTACCTGGCATTTAAGGCAAGGTACTAGAGATCAATTTTTTTGGATAAACTATGAATATAGTCTTTTTACACGTTTTCTCTTAAACTGTATAAAAATATCAGCACTCAACAGAAAAATGTTTATGTCACTGTTATTGACACATAACTTTAAAGAAGGCTTAAATGCTGCCCACGTGGCATCACCTAAATTGACACATACACACACATATGCATATATATATATATATACATATATGTGTGTGTGTGTGTGTGAATTTAGGTGTCATTAAGATATCCATGAATTTATCCATCAATCTATTTTTTTTTTAATATTGATAAATGGAATGAATCTTTTTTTTTAATTCACATACAGTTTTGAAAAATGTCCAATGCAAATTCCAATACTGAATATCAGCAACAAACTGGCAAAAATATATTACATTTATGTTTCTACTGATTAAATATTGCAACTATTTACCTGTAGCGTCTTGCTTTAATAGGCAATTATGTAGTAATTATAAATAATTACTTGTATATTTATGGGTGTATTTGTTTACAAAATACGATAACTGCTCAGAATTTATTTGATAAAAATGTAACTTTTGAGCTTATAATTATAAATTGGAGCACATTTTGACTGTTAAATATGTAAGCACATAGTAATTAATGTTAAATCTATGTCGAGACTCAAACGTAACCCTAACAAACTGCTCGTGTGAATATATGCAATTTATGTAATACTATTTCAATATGAAACTTAACATCAAATACTGCTCTACATTTTTTAATTAGTTCCATTGTTTTGAGAAGTATGCAGAGTATTACTTGTAAGATATACATATTTATTCATTAAGCCGTTGCACCAAGTATTATCATACATTTCTGTTAATTTTCGCATATTCAAATTTTCAAGGTATTTACCAGCATTACATGTAATTAGTACATTTTATCTGTTTAATACCACATACTTAAACGAGTCCTACTGCAGTACACTTGTTATTGGAAATAGCAAAACATGGTGGGATTCTCAGTTAATTAGCTTTCATTTCAACATTGCCATCAGCTACTAGCTCGCTAGTGTGAGTCACCTGTTCAACAATACTGCGATGATCCATCCCAGTTCTGACACTCTACAAAGGTCATATGCTGTTTTTTTTATAGTCTGACTCTTAGGTCTTTCATACACACTCTTGTGTATTACCGCTGTCATCCCTGTCACCTCTTTCCCCAGGAAGAGGATCTATGAAAGACCAAGAGTGGAATCCATTTTAAATTTTAATTGGCTGCCTTTGTGTCTCACACAGACACACGTTCAGGCCGACATTATCCCCTCAAAGCTTTAATTACCAACTGCTTCTTGGTTTCAAAACATCAAAAGGATGTGTGAGTAATTGAATGAATGGAAAGGAGCGTGTGTATGTGTATGTGAATGTGTATGAGAGAACAAGCGAGATAGTAAGCATACATATTGGTTAGAACATAGTCATGTGAGTCCATTCCTACCGATTGTCAAATGATTATGATTATTATCACGTCAACCCTACATGAGGGGACCCAGGGGGCTTTACAAATCTCCACACATCTATTGGCTGTTTGATGTCCTTTCTTTTGGGGCCTCTCATTGCCCAGCATGTAGTCTGAGTGCAACAGAATATAACGAATAAACATACATTAGCGGATTACCGGCTAAGCTGGCTGTAGTGCACTGCATTTAAGCCAGATGAACACACATTTGCCTCAGCTGAGCCTAACATGCCAACAGATCCATCTGTCTTCTGTCTTTATTCTTGTTAATCGTGACTGTCTTGAAGAAAAGAGGTGATAATGGCACCAAAGGGATGTAGTGTTTTTCCTCTCCTCATATCAGAGCAAGTTACATAGCTTAGTGGCTTAATAGCTACCAAGCAGCCTACGCCAGCATCAAAGATTTGAGTTGTAAGCCTGAATCAAACGGGTAGTATCAAACGTACACCTGTGATTAAGCTACCATTTTCTCACCTAGTCTTAAGGGCTCTGCTAAACTAAGATAAAGGAGGCCTATCCAATCTCTCTCTTTGTTTTTTGCCCCAACTTAACAAAATTCTACAATCACCAATGGTCATCTGGTCAGACATCAATGGTCAGATATACAATCAGAATGATTTTTATTAATAATATGACACACAGATGCATTTCTTGATGCACAAATCTGTTCACAAACAAATATTTCTAAGTTGAAGTAAATAAAAAAAAGGATCTATAAATATATATTAATAATGACTTGCATCTGCAGACGTTAAACATTTTGAGACCTTAGAACATATCCAACTGGAGAGTTGAAGATTGAAAAAAAGATGAGCTGATGTTTTTCCAACCTTCAACTTCAATCAGACAACTGTCCAGTCTGTCCAATTTCAGTAAAATTGTAGTCTTAGATTTGTGTTACTGGCTAACAAGAGTGGAACCCAGTGTGGTCTTCTGCCTAAAGGCTCACCTGAAGCATTCTGAGATACTTTTTGGCTCACCACGGTGGTAAAGAGTGGTTATTTGAGCTACCATACCCTTCCTGTCAGCTTAAACCAGTGTGACCATTCTTATCTGACCTGTCTCATCAACAAGGTATTTCTGCTCACTGGATCCTGTTTATTTTTCCCTGCATTCTGTGCAAACTCTAGAGACTGTTGTGTGTGAAAATGGCAGCAGATCAGCAGCTTCTGAAATACTCAAACCAGCCCATCTGGCACCAACAACCATGCCATGGTCAACATCACTGAGATCACATTTTACCCATTCTTATGTTTGATGTGCACATTAACCGAAGCTCTTGACCTGTATCTGCATGATTTTATGCATTGTACTGCTGCCACATGATTGGCTGATTGGAAAATAGTATGAATTAACAAGTGTACAGATGTTCCTAACAT
>CM040978.1:12851067-12887641 GCA_022985145.1 Pangasius djambal
AAAAAAAAAAAAAAAAAGGAAAAAAGGAAAAAATGTGGTGGAAAGACATTTGAATATAACACCTTAAAAAGACTTTGGCTTTACATATTTACGTATATTGAATATTACATATTAAAGTAAGATTAAAAAGTAATTCCCTTTAAAAATATGCATGCAAATTCAATTCAGTTAAAAAGTCAGTTTGTAAGCTATCATCACATCATATCCTGTAATCCAGACATTTCAAGGCAAACGTGTTACTCTATATCAGCATAGCCTTCATTACATACACACAGTTGGTACACCATTGTGAAGAATCTACAATTGTAAAATGCAATATTATATCATTATTAGATAAAGGATAGCTCACAATCATGATTTAATTGCAGGATGAATTAGACAGATGAAGGTGATATGTATCTACCCGGGGTTCTTAAATGAGGAAAATATTAAACCAGTAAAAATGCAATTACTGTCAAGAATATGTTTAATATTTATTTATAATGCATTCATTGATTACAGTGCAGTACCCTGAGGTGGAAACAATGTACTATGTATTAACTTTTACAAACAATTAAATAACATTTATAATCTATTAACCAATTATTAAATCTCTACAAATTACCTATTTGCAGCACTCAAACTAAAAGTAATTAAGGGCCGATCATTTATTAAACACAAATTAACACAAATTGCTTATAAAACAATCAATGCGGAGCCTATACAGTAACACTAAATTTAATTAATCTCAAACTGAAATTACATTAATGATTTAACAGTTCTATATACCGAAACGTTTCTGAGACAAATTTATTGCCTTGTTTAACATAAGAAAGGTGAAAAACTAATCAATGATTAATTTTACTATTGTGGAAATAGAGCACCTCTCTTTTTGGTGTCGAGGTGCGGAGAAGTGTAACATGTGTAAAAGTGTAAACGAGTGTAAAAAATAAATAAATAAAAGAGGAGCTAATTGGCTAACAGTTTGCATGGTTATTCGAACTTTGACCACAAGAGGCAGCTGATTTATTTATTTTTTCTTCTTAACCTTCATGAGGCAGGGTAAAGAAAATGGAGGAGGTAAATGCAGGTTTTAGTGACTAAATTAATAACCATGCCTTTTGTACTTTTGTGTCTTTCACAAGCAAGTGTTGTGCTCCTGCTGAAGGGTTATCACAATAAGTGTTAATAAAGTGCAGGCTTTGGACTCTGTACCTACTCTTTTTTGGCCGTGTTTACTCAGATTTGCACTGACTGCTATCTGGTCTAATCTCAGGCTGAATGCAGTTTTGATTAACACTTCTAGCAGCCAATAGACATACCCGTTAGATAAATGACGTGATTTATAAGCTTTCCATTGATCATTTAAATGTCAACTGCTATATGGGGTAGATAGAGGAGCAAGTGAAAACCATGAAAAATGGAGTTGCATGTTTTTAATCAGACCGTGATGCTATGTATCACAAACAAGTCATATATTTAGACGTACATGATAAACCCAACTAATCAGAGCTCTATTATAATGATTAACAAATGGCATATTAATCAGTTAATAGTTAATAACTAAGCATCGAGACTATTGTGGAAGAGAGAACGTTCAAGCAAGTAGCATCGCTGTTGAGTAACTGTTTAATCATTTACATGGCTATAATATCCTGAACCAACACATGGAATTCTGGGTATGATCAAGGTTATGTTTAAGGAGGTTTAGCAGAGTCTTTTCCTACTATGTACATGAAATCTTACAACACTGCCCGTGCCATTCATGATTTCCCTTGAGGTTGGGATTCACGAGAAAACTTATAAGAATAAGTATTTTCTTGAGAACACGTCATCTTACTTCATGTAAGATTCTGAAAGGGTGTGAACAGTAAGCTAATAATCAGAGATGCCACTTCCAGTTGTGTTGAGTGGTGCACGATTCAAATTCACACAATTAGAGCTAAAATTTCTGGACAGAGTGCGAGAGACTGAGAATAGGCTTTGCAAAGGTGTTAAAGACTGACTGAAAAGATTTGAATTCCTTCCAAAACAAAAAAGCTCATCACAGATCAATACTATGCATGTTAATAAATGAAGAACCTGCTGATTGTTCTTTTTATTTCCATTTCCCAAGGGCTTACTACTACAACAGCAAAAAGTTACTAGCAACAGAGTCATGTTATGGTGAAATTTAGACCTAAAGAACTGGACTTAAAAGTTCACTCTTCCTTTCACTACTTCTTAAATTAAATTGTGGAGGTAGTGAGCCTTTGACCCGAGCAGAAAGGTTACTAGATAATTAGTGTTTGGTGCCACCTGGCTTGGTTCCACAGACGTGGCTGGAGACAAGGTGTTCATTAAAACGTTTCTTACTGACCTTAGGCCAGCATGTAACCTTCAGCAACCTTAATCCACCAATCAGATGGTCCCTCCAGATCACGGCCCTTCGCAAAGAGACCTGCTTCAACCTGCAGGCCATGGATCGCCATCAATGCTTTCAATCAGGAATCAGACTATGAGCCTTTTTCCCCTGAAGGTTACACAGACCAAAGTGTCCACAGAGCTGAAATAAAGGAATTAAAGGAGCCAAAACAGAGGGTTTGATAGAGGGCTAAAATTATAACTTTACATTAATTTCCTGACGCAGTAAGACTACTGATCTAAACTGAAACCTAAACTGAAACTTTTTGACTCTTTTAGTTTTTTTTTTTTAATAGAAGTTGCAGTTTTTGTAAAAGTAAGAAAAAAAAAAAAAGTTTACCTAATGGGAACCAGCCAAATGTCTCCACAAGGGCAAAACTGTCAGATATTCCTATCCTTGTGAAATTGATTGGTTTCTCCAGTACGGGGTAACTCATAATGGATCCCTACAGTTCCCCTATCAGAGAAGCTCTCACACAGAACCCTTTAAGAATGTAAAGAACTGTAAGAATTTTTTAAAGAATTTAAAGTTTAAAGTTTCCTTGCTAAAACTCCTTTTTAATACATAAAGAGACCTTGGATAGCACATGATCAAATTTGTCCATACAAAAGAACTATTAAAAGAACACTTGGTGCTAATGCAGTGCTATAATTGACTTGAACACAAGCACATAATGGCCCTTGAGGTCAACAAATACCTGACCCTGGAAATCTCCATGAATGAGATGCCATATTTCTACAGTGTCCATTCATTAAACAGAGCCTCAGCCCCAGGCAACCAATCAGGACAGTGACATCATATTGCTAAATTTAAATCCCATTAATCATGCAACATATTATCAAATATGGTTAAGAATGAATTAAACGTGTTCCATTAAAAACGTATTAATATTGCCAGATACACTGTAATTCAGTATTATTTATTTAACAACTCTAATATTGGTTTAAGGAGCAAAGGCAAAATAAATGTCAATTTAATATGTACAGAAACGAGCAATTCATGAAAACTAAACCCCGTTTTGTTTATTGTAATATATGCACATTTTTTCATAATATCTTTCATTAATAAACCATCAATAGATATGAATGAATCCTCAATTACTCAGAATTTGTCAACTAACAAATGTTTATAAATGACCCTTCATGTACTCATTCATAGTTTTGTTCAGAGTTATTAAAGATCCAGCATTCATGAAGTGTTAACCTTTGTTCATTGTCAAAATCTAATGATTTGTTCATATCTAGGGATGTATTAATAGAAGGTATTATAAAGCATTTTCAAATAATTTGTGAACCAGCAGGTCTTCACAGTTACAGTATTAAATATTCATGACAAAAGACCTTCGTAATCTTCATAGATAAGGGTGAGGGCTTACAGGCTGGACAATAATAGATTGAAGGGCCTTTACAGTAGGGGCAGAAAAAAAATATTGGTAAATGTCACATGAATTATAACCTTGGCTGACTTTCAAAGATTTTTTTTTCCCCTTTGCTTGCTTTTAGGCACTATTAGCAAAATGTTAACGTTTGGTCTTGTTCATGAATTAACCAGGGTAAATCCCATTAGACTTGATGTTACAGTTCATGCTAGTACTATTATGAAGTTTTTACATGATTCCAGAAATCTTTTTTTTCATCTATAGGCAAGATTTGCTTTTGCAGAATTGGCTATACATTCCTATAACAATATATACATAACTAGATACACCACTAGGACTTGAAAAGGTACTTGCATGATTATACCTATATACAACAAATTGAAACTTTTCCCAGCCTGTCTAAATGTCAGGTCGTGTCTTGTACATGGATAATGTGACATGACTGTAATTATGGTTGTAGTTCTGTATTTTAAACCATGCAAAGTTATTGGCATTAGAAGAGTTACAGTATGTGCCATGATAAATGTACTTTTGAATGGTGGTAGTGTTGACCACGGAATGTAGAATAGCCATTATTTTCCTGTAAATATAGCAGATATAAAATATATCAGTGTGAAAATGAAACAGACTTAAATAGTATTTATGAATGATAAATGCGTGGTAATGCTGATCCAGTCTGTTGAGACCTTGTAACTCCACGTTACGTTGTGTGAACACCTTGCTTGTCAAAAATATATCTAAAAAATAAATAGCAATATAAAATTACATTCAACAGCAAACCTTTCTGAAATGATCAGGTGTGAATTATAGGTTTCAGTTGCATTAGGTGTAGGCTTGGTGACTCTTTCTTAGTACCCCAGATATTTTCCATAAACATGCACAACCAGAATTTCAACAACCTGAATATTTGTGACCTAAATTTTCATAATCACATCAATTTTTTTTTTCTATAACTGCAAATTTTCAACCTAACTGAATTTGTTTAGCCCATTAAAGTCCAAGCTTATTATTCAAATGTGGTCTCATGAGAAATTATGAGGAGGAGAGGGCGGCATGATCAATCCTGAGCTTGGGTTACTGTCTATTTGTAGGTTCACATGTTCTCTTCATTTCCACATGAGGCTTCTCTGGTTTCCACCCACCTCCTAAAAAAGTCAGTTGGTGTATTGGCTGCTTTAATTGCCCCTAGATATGAAAGCAAGTGTGTGTGTGTGTGTGTGTGTGTGTCTGTGTGTGTTTTGCCCTGGAATAGACTAGCGTTCATTCCAGGGTGTATTCCAACAACACACCCAGTGTTCCTTGGATAAGCTCCGGCTTCCTTGACCAGGAAAATGCGGCTAATGAAGATGAATGAATAAATGAATGAACAAGTGACGCTGTTGTGGTTGGATTTCTCTCGATTTCATACCATAAACAATGAGAAAAGGTGTGAATGCTGACTTCACTCTTAACCTCAACTTTTTCATATGAGACCATTTGGATAAATATTCATCTTAAAGAATATTACTCAGTAACTACTGTGAGTTATTTAGCAACTAAACACTAAGGAATAGAAAATGTACAGGTACAGTTCCTCAGGGATTCTTTGAGGGTCGTTTAGATAGTCAAGGGTTCCTAGTTTCCTAAAATGATTCTACTTGGATTTGTCTGTGATATGGACAAAGGTTAGAAGGATTCCTAATTACAGATTTTAATTAAGCTAAACAGTGGATTGAATCTCACTGACTGATCACAAGCTATGCTCCTAATGTTCCTTAAAAGATGTCCTGCCTACAAATTATGCAAGATAGTGATTGTCATTCCCCATTAGACAATTCATGGGCATGTTTTGAAGCATTTTAATTAATTAATATATAGTTTAAAAGTATATATGTGGGTTACGGGGGTTGAAAAAGCTTTCTGATATGTGAAGGCAACACAGTGCAGCCACTGTTTTATTACTGTACTGTAAACAATTGGACCATTAGAGCAGGGCATAGGTTTACAGTAAAATAGCAGTAAACAATGCAGTGTGAGATATCTAACATAGGAGAATGGCAAAGATTTCCTTTGTGTCAGCTTCTTAAAATTAGTGGACTGTTTTGAGTGCTTTATTTTAGCACCTATTTTAGATGAACACAAACTCTCTTTGAGTTTAGGTTTATATTGTACTAAAAACCTTGGTTTAATAATAAATTCATCTTGTAATGCAAGTTAATTTAATAGTAGACGTGGTTGGAGGTGTCTGAATCAGTGCAGGCTAGTTGAGGGAAGTGGTGGCTCAGCGGTTAAGCCTCTATGCACCTTTTGTGCTGTTCAGCAAAGGAGAATTGAATTGATATTCACTCCTATGATTATAATCAATACATGTATATGCAGCATAGAAGCTAAAATCCTTTATAGAGTGGTGATGGGTCCTTGGTATATAGTGGGGCTTTGAGGAGCTTAGCTTACATCCACATCACATTTTGGGAGGGATGGGAAATGTAATGAATGCATTCATGATATTTCAAAAAAGAGAGAGAGAGAGAGAGAGAGAGAGAGAGAGAGAGAGAGAGAGAGAGAAGGGCTGGGGAAAATAGGCAGTTCAGGTTTTGAAAGAGCTGGAACATATGCCAAGCATTTGAACATCATTCCAAGTTTGACTTGGCTGAAGTAGGGGTCAGGATGTGCTTGGATGGCCTCTCCTAAACCCTGATCCCAGAAGTTCCTTCCCTTTTCACCAGAAGCCCAACATCCCTCACTGATTTGTTTCAATTCAATCTGTTATCACATAAGCAGGTCAGCTGCCAAACATAGAATTGTATGTCATGCTCAGAAAATCCGAATAAGAGGAAACCGTGGGTTTTAAATGCATTGTTCTTCTCTATTTTGTAACCTTGGCCGGTTTGATTGTGTTTGCCAAGCTGCAGCTTGGATAGAAAAGCATGCGATGCCTGCTATCTCCACTGCCTGTATCTTTTGGAGGAATTAGCTGCAGTTATCTAGAGGATATTTGAAAGCAGCTCTGTTGTTTCTCAACGGCTTTCAGATTTCTTTCTCCTCAATATCAAGAGAAGAGAACAACAGCCTGGATTAACAGAATCATTTTTTTTTACATGGTATGCACATCTTTTTTTTAAAGGAATGGCATACAGGACAATATATAACAGATGCCTGGCAGGGATTGATAGTCACTGAAAGTTAATCATTTAGATGTGTTAAAGCATTGATTAAACTCCAGTGCTGTTGAATTCTCATATTTGATTGGCCAGAAGATGTTGATTAATTCTTAATAACAGAAGCTCTGGCCGTAGTGCTGGCTGTAATTCAAATCACAGGTATAGAGTAATGCACTTGTTCTTTTATGTCATTGTTTATATAGCAACAGCTAATTCACGGAGACCTGTATGGCATGTTCTCACAGTTCCCACATGAGCAGTTGTGTAATTTTACCCATCTTGTTGTTTAACGAACAAACGTGCAATTTTAAATACACACTCAATTGTAAATAATACAGAGGAGTTTGTGCTTTCCATTTTCCATGACAAGCTGCCTTTTCTTTTTTTGAAACTACATGAGAGGCTGGTGAGGGAATGACTGTAAGTAACTTGCTTGTCTCATGGCCATTCCATAACATTAAATGTAGCTATAAACATTTAAACAATTGCAGTGTGTTGTTCATGAACGAATTAAACTGAAATTGCAGTAGTTAAACTGTAATACTTCAGACTGCACTGTTAAGCAAAAATGATTCTTTTCGGCTGCTTTATATCGAGCCATATCACACCGTGCTGGGGATTATTTTTATATAACAGCAGTCTGATATGTGTTATTCCTTACCTATCATCCTAGAATGCCCGGATTTTTTTTTTTTAGGTCCCGGAAACATCGTGATGTTGATACCTGAACCACTCATTTTCTTTTCAAAGGGCAACCTCTACTGCTGACACCTCTATCCTTCTAACCTTCTATCCTACAAGCTTTTCACTTCCTTTTTGTACGTTTTGCCCTAGAGGACATTAGTTATAACCTTTGTATATTTCATTGCATGCCCAAACAGCATAACAACAATAACAAAATGCTCTTTCAACCCTCTTGCCCAAACCAGTGGCTCAAAGAACATGGCTGTCTTCTCTCCTCCCTCCTCACCCGAGTTACTGCAGGATATACTTTTCACTTCCAGCCACTGTCTATATGAGGTTCATAGGGAATGAAGGTTGTGAAGCAGGTTAGGCGAGATGAAAAGGGGGTTTAGGCTTCTATTCCCTCAGAGTATCCTCCCTTGTTAGCCTCTTACCCCATGAGACATTAGCATGATTTAACATGACAGGACAGTCTTTTTCAGCCATGTTCTGGCAGAAGATTCAGTGTAGTGGAAAAGTGGAATATTCGATTAGGTAACTTTTTTTTTTTTTTAGGTCGTTCTCTGTCCTTGAATGAATAAGAAAAGATACAAACCTGACCCAAAAGGGCACTGAACCAATAATTTACATCTGCTCTGTAATACTAAGCATGATCTTTTTTTTCCCCTTTACAATGTAATGTGGGGCACAAATTCGTTTGGGGATGCTGCGTGTGCAAGATATTGTGTATCCTGTAGAGCCTCAGTAGTCCTGTGTATGTGCTTTGCTGTCAGTTTGATTAATAAGTGAATCTGCATGGCTAGGCTCTAACGGCTGATGAAAGATGAGATTAGCAGGAGAAACGGTGATGAGAAAAGGAGAGATTGAGGGGTAGATCAGATGGGGGAGTAATAGAGCAGGTCTCTCTCCTGAACCGAAGGGAGGACAGGGGTTAGAACATGCAGAGGAGCTACCGAGAGATTGGAAATGGTCGGAGACCCACATATTGGCAGTCTGCCCAGAAAGCCTAGTCTTGAAGGGGAAAAAAAAGTAATCTGGAATCTTGATATAGCAGCAAGATATACAGTTAGGAGATAGCAGGAGTCTGAGGGGAAGTAAACCAGCGTAAGAGAAAGCTGTAGGAGTAGTGTAACTCCCCTCACTTGTTTATCTGGATACCTTCCTCCCATACTATATCTATTCCCTCTGTCCATCCTCTCACTCCCCTCTGCAGTCAATTTGTGACTCGGGAAAGCAACTTCTGAGGAATCGATCATGCATTCTTCTCAGGTCAAGTTTAGGATCGATTCTATTGTTTGACAGAAGTACGGTCGACTCTGTCTCTCTCTCTCCTAGAGTGGAGAGTCTCTGACTTTATGTGTTCTGAGTTCGGTTTGCTGTTTGTTTAGGATCAAACGGTCATTGGCATGCACGATGCAGACCTAAACAGGTTTATACATGAGACTACTGGGAAGGTACACCATGTCTGCAGCTGAAAACCTCAATCACAAACACTTGTGATTAGGCAAGATGGCTATCGATCTGTTTAGACACACCAGCATTAGTTTGCTGCTTGTCATGATGCAGCAATTTCTCACAAAGTGAAGCATTTCAATGACTTTTCTAGGGATTTGTTGATTTTGTGCATGTGGATATCTCCGTTTGGCTGATCTCTCCTTCTTGATGAGGAGCCTTGAGCAATTTGGGGAAAGCAATGAAGCAAATATGGGGAGCTACACGTTAAATGTAGGAACAGAACTTCAAGATTGGAGTTAAGGTCTAAAAGGTTATTTATAAATAATGGAAAGAAAAAGACATTACATGAGGAAATGTTTTAACCTGATACCTACAGTAAATATTAATACATTATATAAATATGTTTTAAGCTTTATAAAATGAAAAAAGGGCTGCTGAATTCTCTAATGGTCAGAAGGTGTTGATGAATTTTCAATAATTGCAGCTCTGACAGTAATGCCAGCTGTGATGCAAATTGCACATTTATTTTAATGCTCCTTTTAATTTGCTGGCGTTTGTGTAGTAACAGGCTAATTTGCTAGGACTTACAATGAATAAAAAGAAAAAAAAAACAAACAAAAAACCTTGTTATGTAACAGAGACGTAAATGTTTGATATGGTGATGCTTTCTGTATGGATACTGGTTTATGCAACATTTATGGAAGGAGTCACCAGTTTGACATAATAATTATAGTAGTTATAATAATTCAGTTTTTTTTTTCTTCTAAAAAGCATGACATGTTTGACATTGTTGTAATGAATTAAAAAAAAATAATCTGGCAAATCGCTGTGGTATAAGATATATTTCCACTTCTAGCATAATCTGATTTGCGTCATATGATCCCGCCATGGAATATTTATGTGTAATAGCATGCCCCTTCATGTTAATCAGTCATTAATTAATAATTGATATGTAATTAATAAACTATGTATAACTTGTTTTAAATTAGCTTATCACCAACTATCAACATCCCTTTCTGAGTAGGCGAGTTGGAGGTTGCAGTGCACAGCAACAGGACTACAGTCAGTAATTATACACCTACCAAGTGACCTGTATGGCTGACGTAGTGGTCAATAAGTGTATCTCCAAGGGAAGTCTAACTACTAAACTTGCCATGGAGTGTATGTCAGTGAGTTAGTGATTTCAATTGAAATTAACATTGTATAGTTTCTCTCCCTGAATGTTTGATCACCCAAACATGGTGGAATAAGCAGTGATAAAGGGCAGACCCATGCCATGTCAGAACACACCAAGACAATGTCAGAGGTCTTCCAATTACTGCACAGCCCTTGTAATACTTACATGCCTGACAGAACACACTGCAATTCCAGCTGGCTAATAACACTGGCCAGACAGCTGTCGGATGTGTCATATAAACAGCTGAATATGTTTTCACTTTTCCATCAACCAAACTTTTCATTTTTAATTCGGATTTTGAGGAATAATAGTAATAATAATAATAATAATAATAATAATATTACACACAGGTTTGCTGACAGTCTTTTCACTACTTTGTGTATTATAAATGGGACTTTTAGAGAACATTAGGCCAAAAGGGATGCAAAACTAAGGTGACAGGTTTGACCCCTGTCCCCACAATTAAATCTTTACTTGAACCTTTGCATTTGTACATTTCTCTAAAATTATTCATATCTGTGGCAAGTGCAAGATGAAGCAAGTGTTGCATTTTACCATTGAATTGCAACTTCGGAAATGAATGAATAAATAAAAAGGCAATAGACTGACTAGTACAATGTATCTGTAAACTTGCTTTGAATGTTATAGAGAATTAATGAAGCAATATAGTGTGTTGCTAAGTTCAGAATGCCCACTTCAGAATAAGCCTGTTTCAACTCACAGGCTCTGTTTATGAATATTACTTATGTGTATTATCTTTTTCATAATGACACCTCAAAAGGATTTGTACTTCTTCTTCACCTTATAGCTTTTGCACCACAAAATCAATGTGATCAGGATAGAGCTTACTGTTTTTTTTTTGTTTGTCTGTCTGTTTTTTTTTCCTCCTAAGACGGGATTCTGAAAGTATATTATTATAATTTCTTACCTCCAATTTAGGAGGTTTAACATTAAATATTTATATGTAAAGTTAATATTAAATGAAATAAAATTTCAAATGTGTTTAATATTTAATTAAAATAATATGCCTAAAACATTGTTGTAATAATTTAACCTGCCAATCCATAGGGAAGTACATTAAGATTAACGGTAATGCCAGATGTTAATTAAGAAGATATAACACACCAAGCGAATATTTTCGCAGATTTGTTTCAGAAGTAGTGCAGAGATTCCTACTGTGGTGCAATTGGTTTCAGGCCCATTGAGTTTCTGCTTACTGTCTGAAGTAACATTAGTTCAGGCAATGGATATGAGAACTCTCATATAGGAACAGCATTTCTCTCAGATGCACTTTGTTGTTCAGCAAAAACTCCACTAAATTATGATGACGTTTGCTTTTCCTCCCGGCTTTGCAGTGCACGCAGACTGAGACTCAGCCTCAGGTATTTTGCTGGCTCTGTATGTGTTATTTAAGTAAAAAAAAAAAAAAACATCCAGGTCATTTTGGTGAAATATATTTATGGTTTCTTAAAGAAAAGTAGACAAAGTATGTATAGACAGAAAACTCAACTTTTCTTGACTTTTGGCTGTTTGCTAGAATTCGGCCACAGCAACATCTGATGGGGTTTCCCAGGGTTCCACACACAAATTAAAATCTCCTTTAGGTGTTACATAAGGCCTGATATAAGGCCATAGCATACGATTAACACCATTTCTGATGACTGATGCAAGGTCACACACAGGAGAAGTGCTGATGGGTAACATGACACCCTCATATGAAAGGGTAAGCGTTAAACCAGGAGCTCCCAAATATTGGGGCAAATGACCCCAAATGGACATTATGAATGTTATGCATCACCAAGCTTTCACCATCCTACATGACTGTAAATTCCAGATAAATAATATAGGGCTACTATTAGTACAACTATTATGTCAGTACCATACATATGTGTAATGTAAGTGACTAAAGAAACAAAGGAATATTCCTTGCACCAGTCTAGTGGGAACTGTTGTTACAGGAAAATAATCTGTGCCAGGGTGGTGTGATACGGCCCGATGCAATGCAGGGGGATCCGCTTTATATTTGGTGCATGAAGAAGCAGCACCAGTGTGAGTGGCATTGTTTACAGCCTCGCTGAGTATCTTATGTACATCTGGAAGATTTAAAAATGACAGTCATTAGATTGCGCGTCAGAGCCAAAACATTCCTGTGCGTCAGGTTTCCAAGCCTAACTGCAAAATGTTTAGCGATTTCATGCACAGCAATGTTAAACACACTGGTAAGCTCTGTTGGCGTGAAAAAAATCTGACCATCAAAAGTATTGACTAATCTAGAAAATCCGGAAGACTGGTACACGAAACTCTTCTCTCTTAAAGCCCTTGTTTGAGAAACTCTAGATTAAACTAATGAAACTGAGTGTCATGAGCTTGGGTAGCAAAGGGATGCAGCAGACATTGTCAAGCCCATGTGTGTGCGTGTGTTCTCATGCTCTTATATAGAACTGGCATATTATAGCCGTGAAAAAAAAAAAAGAAAAAAAAAACACTTTTAATTAAAAAGTGGGATGTTTCATGTGCTGCTTCTGCTGCTTGCCAGATTCCTGTACAGTTTCAACCCTGACCCTGGTCAGAAAAATGTAGCGTTGCCTCTAGACACAACTGCAATCAACCAACAGTCTGTTACACTGCATATGGCACAGACGTTGACTTGCTTAATAAGGAAGAAACATTTTGAAAAGTATTTACACTTGAAACTTGGCCAAGAATGGTTAATCATTTTTCACATAAGCCTAGGCATTCTAAACAGTCATAATAATCTATTATAGGCCACAAATCACCAGGCTTCTGATTAGATGCTGATGTTTATTTCTTTTATTTTTTTTTTCTTTTTTTTTTTTTTTTTGCTGACCTAAGAGTAGTTTATAAATAACAAAAAAATCTCAGTTTGGTGCAAATGAAACTTTTACTGAGACTTTGTAAGACTTAACATATGGGCTGTATTAGGTCTTTCACAGTATGAGAGAACTGACAAAGGATCCCCACAAGTTTCCCATCTGCAACAAAGGATTAAGTCACCCATGCCCACTGACAGACTGTCCACTTTCTCCATTATTATCCTCCTAAATGTTAGCATATTAGCACAACAGTGGCATATTGATGGTTTATCAAGCAATTTGTGCCTCCCGTTGAGGCTAGTTATACATTTAGTTCAGTGAACAGGCTTGATCTATACTTATCTGTGTATGTTTTGTGTCAATGCTTAGCCTTTTTTTTTTGCGTCTGGCCTTGGGTCAGTGGGTGGCACGTCTCTCACAGGGATCACTTTACACGTCAGGATGATAAAGGCTTAACAACTAGATCTGGCACACAAAATGGCTGACAAAAAATAACAGGCATTTACTCACAGAAGTCTGTCTGCTGCCTACTTAGAGCTTCTGAAACCTATTAAACGCTTCAGCAGACGCTATTAATGGAGGCAGCTTGGGAGGTCAAGGGTACAATCTCGATCTGGAATTGAATCAAGTTAAACCTTGAAATGGAAAAGAGAGAGCGAGAAAGAGAGAGAGAGAGCACAAAAATTGTTCTCTAGGGTCACCTGCACATTTGAGAATAATTTAATCAGGAATGGGAAGATGGGACTCTTACTATGGCAGCAGATCTGAACATTGATTGAACTTCTGTGGTAATGATATGATGTCAATATGTCTCCATATGACATCTATACATGCTCATGTCAACCCTGGAATAAAGGTCAGTGCTAACAATGAACCTCTCTGGTCTCTGATTACTGATTATGCATGTAGCACCTTTACACAAACAAAATCTGACAGAAAGTGAGAGAGAGAGAGAGAGAGAGAGAGAGAGAGAGACTATGCACAATACTACTCTATGGTTGCTCTGTATAGCTGTAATGGAAAGCCTTATTGGTATTCTGTTGTTTTATTTCTATGTAAGTTCTACTTAGCCATAGCATTTTGAACCCAATAATGATTCTGCTGACATGACTTGTTTAATCAAGTCAGTAGTATTCAGGTAGAACTTTTACATAAGTATAATTTTCCAGTGGGGAAAAAAAAAATCATCTGCAGTTGCTAATGTAGTTGAGGTTTATTTGGAACATGGCCCTCTGTGTCATCCTGCTGTTCTTAGACTTATTTGTCTGACTCATCTAGTCCTTCGCATATCATCCCATCAGTTTGTCAAATACTTTTGCGATTACCATTTGTTGACCCTCTTTAGCCTGGAGAAAGCATTAAAAATCCATCTAAACTGTGAGTAAACCAAATAAGGCATGAGTACTCTGTGTTCCTTGGTCGAGTCTGGGTCCTCAGCCATTTTTTAATCAATGTTTCATTAAGATTCAATTTCCAATTAGGCCTAATGCTCACTTGACAAAACCCGGGCAAGCAAACAATAAATTAGGCTAAGGTATTACGTCGTGGTGGTGTCCATGGTCCACTGCTCGGCTCCTTATATGTGTGGGTGTGTGTTTGTGTGTGTATGTTTTTACATCTTGCTAGGGAACCGAATATCCTCACATGGACAGGGGTATCTGAGAGTTTTGACTTGGTGGGAACATTTGGCTGCACAAGGAAACCTGCTTTTGGTTTATCCAACAGCAGCTTTTATTGAAAAAAACAAACACAAAAACCCACTAAAATATCCAAAGGTTTTCTTTTGGTTTCTGATGTTATGATTAGGGTTAGATTTAGGTGTAGCAATGAAAGGTCCTCACAAGGATAGTAATACAAACGCGCGCGCGCGCGTGTGTGTGTGTGTGTGTGTGTGTGTGTGTGTGTGTGTGTGTGTGTTCAACGTTTCTGAGTAAAGACAAAGAAATGAGTTTTCCTTCTCCACATGTGCATAAACAGTCCAATTCTCATTTGAATCTAAACCAAAATCTAACCAAGGCAGCTTTCTGAACAGGCACCTCTAAAATACAAATTAAAGGAACATGTTAGATTTAGTGTTTAGGTCACAAATGACATGTTCTAAACATATGCTACCTCTTATTTTATACCACCTTTCCCAGAATCATATCATGTGATGACAAGGATTTAATTGCTTTCTCTGTGCTGGCGATGCTGAGCGCATGGATCAACTAATGAGAAACTGTCAGCTGTGGTTTTTCAACCTGAAGGTGGTTGTTATGGGTAACCATCATCTAACATAAACTGACACATTTATTTCTGCCTTTTTATTTCGACTGTAATTCTTGGATTTATTCACAATTTAGCCGCATGTACGTCTTGTTTTAGAAACAGTACATATATAATAGTACAAAAGATAGTAAAACAAATTATCCCGGATTGTCTGCAGTCTGGATTGTCTGCAGTAGTGGTATGCTATTAGCATTATGCTTTATTGTATTATCATGTTCATTGTATTTTACTGGCAGTTTTGAAAAAAAAAAAAAGATTTAATTGCAGGATCATGCTTGTACTTTAATAAATGTTTGATGTAAATGGTTTAAATGTAACTAAAACTGCTTGACATTGCTTGACATCACAAGTGATTTTTTTTTTTTTCAACCCATGCCAGTGGTCACAGTGTGTGTGGAGTGAGTTCAGGACCATTGCATCACACTGCTGTTCCCTGTGTAGGTGATGCTTAACCCAGCCTGTTATAGCATCAAGCACACATCAGGCCAAGAAGTGCAGAACAATAGCCTGCCAGTGGCCACATATCAAAACGATATAGCACTGGAGAATGCATTCCCCATCCTGTCAGGAGATGCCGGGAAGGACTGAGGCTTATAAAAGAGCAAAGAAAGCTGTGGGAAAAAATGCACAACAAAAAATACGGCCAAGAAATATTCTCATTACTGTCACTTGAAAATGCTCCATTTATGGAGGAAATGTGTATAAGCTTGTGACAGATTGAGGTCCAGAGATACAGCGTGTTTTCACCCCCGTGGAGGAATAGGGAATGACAAGTGTTGTCACAAGTGTGGCAGGAACTTTATTCTGCTGTGGTAGTGAGAAATATGCTGGCGAGGATTTGTGCAGTATGGTTTTGGTGGTTATAGGTTTCATTAAAATGCATATGCACATGTGTGCGCAGATTATTGTATATGCAAATCATGTGTTGAAACAGATGGGTTGCAGTGAATAATTCATTCATCTTCAGTAACCACTTTATCCTGTTCATGGTCCTAGTGGGTCCAGGGCCTATCATGGGATCATGGCCGATGGACAATCCATCACAGGACACCAAGCACACATACTGTATTTTCACACCTAGTGGAAATTTACCATAGCCAGTGCACCTACTGGCATGTTTTTGGGAGGTGGAATGAAACCAGAGAACGCAGGGAACATGGATATAGAGAAAACCAGTGAAGCTCCACACAAACAGTAAACCGAGACCAGGACAGAACCACGGACCCTGGCACTGTGCCACTATGCCATCATATAATGATATACTATATACACATACACTCACCATGCACTTTAATCGGAAAACCTGTACACCTGCTCATTTATGCAGGTATTTACTCAGCCAATCATGTGGCAGCAGCACAATGCATAAAATTATGCAGATACAGGTCAAGAGCTTCTTTTAATGTTCACATCAAACATCAGAATGGCGAAAAACTGTGATCCCTGTGACTTTAACCGTGGCATGGTTGTTGGTGCCAGACAGGCTGGTTTGTGTATTTCATAAACGGCTGATCTCCTGGGACTTTCACACACAACAGTCTTTAGAGTTTACATAGAACGGCACAAAAAGCAAAAAAAAAACAAAAAAAAAAAACATCTTTTGTATGGACGGTCTGCAGGCAGAAACACCTTGTTGTGAGAGATCAGAAGAGAAAGTACAGACTGACCTGAGCTCACAGGAAAATTATAATAACTCACATAAACACTGCTTACAACCGTAGTGAGCAGAAAAGCATCTCGGAATGCACAACACATCAAACCTCGAGGTGGCTGGGAGACAACAGAGTTGATTTTTTCTAATCTTCAATTGTCCAGTTTCTGTGAGCCTGTGCCCATGATAGCCTCAGTTTCTTGGCTGACAGGAGTGGAACTCAGTGTGGCCTTCTGCTGTTGTAGCTCATCCACTTCAAAGTTTTGTGCATGCTGAGATGCTTTTCTGCTCACCACGGTTGTAAAGAGTGATTATATGAGTTACTATATCCTTCCTGGCAGCTTGAACCAACCTGGCCATTTTCCTCTGACTTCTCTTATCAACAAGGCGTTTCCACTCACAGAACTGTCGCTCACTCAATGTCTTTTGCTTTTCGCACCATTCTGTGTAAACTTTAGAGACTGTTGTGTGTGAAAATCCCAGGAGATCAGCAGTTTCTGAAATATACAAAGCAGCCCATCTGGCACCAACAACCATTCCATGGTTAAAGTCACAGAAATCACAATCTCCATTCTGATGTTTGAACATTAACTGAAGCTCTTGACCTGTGTCTGTATGATTTTATGCATTGCGCTGCTGCCACATGACTGGCTGATTAGATAGCTGCTTAAATGAGCAGGTGTACAGGTGTTCCTATCAAAATGGATGGTTAGTGTATATTTGTATACATTATATATACAATCTAGGATCACCTTTTTTCCCCCGAAAAAATATCTACAGTGATATTTATTTTCAGTGATAAGAAATTGTCTGTTTCCAATCATAAGACTTGATCCAACAATGAAAATCAACAGAACATTTTTTTTTTCAGACTGCCAGCCACTTTGGCAGCTGCTTGTAGGCCAACACAAACTGTCCAACACTCTCTCTGTGACCTAGCAGATGCCAAGAGTAGGTGGTACATCATGACATTGGATGAGCTGTTCTGCTCTGGCAAGCAAATTATCGCCAAAATATTGCAGAGAGCAACTTCTACCCAAACTGCAAAAGAGTGGAGAGTAACTGTTGTGGTGTCTTAGGATTATTTATCGCTGTATTTATTCAAGGCAGCTTGCTAGAGAATGTTACAGACAGTGTCACTAAAACATAACCAGAAAATGGCATCCCAGATTGAGAAAACAGTCTAGGCATGTGATTATGCATATTTATATTTGTTTGTATACATATTGCTTTTCTATTCATGTGGTTATCATGTTCATATCAGCTTTTCTTATCTCTGATTCAAAGGTCAGCCACCCAGTGTCATGTGCTGAGTAAGCCTTTAGCCTATGTAGCTGTGCTCAAAATCTTTTTCAGAGGGGAGTATAAGGATAATACCATATCATGCCCCATCAATTCAGCTTAACATTTAGATCTAAGTTAAGGGCAAGACCTGGAGGACATGTTCTGCCTCTTTGATTGGATCTATACTCTTTCATTTGAGAAAATCTTCATACTAAGCTTAGCGCCTATCAGGAGAAGAAATGTGTGGTTTTCCTGAAAATGTTTCACGTGGTCATCTTGAAATGTGTCCTATGAAGTAAGTCTTCTAGAAGAGATAATGCTTTGTTCAACAAAATGTACCAAAGTAATGCCTACTCAGCCACAGATATATGTTTACACACATGGATACAGATACAGATGCACTAGTGGTGTAACGCAATGCCGCTATCTGTATCTATATCCGTTTAGTGCTCCAAATTGGCTGTGGACTAAACTGGAACTTTTTTTAAACATGATTTAGTTTTTTTTAAAACATGATTTCTACCACTCAGCCCCAAGAAGCACTGCAAAAATCTCAGAAGTGGAAATGCCAGCGCTGTCGGCATTGTTTAAGAATTCTGGCTCTAATCACCTGAGAAGTGAGTGTAGGACTTTTTTTTTTAATCCTGCATATGCAGTTATTATTTTTGCTTATACCTGCTTACAATATTCTGTAGCTCAAATTTCATCGGTTCTAATTTCCAAAATAGAAACGAGGACCCTAATTTAAACCACCGCGGCCCTGACCAGGCAGTTGCTAAAGATTAATAAATGAATGCTAAATGCACTGTGCAGTGACTCCCATTCACATTAATGAATGTGGTGTTTCTTTGTCCTGCATATCTCAGTACATATTGTGCGGCACTTTCCCATCGCATACCACTTGTACCAGCTTCCTCCCTGATAAAGTGAACTAGTAAGCATGAGACACAGCTTAATGGCATCACTCTTCCAAATGCAAGTGTGACAATGGTTTATAGTGACAATAATGTGTAGTGAAAGTAACGAGAAGCAGACTTTCACTTAATGGCTGCCCACACACCCGAACACAGCCAAGTCTGCCAAAGTATTCTAATCTTTAGTGAAAACAGAGAGGAGTGCAAAGCTTACCATATGACGTTAACACACACACACACATTTTGTATGTGCGTAAGTGTGTTTCCTGGGTCTGAATCACAAATGTCATTCAACCATTTTTTAAGGGCACTTGGTGTAGGTTACAGTATTTCGTACATGAGGTACGAACAATGTGAACAGAAAGCCCTAATTAGAAAATGACAGATTTTGCTTGGATCATGAAGAAGAAAAGTAAGGTCAAGCTAAAAAGCGATCGGAAAACTTTACTGTAGGTAAATAAAAAAGATAATATTGAAATACTGAATATTGATATTGAAATATTGAATATTGAATTGATGTTTAAAACTGATTAAATTATTTAAATCACTGGCTTCTTAACTCCAAAAAATGCATGAGAAACTTCACAAGAGACTATTCTAGACACTAGCCTACTACTGAAGATTTGTGTCCCGTTAAAGAAGCAATTCCAGCCAGAGACATTAATCAGGACATCTGTGTGACTGTTTGATCAATTCGATGGTCTGCACTATTTTTAGCTCCGCCCTTATTTCCCAGCTCGGGTTGTGTGGTAACTGGGCAAAAAACTTAACCAAATTCAGCACTGGCACTTCAGTACAGCATGGCTTGCTTAGTGGTGGAAATAGTGACGACATGGAGGATTATGGGTAATTAGCTGAGCTACACAGCCCCAGCATTCAGAGGAAAAGCACCATTAGAGATACTTTGGAGCGCTCGTCCATAATTAAAGCACAAAAAGATGATTTTAATTATGGCCGGTTGGCATCTGAGTGAAACAAATGAAATAAGAAAAAAAAGAAAAAACAAAAAAAAAAACAGGCCCTAAAACTGGAATAATGTCAGACGGCAGACACAGACGCAGATGCAGGTAAACAATGTCTTTATTCAAAGAGCTTGCAGGATAATCCAAATCGTGAGACAAAAATGTAGTCAAAAAACAGGCAACGGTCAGGTGGAAGGCAAAAGGCAAAAACAGGAAAACCAGAACATGATCAGAAAACCAGATAGACAATGACAGTATAAAGGCTTGATACTGACTGATATTAAACACAAAACACAAAGTGTGGCGCGAGTCCTTAAATACGGTGTGGCTGTGATCGAGTGATTGAGTTCAGGTTTGTGTGCTCAGTAAGCCGGTGAACGTGAACGCGACGGTCTCTGTGGTTATTGGGGTTGTAGTCTGTGATGGCCATGTTTGGAGGCTGCGTCGTGTTCTGGGTGTTGTAGCTGGACACCATTTCCGGTGTTGACGTAACAAACAAATACTCCTGAAAACAGAACGTGACACGTCTTTGACTGTAATTTCCACATACAGTCTTTTGGAAAAAGGGATAAATCGTGGTGGAATTTGAATATAGAATTTATTTACGAGCCAAACAAACGTTTCTCTCACACTTCTCTATATGATGGTGTTAATCTTGCAAATGCTTAAAATATTATGCATACATTTCGCTGTTTTTTTTTTTCCAATAAATATGAGTTATTAATAAACTATTGTAAAGTGATAATAAAATATTCCCAAAATCCAGAGGCTCATCTTTGTTCATTTTTCTTCGCTTTGCTCATATAATCACAATAATGTGATTTATCTGACATGCTAAAAATGCAGTGAGCTGCAAATTCACACATACAGCGGCTTGAAATCTGCCTGAAAAGTGAAGTCACCTGTAACAAAAATGACAAAAGCAGTTGATATTTACAACACAACTGTTTAAATAAGCCTTTTTACATGTCTATGATCAGTGTTCTATGATGAACACTTACATGGTGTTGCTCAATGAGACCCAAATTAATATAATGTGATGGATTTATATTCAGTCACACATGCGGTGCAAAAATGACAAGGCTGCGTTCCACATCACAGCAAAAGCTTTGCCATATGGAATGTAAGAAATCGAATCAGTTACAGTTGTACTTGTTCCTGGTACCCAAAAAAGGACAGACTGTTTTTGAAGTCAGTGTTCAAAGAGTGATTTGTCAAATACAAATGCATGCCTTCTTCAAAGTCAAATGAACTTCCTTCTCCTTTCAGAAATGGCTCCAGGAGAAAGTTTATTATTTTGTTTTCCTCCTCCCTACACCTGTCCATTCTTTCGATTACCATTCATCTCTAGTTCTGTTCCAAGAAATGGCACATATGTTCATATTTCAGTTACTACTTCTCCAAAAACGCAATACGTAATTGTAATAAACCCATTTACTGGTGAAACCCAACCAAAATGAAGCCTATAAATCAGTTAAAGCATGGTGCTCTGTGTGACTGAGTGGATTGTTTTCTGTTTAAGGACAGCACATAAGGACACATATTATAGCAGCTGCAACCGATGCTAAGGCCATTTCCTTCTTGAAGTCTATGCATCAGTGCCCACCTCTGGACCACACACATACACACTTTCACACACATGCACACTGTCACACACACACACACACACACACACACACACACACACGCCCACAACTCATTGAGAATAGCCACTGAAAATTGTCTCCGATGACTGCTATTAACATGCCAAAAGACAGATGTTAATGGCTGGTTTGCTTGCTGTGGCATTTCGTATCATGTTATTACCACAGTCCAGATGTCAGAGGGAGAGAACACTCCTATAGCTCACCTCTCTCTCTCTCTCTCTCTCTCTCTCTCTTGCCCTCTGTTTGTGTTGTGACCACTGCTATACCCTGCCATTTGCCCTGTCTCTCTTCCGCTATAAGGGGACATCTACTGTATTAGCAATTTACTTTGTCCCTGATGGAAATGGAAAAGATCTATAAAATCCCACTCCATGGCTACAGTGTAAGACCTAAATGTACTAAACTGTACAAAAGTGTTTGTTTCGTGCTGACTAATAGGTGTAAAAGCACTCTTTAGTTGAACGTCTCTTTCACTGGCTACCTTAGTTTGAAGTCTGTATCTGTATTTCTTTACTTTCAATGCTTTTAATGAGAGTTTTAAGAGTTACACTTTTTTTTATTTTATTTTATTTTATTTTTTACTTTTTTCATAGTTTCTCTTTCCCATCCCTTTGTTTAATATACAGCACTACTGTAATCCCTGCAACTTTTTGGTGGTTTGATGAAAGATTCATCCCGGCTCAGTCTCTGTGAAGTGTTTAGAAAAGGTTTGGTTGTTCATAGCCATGGCCGGCAGCGCTGTAAGAATCCCTCGGTTGGGAAGAACTGAATCAGTTTGTTGATAACAGAGAGTAGAATGAGATTAGGCTTTACATTAGTGACTTCAGAGTGATGCTTCTACCCACAGCTCTGGCAATTGCCTCTGGCAATACAGCCACGGTCTTGCTACACACACACACACATACACACACACACACACACACACACACACACACACGCATACATACTGTGCAATGGCATCATAACATTTTAGAAGCGTTCATTCAGTACAGTTGCAGGCCTGAAGCTAAAGGTGCTGGGCTGTTAATACCATGACTTTTTTTTTTTTTTCACTTTGCCATTATAGCAAAATAATGGCAGGAATCAAGCACAGGAAGTTAAGGCAGCATTCTGTTGTACATACAGATCTATATCCTTTGAGGCTGAAAATCAATCAAGTCAAGCATTCTTTGTCTGACTAATTCATACACGTTTACAAACATATGTGCTCATTAGTGCAGCATGTATTTACAGTTGTTAAATCAAGCAATTATTAGTGTGGAAACCTTTTACCAATATGAGGCTTACATTCTGCACTGTAATGTACAAAATAACGCACTGTACACTATTCTGATATTTAACTGATGGAAAGAAGAAGAAGCGGCAGCTAAAACAATGCAAACTGCCCATGCTTCTATAATCGCATGCTATGGCAGATGGCACAGTGTAACCTGTGGCCCTGACAGATTGCTGTCTGTCCTCACCCTCCCAGTTCTGTCTCTTCATCCAAGTGAGAGTGTGTGTGTGTGTGTGTGTGTGTGTGAGGGAGAGAGAATATGAGAAGTTCAACTCACAGCCAAAGAATGTTAAGACATTTCTCTAACTCCAAAATGATTTAAAAAAAAAAAAAAAAAAAAAAAGCAAAAATTTCTCTATCAAAGCCCAAACAAAACTCACGCACAATTTAGTTGTGACAAAGCAGACAAATAAACCAAAAAAGACTTCCTGTTAGCAAGCTGCTAATTATGAATGTAGTCTTCTGATAGCTTGTCATTTATAATTCAGCAGCTAGAGGAAGGGAACAGCCGTAATTAGCCGTGCAGCGCTGTAGTATAACCTTGCAGCTCATTGTGCAGTGACAAGGGACTGCTTTTGGGGCGACATGACACCACTGGCATTTCAGCTGGAAATGACCAATTGTGAACAATGACAGAGCTCTGCCTGCTCGAATTGAGATATCATTTAGCACTACTCATGAAGAAGTCGCAAGTAGGAAAGTGGATGATTGTGAAAGTTGGGTAAGCGAAGTGCCGCAGTGATCTTTTCATGCTTATTTCTAAAGCTTATATGTGATGCACACAATTTGACTTTTTCGTTATTCAGGACAATATGATCATTCATTATTTTCTAAAAAGGTTTGAAACATCTATGAATCTTGATTAATTATATGTGCATAGTGTATTATAAAGGTATGTATATTCCTGTTACATAGCATATATATATATATATATATATATATATATATATATATATATATATGTGTGTGTGTGTGTGTGTGTCTACTATATATAGTAGAGAAAATGATAAAGAATAATTAAAATCTTCTGATCAATCAGGAAACTCAACAGCATTATGGCATAATGCTGAATAAAGCATGGTATAGTATTTATACTGCAAACATAATGCAACATATACTATAATGCATTACCACACACCTTTGAAGTAATAAAATTACATAATATGATATAGTATTATACCACGTCATTACAGTTTTACATAAAGTGAGCTATTAAATGTTCTAATGAACAAATATTAAAAAGTGTTATGTATGATAATATTATGCACTCATATATTTTTATGCTTTATAAAGTGTTACGCGTGCCACTATAACTACTTATGAGCCTTTATACAATACAATACATTTATACAACGATGCTAAATATTACAATGCACTATGTATGCTGTATAAACGCATGTTATATTGTAAATGCATTTATAATGCATTATGAACATAGGAATCATAGAAAGTATTACCAGAATATGTTTCTACATTTATTTACATAATTCTGCAATAAAACAGCGTTCCTAAAGTAAAGAAGAGAATAAAGTGAAATAAAAGTCAATTGTTTTTCTCAGACTATATGACTTTCTTCTCCAGCGTGCGTTGAGATCCTCAGCTGTAATGGTAGCTGGCAGAGTTTCTGGATCTATTCCACATGGAACAAAAGCACTTCTCAGAAATCAGCTAGTGGAATAAGGAGATGAGTTAATACTTGTGCGAATTTCTTCAATTGCTGCCACTGTTCAAGTCCATTGCCTTGCTTTCAAAAATGTAAAATGGATCAAAATGTTCTCCCCTGTTTAAATGACTATGTGTGTGAATTTGTAATATGTTTTTGATTTAATAGGGCTCCCAGAAAATCGTGAAAATTCTCTTCAGCTCTTCAGGACCACAACTACACACCACCTCTGCAGTGTACTCTGGATAGCCTGTTCTTCAAGTACAAATGAAAGCTATTTTTGGTAGGATTATGTTTAGAATAAAAGGAATGTGAGGCTATTAATGTCACTAAAAAGAAAGCCTGCTCTATTAATTAACAGAGTAATGACACTAAAAAGTTTTCATTTCCGTCGATCTGCCACAGAGGACCTAATGCACACATAATAAAGCTTTTCTCTCCTCTGTCTCTATTGTCATTCAATGTTCAACTCTAATTGGATTTTGATAATGAGTTACATTACATTGAGGGTGGATCCTGATTGTGCTCAAGTGACTCCTTACTGTTTTAAGTCTTTAAATGATTATGCAGAGAACCTACCAAACATCAGAGTATGTATATTCTGTGCATATATTTTATGTCAGTGAATCTCTGGCAGTGTTGGGAATATCGATGTAAGCAACATGGTTTCACATTTCTACATCCCTAATTCTCAAGAATCAATTAATTCGCAAGGCATGACGGGTAAGGATAGTGTTTGTACCTTTTCTTATGACTTAATTCATACTGAAATTCAATCCAACCCAACTGCCTTATACTCATACATGCATTTTTCATCAGGTAGCTGCTCAAAAATGCCTAAAACCATGTTATTCAGTTAGGCGTTTGTTATGAAGTCCCTATTTTCTCTTCTGTCAGTACAGTCAGCTTACAAAAGACTGTGTAAATGTCAGTTTATCTATATTCATGCAATATTCTGTAAATATGTTGTTAAATAATTACACATGTGCTATGAGGTCTTTATGAACAAAGCCATTGAATAAAATAATACCAAATCGTTGTATATAAATAAGCTATCCGTTATCCGTCATCATGGCTTTGTCTTCCATTGCTATGCAGACGACACCCAGCTCTACATCAGTTCTCAACATAACTCTCCTTTTCCCAGCAACTCCATAACAGCCTGTATTAATGATATAAATGCTTGGATGACCAGTAACTTTCTCAAACTCAACGCTGATGAAACAGATCTACTACTTGTCGGTTCACCAAAAAATGTTGCTCCTTCCTGTGCTGATAATGTTAACGTTGCTGGGAACTTAGTCCGACCTTCCACCACCGTTAAAAACCTGGGGATAATCTTTGACTCCTCTCTCTCCTTCCTGCCTCACGTTTCTTCACTCACTAAATCTGCCTTCTTTCACCTCCGTAATATTGCTCGTTTACGTCCCTTCTTAAATATCAATGACGCTGAGACACTGGTTCATGCCTTCATCACGTCTCGACTCGACTACTGTAATTCTCTCTTCTATGGTCTACCGAACACAACATTAAATAAGCTCCAATATATCCAGAACTCTGCAGCTACCTGTAAGGTTCTCCCGTTTTCTGAGAAATCCTCTCATATTACTCCCATCCTACACAGACTTCATTGGCTACCCGTTCGTTCTCGTATTCAATACAAGATTCTCCTCATCACCTTCAAAGCACTTCATGGTCTCGCCCCCCCCCATACATTTCTGATCTCATTCATACTTACTCTCCAGTTCGCACACTACGCTCTTCAGATACTGGTCTGCTGTTAATTCCACGCCACAGGTTAGCATCGTTTGGTGGACGAGCGTTCTGTCTCTCTGCTCCGACACTCTGGAATTCTCTTCCCAAAAACATCCGTGATCTTTCTTCATTACAGGATTTCAAAACCCACCTTAAAACACATCTTTTTCTTTCTTGTTTTTCTGATCTGACTGTATGACCTGATTCATGCCATGGATTTCTTGTTTATTGTCTGTTGTTCTTTGTCTGCTGTCATGTTTCCATATTGTAAAGCGACCTTGAGTGTGCAGAATGGCGCTATATAAAATAAACTTATTATTATTATTATTAAGTTCCTTTGAACACTGAAAACTCATCTGTGAGCTACCGAATGCTAATATTTCAGTTCTCAGACAGCAAAAGCTACTTTTCATTATTTTATTAATGAAAAATAAGATATAGTGTATAGAGTAGAACTTCTACTATACCGTATATCTATAAAGCCTCGTCACCAGTTCTGACTAGGCCATCCTTTGCTTAAAGGCAGAACGAGCCCTAAAATGTAATATATATGTGGCCAAAATAATAGTTTCCCCACGGACAACAGTCAGACAATAAGACAAGAATTTCAAAGAAATTTCAAAGAAGCTACAACTTTATTATAAAATTTGAATAAGAAAACTAGTCACTAATCACTTTTTAAAACTAGCAACTTAAAAGTAAAATAACTCTGAATGAGAAGGTCAGATCTGCCTGCATGTGCCGGCTCAGTAGGGACGGACAGAACCTGCACAACCCAGCAGATAAGATGCACTTTGATGAAGATGTTAATTAAAATGTATGACAAAGCAGAGGGTATTCTTGCACACGCACCACAGAAAAGGCCAATCAGTTCAGTCCCAACAGGAGAAGGGGGAGCAATCAAGTGAAAGCAAAGCCAGCTTTGTACAATCCTGGACAACAACAAAAGACAGAGGGAGCAGCACAAGTATCAAATGGAAGTATACAGAATAGAATTAGAATTTGTCAAGGGAAGTGAATTCTCTCAAACCAGCACGGATAATAATAATAATAATAATAATAATAATAATAATAATAAAATATAGGGAGCCACAATGTATTCAAATGAATACAACTGTCAGAAAACATTAGAAAGTTAGTAATAAGAAACAATCAAACCCAGAAATAAACAGTGGCCCATTTAGCGATAAAAGGATGTTATCTATCTATCTATCTATCTATCTATCTATCTATCTATCTATCTATCTATCTATCTATCTACCTGTGAACAGAATATGTGCCACTGTGTGATGCTTTTACAGCATCCTTAGTAACTGTCTGGTCAGGGCTGTGGTACTTTAACTTAGGCTACTAGTTTACTAGTTTATTTATCATTTTGGAAATAGAACTGACTACATTCTACTGTGAAAAAATCACACGCAGTTACAAACAAATATAAAAAAAAAGTGTGAGCAGGATTAAAAACAGTCACATCTCTAGTTGAGGCTCTAGTTGCTTTGTTTGTCTGTCGGTCTGTCTGTCGGTCTGTCTGAGAGATCTCCTATCTCTCACTTTATACTTTTGACAGATTTTTTTTTTTTTATTATTTCAAGAAAAATGAAAACAGTCTTGGTTGTAATTGAAAAATTAATTTAAAAATTCTGAGAGGAATTGATCATGAGGGAATGCATCAGATGTTTTGAAGTGTGTGAGTTTGAGGACCAGCGAATGGCACAAATCAATATGAATTTCAGTACTTTCATAAATGTGCAGGATTATCAGGGAGGTAGCTGAGGCAGTGTATTACTGTTCAAGGATGATTTAGCAACATCACCAACATCAATCATTTCTGTCTGCCGTGCCACAATTCCATCATCTACAGATGCATCAAACAAGGGTGAAGTGTGTGAAAATAGGGAATTAGGGAGTTTATCAACATATTGACTACTTTGGTAGGGAGAGAAAAGAACAAAGAAAAGCCTCATGAGAGCACTTTGAGGTCTAGTCTTTCTCTTAGTGTGATTCGAGAGGCAGACGTTACCCTTAGCCTTCTACAGAAAACACTATGCATATCACCATCTCTAATTAATGAGTATGTGTCCGTGTGATTGCTGTTTTGATTCTGAATGGAGTTGAAAGAAAGTATAGGGTTATATGAAACATGTTACCTTCAATTTGTTTTGTTATGAACATGAACATGCTCTCAAGAAAAAAAATCTGAATCATTTCAGGAAGCAATCTGTCTATCTTTTGTTCAATCCATGTTTTGAAGACAAAAACATAAAATAAATACTTGTTTTCTTAATTTACCAATTTATTCCCTTGGCTTTGAGTTTTTAAAAAAATTATTTTAGCAGACAATCTAGTCTCTAGATATGATATTTTAAAATACTGTCCTAAATTTTTAGATTTATATTTTACAGTTTATCTGTTATTACGCAGAAGTTCAGGTGGTTGTGGCAGAAGCGTGACAACATTATGTTTGCCATCTTAGACACAATCTTTGGTTTCCCCATATTTCTGATTGTAAATAGGAATATGTATATAATTTTCAAAGGCTCTAGAGAGTCATTTTCAAACGAAGATGACATGTCGGCATAGGAAATACGCATCTCATTTATCAATCGGACCCCTGAGATTTCTTTTCTTCTTAACTTTTAGTATTTACAAAACCTGTGGATGCTCATGGTTTGGCATTCTGTGTACCCACCTGAGCCAGTTTGGGAGAAATCTTGGTGTAAGTCATACAATTATTAAACATTTTAACAATTACATTCTTATCCAGCTCCAATGTTTACATCTTTCTGCTTTTTTTTTTTTTTTTACAATTAAGTAGGTTATTTTTTCCCACATCTTTTACTGTTCAAATCTACCCTGCTTGTAACCTTTGCATGTGTTAATGAAGTGAGTTCCAATATGTGATTTTTTAGATTTTGCTTTTTTGTTCTTCCTGTTTTTGTGCTAAGAATGGAAATGAGAGCTGGAAAATGAGCAAAGGCCAAGAATTCTTAATTTGAATGCATGCTTTCATGAAACAATGCACATTTGTTTGTTTTGTTATTTAAAATGGGCATAAATTAAAAAAGTAAGATACACAGATTATGAGCAATGGAAATTTTGTTGGACTTCACACAAATTGTAAGAAAGGATACAAGTTACAAATACTTACCATAAGGATTTAGGAAGCATAGTCCTTTGTATAATATTTCTTATCCACGCACATTATCCAATCCTGGGTATCCAGGACAGTGCTCTACTCAGCCTGTAATACAAACATATATAAACATTTTCAGTTCTGGCTTATTTTGGGAGGTTTTTTTTTTTGTTTTTGTTTTTGTTTTTAATGTTTCAGTATGCTCAGAGGGGTTTGGGTGAGGGGACTAAATTGACAAAAAAAAAAAGACAGTTTTTTAAATTACTGTATTTGGGGTGTTGTCCTCCAGCAAGCTGAAGCATTGCCCAATTAAAGTATAAAGGTCCATGCAGCAAACTTTAGATAGCCTAAGAAAAAGAGACCAATACATGTAACGGATACTGAGGTATGGCTCTCTAACTTAAGAGTGCATTAAAGGCAAAAAATAGATACAGACGGAGGAGATGGAGAGTCAGAGATGGAGTTGTAGAGAATAGAGAGTGCTGGAAAGCGTGGAGGACTGTGGTGGGGTGTGATCCATCATTCATGAGTGTCTTACTGGGTGAGAGATCAGCCTGAAGCCTCAACCTCAACACACTCCAAACCACCAAACACTCTCTATCTGTGCTTTGTTTTCTTGATCATGCTCTCTCTCTCTCTCTCTCTCTCTCTCTCTCTCTCTCTCGCTCTTCATATGCTGTCCCTGCCCTCTTTCAGCATGTATGTGAAATCATTCTGCATACTCGCATACACAAAGATCTTATTTGTGCCAACAGAATGCAGGCTACATGTTTAATATTCTTCTAAAATCAAGTACACACATCTTAAACCCAAGCCACAAAAGACTCTTCGAAGCATATTTCTGAAACACGAGTTTGTTCATAATCATGTGGTTGATACAGGATCATCTTAACAAGTTGGTAGAATATAAAACATATAATAAAAAAATATATAAAAGTATTTTTGCTGACACGCTCTCATCTCCGCTGCCCTCTTTCTACCATCCCGTGTTTATTTCCTGTGAAATCCTGCAAACTTAATTTGCCGGACGAACCCAACCTGAACTAAGCTGCTTAGATTAATAAACCCATTTTCCATTTAACGCGCTGATTTCCTCCAAAGCTGTTTACAGCAAAAAATGATCTGCTAGTGCACTTTAAAGCATATACATTAATCTCTTTAGCCACACATAAATCTATTATCTGGTCATCGACACCAGTATATATATATATATATATATATATATATATATATATATATATATATATATATATATATATATATATATATATGTGTGTGTGTGTGTGTGTGTGTGTGTTCTGATTTGAGTGCTTTCATCTTGCTGCTGACAATTGTGTTAATTCTGTATGTATGACACTGAGGCACATGTTCTTTTTTAACCATACCCACTGGCACTTTGCAGCTCTATGTGTCACCATAATGAAGCAACCTGCTCCTGTTCATGCGCCAAGAAAAAAACAAAAAACCAAAAAACCAAAAAAAAAAATCCCCTCAAAAACATATCATATATTCTTGACTCATGCATGCACAAATATATTCCCTTTGTTTGGACCTATGTGCAAAGAACAGATTCAATTCTAGGATTAGATTCTGCTCTTGGCACCCAGGGGGCTGTTGATTTTTAAAATGGTGGAATTAATTTGAATTCCTTTCAGCCCTTTGATTCTCTTTGGTAATTGAAATTGCATGGTCCATGGGCAGCTTTAATGTTCTTCAGGAGCCTCTGTGTCCTGCCACTGCTTGCGCTGTAGAGAAATGGTGTAACTGGTAGAATTTACTCTGACTAGATTAATTCCCACTAGGTGGATAGGTACAAATGCAGGGTCATTGTAAAACTTTTCGCCCACTCTTCACCTTCTATTAATAGCCTATAATGAACACAATTAACTTATTACGAGCATTTTGCATAAGCAGTCTTAGAGGATGTAGACTAAAGTCCATTTTATATAAAGCGGATTAAGGTGATATTAAATGGGAAAGAAATAAAAAGGAAAATCCTTTAATGACACTACTACTACTGCTACTACTACTACTAGTAATAATAATAATCATATTTACTACAAATCAGGTATAATTGTTGTAAATAGTTAATTGTTTTGTGTTCCCTGTTTAGTTCTCTAGCAGTATACATTCTCACTAAGACAAATTCCTTGTAGGTGTAGACCTGGTAAAGCACCATACATATAATACATTCATAAACAATCTCCTCTGCAATTCTCCAACATAGGAGAATGGCCAAACTGGTCTGAGCTGACAGGAAGGCTACGGTAACTCAAATAACCACTCTTTACATCTGTGGTGAGCAGAAAAGAATATCAGAATGCACAACATAGCAAACCTGAGGCACATGGACTACAACAGCAGGAGACCACATCGGGTTCCACTCCTATCAGGCAAGAACTGAATCTGAGACAGCAGTGGGCGCAGGTTCACTGAACCTGGACAGGCTGCTGTTTTTCCAATCTTCAACTGTTCGTAATGGTGAGAATTTTAAAGTAAAGTAGTTATTTGAATTACTGCAGTTTCTGAAATACTCAAACTAGTCCATCTGGCACTGACAACCATGTCATGGCCAAAGTCACTGAGGTAACATTTTTTCGCCATTCTGATGTATGATGTGAACATTAACTGAAACTCTTGACCTGTATCTGCATGTTATGGATTGTGCTGCTGCCAGCTGATTGGCTGTGCAGCTGTTTCCCGGTAATTGTGACTTTCTATTCTCGATATCATCACTAGTTAAAACAAATTAACCTGGTACAGTAATATATCCTGAATAATTACTGCTGTCAAGGTTTGGTGATTGAATTTGTCTGTAGTAGGCTGTAACAGGCTTTATTCTGAATTTACAGCAGCAAATAGCTCATTCAACAAGCAAACATATCAATTCACTCCTTCTGTGTTGCGGAAGGACACTTTCCCCCATAAGACTTTAACAATCCATCACAATAATTTTACAAAGGGTTTTGACCTATTTCTGACATTTTCAGCATGCAGCTCCTGGTTGTGTGTATCATAAACATCTTCATGGGCCTATCTGTCTAGCAGAACCTGTACCGAGTCAGTTCTTGTGCTCTTAAATAGTGTTTGCCTACAAACTCGGGTATTCAAGAGTAGGGTTGGAGCTGTGGAATAACCACTGATCAGGGCATAGTGTTGATATACAGGTCCATCCAAAAACAAAATGCCCCTATAAAGAATATAGCAGTGTGGCATAAATGGGCTCAGGTACTGTGCTGGAGTTGAATATTGTCTCTGCATTTTTCAGCTTTCTGATATGCAGTATGAGGTGCTGTTATGTTTGATGGATATCCTGCAAGGGGTTATTTATTCATAATGCCCATGAGGGACACCTATACAAATCAAAATAGTTTCCTGGTATGGATTTATTTCACAAAGGTACAGGTTGCACAAGACCATAACAAATAGTGGCTTCACGAAACCCTTTTGGAAATGAACTGATGTCTACCATGTTCTATTTCTATTTCATCCACCTTTTGAAAGTTATGTCCTCAAGACCTTTTCCAGCCATGAAATAACACTCTCTTTTTCTCCTTCTTTGTCCTCGCCTAAGTCTCATCTCCCTTGAATGTGCTACAAAGTAAAAGGAAGCTGCAGTGCATGGTGCTCATATCAACACTTGAACTGTGAAATTATGCAGTTTATAAAATGCTTCAGCACCTGTGAATATGTGACTATATTACCTGATAGGTACTGGAGAGTTGCATGTATACACATTTTTCTTACATCTCATCAAGAAGACCTTGACTCAGCACATCTGTATATACTGTAAAGATCAGCTTTTAAGTGCCAGAATAATAATTTATGGTAGAATCTTATTTAAACAGTCCAATGTAGACACGAGGGATATAGTCAGATTTGAATACATTATTCAGATTGTACAGATTATGTGTTCTAAATGGATACAAATACAGCTACAAATACAAGACACAAACTTTTTCTTTAGAAACCTTGCCAGAAAGGTTCACCGGGGCATCTGGTTGATGCAAGATGTGGCACAAGAATGTGCAATGGGCCTTAGTATCTGCCCGATTAGGTTTCCTGTGGTTTAGCTTAGGCTACTAGTTTGTTTATATTTGGGGAAAAAAACAACAACTAAACTCGTTAGAAAATATCACAGGCAGGTACAATCAAAAATAATGACCCCACTAATTAACAGACAGCCAGAATTTACCAACCATGCTGACAGTCATGAGGCAGCCCATAAACTAATTCTCAACAGCATAACACATGTTCTTGCAACAGTGTCATACAATGTATCAGTAGAACCTATACGAATGCGAAATTATAGTAGGACCTAGGAGGAGTTAGTAAGCTATAGGGGATCTAGTTAATATTAACAAATATCCAAATAAAACGAAAAATAATTAGGACAAGTTCATAATCTATAAAGCATGCATTGATTATCTACTAAATAACAACAACCATAAACCTTTGACATATCATTTAAAACATGCTGATCGATGTCAGTCACGTGACAGGCTGGCAACAGTCTATAGATATATTCACTGTATGTAGCATGTCCTCTTTTGATTATCTAAGTGTTGTGTTGCTTTTTTTTAACATCAATTTAATTACTTTTATGTACACATTAGGTAAGTCTAATTGTGAGTGTGAGGTCATAATTGATTGAAGGCATGAAAGAAAGCATGCACATGCTGGTTTTTCTTCCTGTGCTCTCAGCAAGCTCTGATGTAATTAAAGCCTGCGAGTCTATATGAGGAATTTTGAAGTAATATGTGATGGAGGAATGTAATTACCCTTGTGAATAAGTGTGACCCAAGGCAGATATATTATAGGAAGAAAGCATCAATTAGTACCCATAGTACTGGGAATTTTCAGAAATAGGGACTTTATGTTGTAATGAGTACTGACACTGCAGATGGGCAATTGAACATACAATCCGTAATTAGAAGTTTAATAGTGATTATTAGTTACATAGATTGTCAACACATTATATGAATTCATGTATTTTCCATCAAGAAATGCTGCTAGATAAACGTGCTAGATAAACATTTTATTTAATATTATTTGAAATGTAGTGGGATAAACATTATACTGAATTTGATTTGTGTAGAAGTGCCTGAGGCAAACATATTTACTAATTAGCGCTGAATATGGTTTTATTCAAAGATATGATATTTCCTTTTTTTGGCTGAAGTACTGAAAACACTTCACATATAAATTCAAGAAGGATAAGATACTGTATATACAGGACTTTAATGAATTCAATACCACACCCCTAATGAAAAGGCATAAAATTCTAGCATCTTTTGCTTAGAAGTGGAACTTTATTTTCCTCATTTGTAAGATTTCTCCCATTTGAGAAGCTTTATCTGATTGGTTAATTTAAAGAAAAGCCCAAAATTCAGTCTCATGCCACAATACCTATGTAAACTGTCACACATTTTCTTCTAATGACGATGTGCATGGAAATGTGTTATTATCTTGGAACAGCTTCTTATCTTCATGGCAAGGATTCCACAATGGTTGGAAACACTCCTTTGAGATTCTGGTTCATGTTGACATGATTGCATCACATCTCCCGCTGGAGATCTGGTGACTGGGGAGGCCATTGATGTACACTGAACTCATTGTCATGGAACCAGTTTAAGATGACTTTGTGATATGGTGGAAGTAGCCATTACAAGATGAGTAAACTGTGGCCATAAACAGATGCACATGGACAGCAAATATAGTCAAATAGACTATAGCATTCACGCAATGTTCGATTGGTATTAAAAAGCCCAGTGGGTGCAAAGAATACATTCCCCACACCAATACACCACCACCGCCAGCCTGAACTGTTGACACAAGGCAGGTTGGGGCCATGGATTTATGCTATTGGTGTCAAAATATATGTCACATCTTTAAAGGGCGTTCCTTGAAAAGTTGCTGGTGAATGTATATGTCTTAAGAAAGTAATCACAAACTGTAAAAATCACAACAATATATAAAGTTTGTGCTATATGAGTTTTGGCACTTCCCTGCCTTATAATAATATCAATTAGGTAAACAGATATGAGACCTCATATCTCTAACTTTGCAGGCTGACTTCTTGAGTTTGTCTTTGGAATATTTTCTTCATTTCTTCGGCAGTATGTGTACGTGAAAGTGTGGGACTCGGGACTGCTTTCTTCATGCCTAAGGCAGTAAGTACTGTGTCTGTGTGTGTGACTCTAACTGTCTGGGCTACTGTAGGGATTTAGCTGACATCAGTCCAGCCATGGTGTTACAGTCTGAGAGCCAAATGACTCTCATGACTCTCAGAGAAGATCACTAATATAAACAGCAGGGGGGGGGAAATTGTACTAACAAACCTGCTTTCAGCCAAACCAGAGACAGAGAGAGAGTGAGAGAAAGTGAGAGAGAGATGCTGTGATTATTTTATGATGCAATATTTAGTTGAAGCAGTTTTTATTTTTTACAAGAGGTAAAGAAGCGAGTGCAGGCAGGTTGGAATGGGTGGAGAAAGGTGTCGGGAGTTGTGTGTGATAGAAGAATATCAGCGAGAATCAAGGGGAAGGTGTACAAGACAGTGGTGAGACCGGCCATGCTGTATGGTTTAGAGACAGTGTCACTGAGGAAGAGACAGGAGTCAGAGCTAGAGGTAGCAGAGCTGAAGAGGTTCTTTGACAAGGTCGGACAGGATTAGGAACGAGTACATCAGAGGGACAGCTCATGTTGGACGTTTGGGGGACAAAGTTAGGGAGGCCAGGTTAAGATGGTTTGGACATGTTCAGAGGAGGGTGAGTGAGTATATTGGTAGGAGAATGTTGGACATGGAGCTGCCAGGCAGGAGGCGAAGAGGAAGGCCAAAGAGGAGGTATATGGAGGTAATAAATGAGGATATGAAGCTAGTGGGTGCAAGTGTTGAGGATGCAGAAGATAGGGATAGGTGGAGAGTGATGATTCACTGTGGCGACCCCTGAAGGGAAAAGCCGAAAGAA
>CM040978.1:12887741-12914470 GCA_022985145.1 Pangasius djambal
GAGTATATTGGTAGGAGAATGTTGGACATGGAGCTGCCAGGCAGGAGGCGAAGAGGAAGGCCAAAGAGGAGGTATATGGAGGTAATAAATGAGGATATGAAGCTAGTGGGTGCAAGTGTTGAGGATGCAGAAGATAGGGATAGGTGGAGAGTGATGATTCACTGTGGCGACCCCTGAAGGGAAAAGCCGAAAGAAGAAGTTGTTTTTATTTTTTTTACAGTTTTACATACTTCAACATCCCATTTTATTATTTTTTTCATATTAGGGCCTATTCTTTTAGAAAATTTACAATGCTTGAGTTCTTTGGTTTTCCCTCTGCAGGATCCTTAATGGTTCTATGTAGAACCCTACAAGAGAGTGTTTTCTTATGCAGTGTTATTCTTAAGCAGAACACTTAATTATCCCATAAACCAATTACTCAATTTGTACTATTCATTCCACATGCAGTCTCAGCTGTGAACTGCCTCTCTTTATGTTGCTGCCTTGTATAATGTCTGTCCTTTTGTTGTATGCACTTTATGTAAACTGTATGGCCGCACTACTGTAGCACAAGAATTTCATTGTATTTTTGTTCAAATCTGTATTCTGGAAACATTTGATAATAAAGCAAACTTGAACTTGAACTTGAACCCTTGAACAACTCGTTTTTTCTAAAGGTGTAAGCTTTATTATTTTCCTGAGTGTCTACAAAACACTCTCAAGCAACGGTGACTCTAAAAATCATGGCTATATATTTTTAATACATTTTTGTAGAACGTCTTTTTCTGCCTCTCTGATGCACAGCTTGTTTTCACTAATATTTCCCACTATTCGTTAATATTCATAAAGCAGACGCCTCATTTTCATTAATATTAATTCATTCTCCATGAAGGAGAAAGCACTATTTTGTAACCTGTTGCACTTTTAAACTTGAGAAGGAAAAATGCTGAATGTTTTATTTAACGTCAGTAAACCACGAGATAAATCTGTTGGATGCAGTCATATGGACTGGCACCTTGGATTCACCTTGGTGTTTTGATGTTTGTGGTGGAGAGACTGTCTAACACACTGGTCTAAAATCTGCCAAATATTTTCCATTGGGTTGAGATCTGGTGACGGTGAAGGCCATATCATACGATCGGCATCATTTTCACACACATTAACCCATTCAGGGAGCCCTTGTACTCTGTGAATGGGGCAGTGTCATCCTGTAGGACACCACTCCCATCAGGAGAGAAATGTTTCATCGTAGAATAAAGGTGATCCATCTATAACAGAATGACTGATGTGATGTGCATTGATGTGATGAACTAGCTAGCAAGAATAAACACCCTCCTCGGCACAAAAGCTGATGGTTTTCCCTTTAATTATATATATATATATATATATATATATATATATATATATATGATTGAGATGTGCTTTATTGGCTTTCTTTACATCCACCACAGTGCTCTGCTGTATTTCATTTCCATCAGTCTTCCTTATGAATAAACAGGTGACCTCCTCTCCATCTGATGTCTCAGTGTGATCCAATTACTTTCCAGTGTGTAAATGTCACAGTAATTCCATATGCAAAGATGGCCTTGCTTCATGCGAAGCCAGGACTAAAGGTCTCTCCATTACTTTCATGATTAGTGTAGAAAGTGGATCCAGAGGACATAAAATAAGACACAGAGGGTGGTGTTTGTCTTGACTCATTATAAATGAAGACACTATCATGGATTTCACAACAAAATGTCCTTCTTTATAATTTGACAATCTAATTTTAACACTAAATAAACTGTTTAATTTCTATATACAGTGTTATAAACACCGAAAGACAAAATAATATAACAACGCATATAGAAGTTGTATGTTTAAATGCACCTTGAATTTGTACTTAGTATTTATCCTCTAAGGTACCGTAAATGTTAGCTAATATGAACATCTGATAAATTATGTAAATCCCGTTTACTTACCTCAGGTCACTCAGTGAACTTACCGTCGCTCCATGGAACACTGTTGATAAATTTGGACTTGAGCTACAAACGGAAGGCATATTTGATAAGAATTGTTATGCATGTATGCATACAGGGTTCACACTAAAGGACTGTGGAAATGCAGTGGTAGGAAAGCAAAGCTCTCTGACTCCATAAACGGGAGAGAGAGTGAGTGTTAGAGTGATGATGGAGAGGTAGGTAGAACGATGATGAGAGAGGTGATGAAGCCTGGCAGTCTTGTCATGTCTTTTCAGGATGTGAGGGAGTCGACAGGCCACACTAAACCCACGTTTCTACCAGTGTTGGCTGAGGTGTTGCTGCGATTCTTTCAGGGAGATTTTTGTGAACCACAAATGTCAAGCACACAAAACCACATGAGACCTCAGGCACAGTCAAAGTGAAGGCATTTACCTTAGACAGAATATAATATGTATGAGGGTTTATTAAAACAGATGATATACTTCAACCAACTCTTTTCCACCAGATTGATTAAAATGCAATGGTATGGCTACTAATCTTAATTCAGAACAATCGATCAGTTTCCCGTCACATAATGTTACCCTTGAAAATAACCACATGCTGTATCATAGTTATAAATAGTAGGCAACTATATAAAGTAACACATTCTGGTGTACCATTTTGACTCGTCTCAGGCTCAGATGCTCTGACCATGGCCCAAACGTTTTGAAAACAATGACACGATAAGATTTTCAGAGGAAGATACAATAACTGGAGGGAATAAATGGCCACGCAATTCCAATAGTAAAACTTATTCCAGAGTTTTGTTTGAAAAAGTTAATGGCAAGTAAACAAAGTAATTTCGCATGTTTGCTAACATGCACCAGAAAAACTCAGACTCTCTAGTGACAGCTAGAAATCTGGCTTGTGAAATTTAATTCTGCAATTTAGTGTTGTAGCACTCAATTTGAAAAGCAGCAGTAATGTGTTTTTCAAACTGGGGATTATGTGACTTGAGCAATGATCAACAATCAATGATCTGCTACGTCTGGTTCTATTAATATGTCCCTGTTTGATATCCTTGGCAAAGGGGAAACAAACAAAAAAAAAAAATGAGATTACAAATATATTACTCCAACATAACTATAAGATTTTTGTGGCATTATAAGACCTTGAAATTATAAGGTTATATCTAATGTTTTTGTCAACCATGACCTAATGTTATAAATCTGTTCTTTACATGCCACTGACTGTACTTTATAGGAGTATATTGCTTATAAACATGAAAAATACTTAAAGGTATTAAAAATAAATACCTTAGTGAGGATTAAACCTTATGGCTCGATATGTTTAAACCACATAATTGTCAGATACAACCTTGAAATTCTAAGATCTCAATACGTGTTGCAATACTTTCAGCCAAATAAGCTGCTGATCTCTTGCCACACACCTGAATAAGTAATTGCAATCAACCCCTTTCAGCTTTCTGATTCTTCATAAATATTCTAAGAAATTTGAAAAAGAAAAAAGCCACAGTTGCCCTTGATGTGCATTTGAAGGGTATTTCATAGAAAAAAAAAAAATCAAAAACACTTTAGTTTCCCCAACTGCAAGGCAGAGCTCCTCTCGTGGGTGAAGGGAGGGATGGCTCTGTACAGTTAATTTTACTACTAGTATTGATTAACTCCCTTCATGAGTCTGAATTAGACACTTGATTGACGAATAATCAATTGTTATCTGACATAGGCATTTATCTTCCTTCCAAAAGGAATTTCTTCAGCTTCTAGGAGATTTGTAATTTTAAGTAGAGGACAGGGAGTTGCTTATCAAACTCTCATCTGAATGACGTTAGACTACCACCTGACCTTTCTGAGGCTCTCTGTGACTTTAGTCCTTGTGTCCTTCCTTTTCCTCTCTACCTCTCTTTAAGTCGTTTGGTAAAAGTGTGAAAGATTCGGAGAGAAAGTGCCAGCCGTCTAAACAAAAGTAAATGTGAAGAAGCATTGAAGTTAGAACATCCAGATCTACTAAATCCACCTGGCTATTCCTGTCATCTCTACCTCACTAAAATCCTGCAGGAGGCTTCCAATCTTATCTCACACTTTCTCTCTCATTCTAATATATTTGTAGAGAAATATGATTTGCTCAGTTTGGGTTGTTTTAAAATGCTAATCTATCAAACATGAATGGATGATCAAAATCTCAGAATTCTCAGAAGCAATATTTCACAGAAATTCCCATATTTTCAGCATCTGAAAGTTTTCGAGTTGCAATTTCACGGTAATGACTTTTCCCAACCACCTCCCCACTAGAAATCGTCTTAAAAATATGTTTCCTACAGAAAACTTATGCACATCCTTTGGGGCTGAGGAAGCCATTTTTCCAGCTATTGCATTTGAGATTGGGAAGATGGACTCAATGTCCAGAGGCTATACCCAGCCAGAGAGGAGGGGACTGTCCAATGAGCTGCGTAATAGTGTTTACAGACATGCACACTGAGACACAGTTATTGTCTCTCTTTCCTTTACTGTTCTCTATCTCTCTGATATCTTCTCAACTGCACAGACATACTGTGCATTTTGACTGCCATAATTGGGGTAAATGCAGCTGTAAAAGTATAATTCACTCTGATTTTATATACACTTTACTTGCTGTAAACTGGAGAAAGAGAAGGGAAATAATACAGTTAAACTTCTACAGCTCAAACAATGCATGTGTGTTGACTTGTTGCCTATACTGCCAAGCTACTGCTGGTGTGAATGGACAAGCTCAGATGCTAATGCCTTCATGCTGAGTGGATAACCCGAGCTTGGATCTGACAGCCTTTGATAAATGCTCCTCTTTACATTCTGTAGCTTAAAATGATTACACTGCTGCCCCTCATTTGAAGGTGATTATTCACAGCAACAAAGTTAGATTTATTGTTCAAAGCCATTTCTTTTACATGAACCTGCTCGAACCGCTGTTTGTAACATTCATACATGACATTACAAAGCAGGATTAAACTACTAATTGTTTAAAAATAGTGGCTTTAATTGAGCTGTCTAATAATTATGTAGTATCTATTTGGTATTTATGATACCATTTCAAGGTATATACTGTGACTCAGGCCTGTCTACCCTTAACAGTATTTAGCTTGATTGCTCTGACCTTGCTGAATCATGTCCACATTTCCCAACTTGAAGGTTGTTTGACTATTCTGACCTAGTGCATAACACGCTTGGTCACATGTTCAGCCCAAACTAATTGAGACAGATGGGGTTTACAGCAGTAGCTTCACAGTGAGATGAAACATCTGCCCAGAATATTAGTCTGAATTAAGCAGATTAACTGAAAAACATACTGCCCGAACACTGGAACTGAAGAACAAGTTTCCAGAATTCTTCATCACAATCAGAGGAAAGGTCAATTTGACTACGCTGACTTTTAGCATACTCTTTCACGCAGTCATTCGTAACATTTACTGTCTCATTTGTTATCATGACCCTAGTGAGTTGCAGCATTTGAAGCTGGCAGCATTAATTTCCTCCTGTAGTCCAAATGTTATTGATCTCTTTATGTGACGTCACTGTTGACGAAGGCCAAATCATGCTTCTCCTCTCTGACTGTAGCTGATCCCTTCGGTTGTATTTGTCTGGGCTTTGCTCCAAAATATCCATTAGAAGTTTGGTTCAGAGGCCTAGCAATTAAACAAGTAGCATAGCTTCTTCAAACTGCTGACTCAGCTTCTGCACTCGTGTACACTTTTAGGGTATGTGGACCAGTTAAATTCTAGCCTTAATATTTAATCCTTGAATTAGATTCACAGCCCATAAAAGCACTTAAAAATAAAAAGGAAAACAAGTAACTACTGGCATTTTATAGGCTGAAAGGCTTAAAATAGCATCAATGATTGTGGGGCGTTCAGAAGTTAAAGGGGCATGCAAATATTTACACCTCAGAAGAAACTGATGAAAATCTTTTTAAATAAACAATAATACATTTTAAAAAAGTAAAAAAAAATGTATTTTTAAATAAAAAATATTTTTTAAAAATCGAACATAATCTCGTTTTGCTATTTTGTTTGCATACTTTGCCAATTTTTCTTGATTTCTTACTTTGCTTATGACCTTCGTCCAGTTTTTAATGTGTGGGAGAGACTAAGAAGAAGGTTTCCACCTTAATTATCTTTTTATCAGCTGGGATTTGTAGTGACGTGCCCTCTGATGCTTAGCCACAATGATTCAACAAACTATTTTTACAAGCAGCATGGTCAACCAATCTGCACCAAGCAGTAACATGGAGTCGAAGCACCAGCTTGAACATTAAATATATGTGTAATCACATAAATATGTACAATAATTTATTTTGACTAACAAAATTCAACTACCTGACCAACGCTTCAGCTAGCTAGTTAGTTAACCTACTGTAACTAGCTGTCCAACTAACATGAACTCAAACTTTAACAATTATTTAACTAAATCGAATTAACAAATGTAAAACATGATGATGTGAAAATGGCATGTATTCACCACCCAAACTGGGGTTTAGTTTGCTAAAGATGATGAAGTACAGCCTGCAGTTTGATTTGCTCAGTAACATATCAAGCTTTCTAGCAAGCTATCATCAAATAGTTTTCTGTTCATGTTACTTTACTGTCTTGCTGCAATAAAGAACCCACATCACTGACGATTGTAACTACTGTGGTGGTTGGTGGCTAGATAACGAAATGACTCTACATACAAACTTTAGTTAGCATGAGTTACTAGGTAGGATATATATTTAAAGTATGTGCTGTTTAGTTGTTTGTAAACAGTTAAGCAGTGAAAGAATACCTACTACTGTTTAGCAATAGGTTCAGGTTGTTGAGTGGGTGTGGCTAAAGGACAATCGTGTCCTTTTATTTTAAATAAAAGAAGGAAATCCCAAAAGTTTTATTTCAAAGAATCATAAACAAAAAGTAAAGGATAATTTTAATATAATATAATAATGCTTAGTATTGCGATTTTTATTTGTGCAGCTTGTAAATTTTTCCCCACAAACGTTACTCCATATGTTTGCATCGTGTTAGCACCAGAATTGGGAGGTATAGATGGAGAAAGATGAAGGAAGAAGGAGATGGAGTTTTTAACTGATCGTAGCTCATCGATGGCTCTGGTAAGTGTATATGTAAGGTTTGGTTTAGTTTAGTACAGATTAAAGGATAAAGAATAAATGATAATTCTGTAGTTTGGGAGCTATGAGAGAATCTATAGCCTCAGTAGACATTTTTAGATTAGGGAAATGCTGATGAAAATCAGTTTCAGGGAGAGTATGGAGAAGAGGGGAATTATGCACATAATATGTTATCGAACAGAAATAAATAAAGGCTGTGTTGTGTTAGCTCAGTTTCACACCTAAAAGTGAAGAAAGATAGAACTGAAGAAGGATGAGGGATGATGTAAGGATACAAAACCTTATTAAAGAAGTATTTCTCTCTGTAGAGAGAGAGAGAGAGAGAGCAAAAGAATTGAAAATGAGAGAGGCTTCCAAAAAAAGTGCAACAAATCAGTATGTTCTGTACTATTCTTACTTCTTTGCTAGGAACCCGAGTGGAGAAGAGAGATTAAAAGTGGAAGGCTGAAAAGGAGAGGAAAGATGCTCATGAATGAAACACAGATTATAGAAAACCATGAGCAATGTGGCAGGAATAAGCTTATGGATGAGAGTGAGTGTGTGCAGGGTGTGTACGTGAAAGCAAAGATGAGATGAGACTGAGAGTGTAGGTGTGCATGTGCGTGTGAGTGTTTCTCCAAACCACATGACTGTCTGTTAGCAGCTGGGTCTCAGGAGATTAAACAGAGTGCTGAGACTGCAGCCAGCAATGATTAGTGGGCTGCAGTCAAGCCTACTAATCAATCTCAGCACCACACAATTTCCTCCCCCCAATTCCAGCTTTGATCAGAGGGCAGGGAAAGAGTGGCTGGCTAAAGGCATAATGGAGTTTCACACTAATGCGGCTGGAGCTGCCTGTCTATGAACGGACAGCAAAGTGCATGGGACAATGAACCGAGAGCAGGGAGAACCGGGGTGTGCATGAAGCTTAGCTAAAATCTCAGTGTGGAAACGCCGAGTAGTTGTATGTGGTGTATTCGTGTGTAAGTCTGTATATATCCATGCAGACACATTCATATACTGTATACACACATACAGTATGTATACAGACAGGCAGTGAGTTAAAGAGAAAAACAACGATGGCTCTGTTTTGCTGTGGATGGCATTTCGCTGGCATGGTTTGGGTCGATGTCAGCAAAAAAAGCCTTAGAGAAAAGCATTACTGACTGATAAGTTTTATCCTATGCCCCCATCCACAGGGTGTGAGGGCTCACTAAATTGTTTGATGGGAACGACAATTCTGTAAATCATACAGCTTGCACAGTCACCAGATCTCAACCCAGTTGAAGACCTATGGGAGATTTTGGAGCGATGTGTTAGCCAGCACTCTCCACCACCATCAGCAAAACATCAATTGAGAGAAGATCTTTTGGAAGAATGGTGTTCAATATAGTTCTCCTATACAGTTCCAGAGACTTGTAGAATTGATGCCAAGGTGCCATTGAAGCAGTTAACTGTAAAAAATAAAAAGTCGAGTTAACTTAAAAAATTAAGGCAACCAGCTGCAAAGCATTTTTGAGTTTACTCAGCTTCAGTGGTCGAAGTTGTGCCAAATCATCTTTTAAAGTTCACTAAACTTATTTGATTAAGTTAATTATACCTTGCTCAGTAAGTTCCACTGAAGTTCAGTAAACTCAAAAAAGCTTTGCAGCTGGTTGCCTTAATTTTTTAAGTTAATTCAACTTTCTCCAAATATCTCACCCAGAAACTTGTATAGACCTCCCAATGGGAATCCAAATTCAGGGAGTACAAACCATACTGTAAATACAACACAAATACAACACGATACTCAACATTACAGAAAATATTTATTGACGCTTGCAAAACGGCACATTTTCTGTCAGCATGAAGTTTGAAAATATAACCACGTGCTATAGAATGAGTTTAATCTTTTAGGAACATATCATTGCACTTTATAATCTATAGGTGTGCAGTTTATTTAGCTTAATTTCAATAATAACGTTAAAAGAAACTTACCTCGAGCAAGACGACGAAATCCACTCCCTTCGTCAGCGTAATTGGAGAAGGAAACCCCGTGCAAGTTACCGGGACGACAGACCGAGCATGCGCAATAACAGGAAGTTAAACGGTCGAACTTAGAAATCAAAATATTACATTTTCTCAACTTAACTGTTTATATTCAGTGGACAAAGTAGTAATCAACATGCAGTTTAAATAGTCTTTATAAGTAAACTCAACACTGTGCTCAAAAATTTGTCCACTTGACTTACAGTTTTAAACTGAGCTAACAATTTGCAAGTTGGATTTTTTGCAGTGTTCTGGTGGCTCATAGTGCCTCAGCTGTCATGTACCTGCTCAAAATCAAACATACTTAATTTCCCAACATCCTCCACCAGTCTCCACGTCAGCTGAAAACCCAAATCTCACACCAGATTGCACTGTAACATTATTAAGTCTTTCTCACTGTACTGTTTCTTTTCTCATTTAATGTCACATATTTTTTTTTTTGCTCGTTTTCCACTTCACTGACCTTCTGTCTGTTTATGGTTTCAGACTATTGCTTGATACTTCTGGCTTGCCTGCATCAAATATGTTTAATAGAAAAACCTGCACCTGTGTTCTCCTGACCCTTTATGTTGCATTTTGCTTTAATTTGTCATCCATGCATATGTTTGCATATGTATAGGCTCATCTGAATGCACCGCAGCCATATGTATTTTTATTATTATTTGAAAATGTTTCTCAAAATTAAGTTGCTGGTAAGTCGTTGTAAGAGATAGGAAGTGTTGCTTTTCGCTGTTAACCGTTATCTCACTGGAGTTGTTGACATTTTTATAATTTAAAAAGTTATTATATTACCTTGGTGGTGAGAGGAAGGAAGAGAAGAGGGAAATGGAGGCTGTTTCCCCTCTCCTATGTTTAATGTAATTATGTGATTCATTCGAACAGCATGGCGTCCCAGTGACTGGGAGACACTGCTTCTCTCAGCATGCAGTATGAGATTACATTGACTCATCCCTCCTCGTACCAACTACATTACCCAGAATTATGCATTTAAAAGCTATTCTCTGCACTGTATTATCAACATGTTATTAAAGCTGAGCCAGATATTTAAATATTGAATGCTTGCGTGAAGCAGAGAGAGAGAGAGAGAGTGTGAGAGAGAGAGAGAGAGAGTGAGAGAGAGAGAGAGAATGGATCATGATTGATGGTCAAAAGGTGATGCTCTCTATCACAGTGCAGTGTTCATAGGACTAAATAAGTGCATGTGTAAGCCCTTGCCAAAAGCTGAAATAAAACACTGTCTGCTCTGATCTTGATATCAAATTGATATAAGGTTTTGATATAAGAGGCAAGTGACAGATTTTCATTGACATACAGTATAGTCATGTCTAATAACTCTATTATAATAGTGTCATGGCACTGCCTTAAAAAATTACTCTTATAAGCTGAAATATACTAGAATATACCAGAAGTGCACTGAGCTGCAAAACAACCTGAAGTGTCTTAGTAAGCTTTTGGGCCAGCATGAACCACTAAAACAGCTTAAATGTATTGTCTTGGATGTATAGAATCTCCATTTCTCTGGAACTGTACTGGAGGGAAGAACACTATATTTCCCAAAAGATATTCCCTCAGCTGCTGTTTTGATGATGATGGTTGAGAGTGCTGTCTAACACCTCAGTCGAAAATCTTCCATAGGTGTTTAATTTGTTTGAGATCTGGTGAGTGTGAAGGACATAGACTATAGTTTCTATGATTTTCGTACTCGTTAAACCATTCAGTGAACTCTCGTGCCCTGTAGATGGGGTGATGATGGAAATGTTTCATCATAGGATAAAGGTGATCAGTCACAAAAAGGTTGTATTGATTTGTAGTGACTCTTCCCTGTAAGAAGATGAGTGGACACAAAACCATGCCAGGAAAATAAACACCCCCACACATCAACAGAGCCACAGTTTTTTTTTTTTTTTTTTCTCTCTCTTTAATTTGTCATCAATCTGTAGGTAAGTCAGCACACAAAATGCCATAACACAATCATACGTAAACAAAAATCTATCACTTGACACCCAAATTGACTAAAGCAATCTTTATGACAGCTGATGCCTATTGTAATAAGCCTTTATATGTAGGTCATGTAGGTTTATGTCAATTGCCATAAAGAACATATGTACTGTAGGTGTCATGTAGCTCTATCCTTATGAAAGTGTTACTGAAATTCCCAATTCAGAGCTATTGCACCATAAAACATGCCCAATACATGATAACTACCTCTTCACCTCTTCAAATATTCATCTGGAATATTTATTAAAAGCCGTTTCATTTACCAAAGAATACTAGACTTGTCATTCAGTCTTTAAGCAATGATAGAAAATCTATAACCTGCTTTTCACGTTCCTGTCAGGTCATACACTGCACCAAAGAACTTGACATTTATGCAAGGGAAATACGCTTTGGGTACGTGTCATATATTTTGTTGAGTTTTTACCTTTGTCAATAAAGGTGTAACCCTCTGTTTTAAGAGGAGAATAAAGCATATAACTGGCAAGCGTGTAAAAATATAACAGGCTATGTTACAGTGCTTTATTTCTCTTGTTTACACTCTGTGAGTCAGAGAGTAAGGACTGCTTTTGGAGCATCCGCAGCAGAGAGCAACAGAAGACTGGTCTATAACAATCAAGAATGGGGATCCAAGCCAGTTAGGCCCAGTGCCAAGCCTCGTCTGGAGAAACACTATGCTGCAACCAGATTAGAAAGATCACACTGAGCCCCAGCAGCCAAAATCAAGCCTATCAACAAAATTCCAACAAATATGTCCTGGCATGAACCTGCAAAGTAAGGAAAAAGAATGAGGATCATTACTATCTCTTTTTTTTCCCTTTCTTGTTATTCCCCTATGTAAGGAATTATCACTGACATTTGTTACACTTGCTATTTAAGGCTGAGTGCTGATGCCAGGCTCTCGGCATCTCCATCCATCTTGTTTTAACAAGTTTTCCTTATTTAAGTTTAAGAGGCCTGTTTATAGACAGAGGCATGAAGAAGAGAGCGGCGCTTCTGAGGCTTGATAACACAGTTTTAAACAACATGCACTAAAGCCAAAAAACAGAGAATGCCATTGATGGGAGGCTGAGTCTAATAAAATGAAGGAAATTGTAAGGAGTAGCAGATGGATAAAGAAATGGAACGAGTAACAAAAAGGGTGAGATCGAGAGGAAAGGAGATAAATAGAAAGAGTGATGGAAAGAGAAGGGAGCGGAGGAGAGAAACGCTTTGAGTGGATGTGCTGGCAGATGGTGTTCACAGAAGCGTGATCATTTGGCATTTGTTCGCCAAAGTGTTCATGGGGAAAGAGAGAGAGGAAGAAAGAGAGAGAATGGCAGTACAGTACTGATCTCTTTCTCTCTTTCTCTGGCTCTTTCTTTTTCACATTGGGGCATCACTAGCTGGTGTGTTACCATATAATTCACTGCCTCTTTATTTGATGTGTGTCCTCCTGGCAGATGCCCGAGTCAGAAATCACATGTGCCACTTGACATGCCTACAGACTCGCTCAATCTGCTGGAAATTGTCATGCAGTCATCAAGAATGACTCAAATGCAAACACCATGGCTAAGGTTCATATTCAACCAATTCATTGCTCCATTGACTGCAATATGTCCCCTAAAGCGTTCTTTTCTTGAAGGATTTTTAATGGATTTCTGTGCACATATGGGAGGATGATTTACTCTCTTTCTGCATTTTTAAACCAGATCTGCCTCTGGCCCGCATCCTACCCTTAATCATTCATAACTTTACATGTGAGTTAGCTGGTATGGGTTTTTAAGAATTTGCAGTCACCAGACCGGATTATTTGACCCTATGAATTCACTTCATTTTCACTGTATACTGTAAGATTGTGCTCCATAATGCATAACTATGTGACAATTACATAACTGAAAACTGACATAAGCCTACATGAGCATTTTAAAAGGATTATTCTAACAGGTACTAGCTGCTATAATGACTCAGCTTTCATGCCAAGTATACAGTGTCTTGCATAAGTATTTACCACTCCCCTTGTACTTTTCTATTTTGTAGTGTTACAACCTGGGACTAATAAATCAATAAATCAAATGTAAAAGTTGTGCTTGCGTAAAACCAAATGGCAAAAATCCATTTCAATTCTAGGTCCATAATGCATAACTATGTGACAATTACATGACTGAAAACTGACATAAGCCTACATAAGCATTTTAAAAGGATTATTCTAACAGGTACTAGCTGCTATAAAGACTCGGTTTTCATGCCAAGTATACAGTGTCTTGCATTAGTATTTACCACTCCATTGTACTTTTCTATTTTGTAGAGTTACAACCTGGGACTAATAAATCAATAAATCAAATGTAAAAGTTGTGCTTGCGTAAAACCAAATGGCAAAAATCCATTTCAATTCTAGGTTGTAAAAAAACAAACAAACAAAAAAAGAACTGTACAAACTGCCCTGGTGTACTGTACTGGTGAGTTCAAAGGGACTGAACATAACAATTATGTGACAATTATTACTATTATTATTATTATTATTATTATTATTATTATTATTATTATTATTAGTCCAGCATACGTCTGTATGCCGTGTGGTGGTAATGATGTGAAATACTAAACATCAATAAGTTGGTGTAATACACATAAATTTGTCTTACAGTGGCAGGAACTGTCTCTAAATTTATAATAAGACTCAAATAGCACAAAATGGCACTCACGTTACACAAAGGCTAGAAGAATATTTCTGGCATGACAGAGCAGTCTCAACCCTTTGGTAAAGATAGTCATAAAAAGATAGTCAGAAATATAAAACATAAATACACATAAAGGTATTGTCATAATGTAACAGTCTTATACAGCAGGGAGTCGTGTTCATATTCACAACCAAATAACCGTACATGGGAAGCTGGGTGACATCATACTCTCATATACCAGTAGTACACCCATTGTAACATAAATCCTCCCAGAAACATCATGTGTCAACAAACATCTATGTCACAGGAATCAGGTGTCATGTCAACTCGACTCATTGAAAGTGTGGTCTTTATGACAGCTGACAATGTGGGATAATCCTATAACGCCAAAAAAGTCAGAGAGAACCACAGAATTCCAAGGTCTCGAAATGTCATAGATGTCATGTCAGTTGTCATAGAGGGTTTATGTAGGTGTTATGACCACCGTTCTATTGTGTCTGCAGCTAAGCTGTATCAGGTGTCCATGGTTATTCTAGCATTTTGCTGCTTTAATAGAATATCTTCATAACAATATTTGTTAACCAGAAGCACTTCGGTTTTCACAGCAGTACCTGTGAAGGTCATTCTGTACAATCAGACATCTATCAGAGAGAGTGTGTCATGATCAGAGCCGGCTCCTGTGTTTCAGCTGCTTCCTTCTCACTGATAGAGACACACACCTGCTTGAGAGACCTGTCTGTCTCGGAGGCTAGCAGTGCCGTTAATGCCTCTGCACTGTGCAGACTGGAGAGGGCTTATTAAGAGTGTTCTTCAAAGAGAGGATAAGCACAGCCACTGCTGAGTGTAAAATATTACTGAAATACAAAGATCCAGCGCTGCATTAGCTAGAGTGTTTGCTGAAGCTGTAGGGGTGCAGTGACTCAGAATGATAACAAAATTGATAATGGTCAGACATGAGCAAGATGTAGTGAGCAAACCAAGTGGGTGTGCATGTGATTTTTAAAGATCACTATATTTTTGAGGAACGTTGCTTCTTCTGGCTGGTAAAAGTTTAAACCATGTTAAAAATGGGTGGATTTGGGCAATGTGGGCATAGCAGTATGCATTCATTTAGGTTGTGAAAAATGTAATGTAAAAAAAATAAATAAAAAAAAACAGTGAGCAAGGTGAGACCCGAAGTGTTTTAATTATTGGAGGAATTGCCAAATTCCTCTCATTAAGCAGTCATGACTCTCAGAGTCTTACACCAAACTGACTAGAAGGGTCTCAGCTATCCTTTTCATACATTATGCATTCATTTTTATTCTTTCTTATTCTCCTGTTCTCCTCTTCCACTGCCCTTAAGCGTCAGTGCTGAGATCATGTTCTGTTCTCCGGACTACAATAAGTCTTTCGCAGTCAACATGGAGAATCAGGCAAATATCAACATGCATTAACGCTTAGTACATTTATTACATTTTAAAATCTAACAAAATAACAAAATCTTTTTCTAATTCTTCTTAGTTGGCACATTTTACACTCCCCAAAATAAGTTGGACATTTTTTTGGACATCCTGCCACAGTTCTTAATTAAAAGTCTTAATCCTTCTTAAGGGGTGAGTTCAATAAAATAGGAACTGTGTTAATAAGTTTCACTAAAATGAATCAGGGAAATTGTTAGTGTGTTGCTCAATATAACTTAAATTGATAAATGTGTACTCAAACGTACTATTTGCTGACTTAAGTTCAAAAGCTACGTCAATATTTTTGCAGGAAAAGTTATTTGTATTCAGAGTATGGTTACACATGTACTTAAGCTGATTTTCTGGCACACCAGTCAGTTTATTAAGTTTTCAATAGAGTCTAGAGAACCACCTTTAAACACAAGTACTTCGCTTCAAGCCTGGAAAAAAGGGGGAAATGTGCTTGCGTTGTTAATAATTTTACCCATAAAGAAATCTCGGATTAAAATGCCATCTCCTGTGCTGTCCGATTTCAACACAACATATTGTGGCTACATCAAACTGACATGCTGGACTTAAACTGTTCCTCACATATCATGCAAGAAAAATCTAATTAAGTCCAAAGTTAAAATCACATGTAAATGACACCTCTGTTTTAGGAAAATCACCCCGCATGCGTAACTTTCACGTAAGTCCATAGTTATCTCTGAGGTCTGAATACTGATGTGCACTGTATTAGCAGTAATACCTCTCTGTGCATCTTTAGCTAAACTCTGAATAGATATTCTAATTTACCTGAATGACTGAGAACTTTCATAAATATTAACTCTAAGTTAACACACAAGGGAAAACACAGGGCAAAATCCCCAATCTTTTCATAGAGTTTTAATCAGTTCTCAAGTTCCTTTTTTTTTCCTGTTTTTTTTTTTTGTTGCTTCTTTGCACTATGACAGCTTGAGTGTTGTGTGTGTGACAGGAGTTGGTATCCCACCACGGTGTCAGCCTGGCACAGGGATTCTGGGAGAAGTCCTGTCAGAGAAGAGCGTTGGAGAGCAACCTCCTTCCAGGAGTCCAACTGTCCTTTGCTGTCAAATGACTTGTTGACATAGTGTTCATCTTCCTAATTGTGACGTTCAGTCTCTGGAAGATATAATGAATCTGAATACTGAAAATAATAAGCTATATGGTTTAAAAAAGAAGTTCGTTGAGGTGAAATGATGATTATAGGGGACCAGTTGTGGAGCAGGAGCTCTGTGGATGGTAAAATAGAAATATAACTACATGTATCACAGAAAGGTTATGTTGTGTCAAGTAATGCATTATAATCTTTTAAACTGGAGCATCTATAATGTAACTTTCATACCACAGTGCTGTTGAATTCTCAAATCTGATTGGTCAGAAGGTGTTGATAAATACAGTTGTAATTCAAATCACATGCTTTTTCTATACTGACAGCTCATTCCCAGGGACATGTATAGTATCATGGAAGCTCCACACAATCCATCTCTAATAATAAACCGGTTAAAAATAATGTATTGTTATTTACCAAAGTAAAACATATAATCTTTGATATGGTGAGGTTTTTTGGAAAGAGATTTTTATGTAGCATTTATGGAAGGAGTCTCAGGGGTCAGCTCTTGGTAAGGGTCAGTAAGTTTTCCTTTCTTCAGAACAGAGGACTTGGCACTGTGTGCTTTCTCCATAACATGACATGCTGCGTTGTTTCTTATGAACTTCAAGAGGGAGACAAAAAGTGCCTCATTAGAGAATGACTCTTTATAGCTGATATGATGTCAGTGATAACAGTGTTTTGCGGACATTCCGCAACATTAAATGTAACTATAAATGGTGAAAAAGCATGTTGTGTCATTCCTTAACAAATTAAAATGTCAAGATTTGTCAAAATGCTATGGAAAAAGAGGAATAAAACACTTTGGGGTGTGCTGTTATTGGAAAATAATCAACCACCCTAAGATTGCACAGCACATCCCGATAGAATGACTGTTTTATCACGTGTTATTTTGAAGCACTTCTCCCATTGGACACGCTTTTTGATCATGTGGTGAAAATAAATAATTCTCAGAAGCAGCCAGATTACCAGTGGACAACTGCTTCTAATTCATCTTAGAAAATGTTTGTGTCAGTTTGTAATCAGTAATAATAGTGGTGCATGATGAATTATTGTGTGCACTGAAATGTTGCTAGTAAGGAAAAAAAAAAAAAAAGGAAAAAGCTACACAAAGCTTCTTCACCCTTAAACATGTGGAGACACATGCTCACCCACTCGCAACCCAAAATCAGCAGATACAAATTGCCTTCTTGGCTCTCATGCATCTTCTGTTAATAATTATTTCTCCTTGTCATCAGCACAAGCACATTGCAGGCTTCCCGCCACAGCTGTACTGACGCCAATCGCTTTCTCTCTATCTCCCCGCTTTCTCTCATCGGTGTGTCTCTCTCTCTCTCTCTCAACCCCCCTCCTTCACCCCCCTTTCTCTCCGTCTGCCTCTGGAGCTAAAAGCCAATTATTCTCCACAGATCCGCAGCAACATTTCCCTCCATCATTCCCTTATAAATTCAGCCCGTGCCAGGAAAATTAAATTCATATTGAACTCGATAAAGGGCAAATTATCAGTGCTTTGTGGGTTTCCTTATATTTTTGGGCGCTGGATTTCTTGCAATTTTCCCCTCCTTTATTGTGTCTGATTTTTCAATTGGCAATTAGAACTTGTTTTGGCACACGGGTACAGCACCTGTGTTGGCAGCGTTTCTGAGAATGAAGAGATCAAACACACGCAACCATTCTTTCACACACATGCACACACGCCTCCGCACACACACTAACACATTATTGTCAGTGTCATCCATCTCCCCTGCATGGCATCGCAAAAGAGATTATCTTCCATCAGCTTTGGCTTGCTTTCCGCTCTCATACTGAACAACAGTGAGCAGTGCTCTGGATTTCAATAGGATACATGAATAACTCCACTTCCTATCAAGTGCCAAATGCTTTACATTTTCTACAGTTGCGTTCGTACTGGTGCACTACATTTACAGTAGATTTACAGTACCATTATTTTTTATGTATGCAGATACACATACCTATATAAATCTCTCCTTTACTGTTGCTATATGACTCCCTGGTGTTTAGGCTATTTCTGGCTGGTTAATGAAGAGGTTAGAGGTCAGCAGTAACAGCACTCTGGACCCTCTCACCATCACCCCTCATGATTGACTGCACCGGTGCAGCCTGACTGGCTATTATCAGCTTCAAAGCCATCACACCAATAGGAGTTGCCATGGCAGCACTTTGTTGAACGGCCAGATTTGATGCAAGAGGGGAGGTTGGTGCAGACACCCATGGACAGGTCACGTTGCAAATCGATTTTAACTAGCTGTTAAGAAATCCGGAACTCATTAATGAGATGTTTTCTTTAAATGATGGTTTTTAGAGTTGCTGCAATCACATGCAGGCAAGTGAATGTGCCCTGAGCTGTGTGCTGTCAAAAACACAAACCCTGCTACTCAACTGTTAAAACATACCGTAAAAACACGTCCACATCCTACAACAGATTCACTCTACACCGTCAGCATGGAAATTCTGATTAATAAGCTAAAACATTATTGATTTCCTTGAATATGTAGAGACGTAATAACATTTTATATGCTCTTAGTCCAGCACAAGCTCACTCTACATACACATGCATAGAAATGTACCGATGTTTCACAAGACCAAGATTCATTTTAGATGATCGCTCATAAGTATGTGCAAACACACGTGTGCACGTTCATCTATTTACGACTGCACGTAAATTATGTTACTGTCAATATATTCACTTTATATTTTATATTGTTAATATTCTAGTACTGCACTGACATTTACTTAGAAGGATATACTCACTTTATATCCGTTGTTATATTTTATTATTTTGTATTGAATATGTTTATGTTTATTTTTATTATCCTGAATACTCTTGCTTGCACACTCTACTTTTTGGATTGCCGCTGTGCTATGTGAATTTCCATCGGGGATTAATAAAGTGCTCTATCTATCTATCTATCTATCTATCTATCTATCTATCTATCTATCTATCTATCTATCTATCTATCTATCTATCTATCTATCTATCTATCTATCTATCTATCTATCTATCTATCTATCTATCTATCTATCTATCTATCTATCTATCTGCATCCTCTAATCTTCCACAGGACATTGCCTTTATAATTAACCTATTTTTTTTTCATTGCCAATTCCCACCTCATTAGCTATTTCTTTTTTTATTGCTTTTAACAGCTACCAGTGGGGCAGGGTGAGGGCTAACACGTGCTTCCTCTGAGACACGTGAAGCTAGCCATTGCATTTTTTTTCAGACTGGCAGCAGCGTTTATATTTACTGCACTGGTTTAATCTTTTGATCTTTCCTATAATAACAACTTACACAGGTACAGTACTTGTATAGCCAATGCTCACATAAACAGATTTTAAAAGGGTTAAAGTGCTGATATTGTGAGGTTTTCTGGGAAGACACATGCATTTAGCATTTATGGAAGGAGTCACCAGTGTCAGTGCTTTCTAACTGAGGTATAGCTGTAACATTAAGTTTCAGGAACAGGAAAATAGTCAGGACAGAGGGCTTTGTGGTTTCTTTGTAACATAAAAGGTTTATTTTTTGTCTTATTAACAAGGTTGCCAGGTCTCAGAAAAATTTATATATATATATATATATATATATATATATATATCCCAGAAATCCTTGGCAGTATATGAAGAATAGGGACAATATACTTTGTCTTTGTTGATTCATTGGCTGACAAAAACACAGGAAAATGTTTTACTCACCTGACTTGAAAATGAATGAACATCCTACCTTCTTGATGTCCCATCATTCTTGATTTAAAAAAAACATGTAATAAAACTATGTACAGTCTTTGATTCTCGTTTCAGACTATAGTGCTGTCCTCAGTGTGACAATATAGCTAGCCTACATATGCAAAAAGCATCCCAAGCTCAATCACTATAATATCTGTATTGTTCTCACCATAAGAGAAATGGCTCTGTACATCATAGATATACAGTATTTACGCTTCCACTTTATTTGTAATAGTTAATTTTTTTTCTTGGAAATTGATTACATTTACTTTTGATTATTTACTTTAAAGCACAAACACACACACACACACACACACACACACACACACACACACACACACACACACACACACACACACACACCCAAACCCATCCAAACGACTTGATTTTTATAGCAACAAACTTGTACCAAAACTAGCACAGTTTACTGTAAAAAAAAAAAAAAAAAACATCATTGGCAACCTTGCTTGTTAATTTGAAGTGAGTAAGTGAAATTTTATACCTCCTATGACATGATAACAGGAACTAATTTGAAACATAAATGGATTAAAGGTTTTCTGTAATGAGACATTTATTTTGCATTTATAGAAGGATAGTGCTTTGTAACAGTGTTGAAGCTGAAAATCTTCAGAACAGAGGGCATTATGGTTTCTTAACATGAAAAGGCACATTTTGCTCTTATTAACAGGGAACTTTTTAACGTGACTACATAAATACAATGCATATTTTGTTCTCTAATAAATCGAAAATTGAATTCCTATCATATAAGAGGAATACAACAGTATGGAACATTCTATTTTTGGAAAGTACTGAACTTCTCACCTCCCCATCATTGAATATTTTCCTATTAAAGCATGCCTTGTTGTGTTTTATTCCTTACATACCTTTATCCGACTCCTTATATGGTAACAGCCACTGGACAGTGTGATGTAATCGTGAGTGGTTCGACCATAGAAAAATGCTCTGAGAACTTTTTTGCCGGTAGAAGACATCCAAGTAATAACCATTAGAGGCAGTGAGTGCGTTTACATGTACAAAATAATCTGATAACTGCGGAAAATCTGATTTTGCTAATAATTCAATGAAGACATTTACATGCATTTAAGTAATGTAATAACAGAGAAAACTCTCGGTCTACATGAGCCAGTCAGTAGTATGCATCTCGACAAATAGCGTAGTGCAGTTATTAGTTTAATTCAATTTTCCAGTACTAAGGTGGGAGTGTCACCACTTTTTAAAACAACTTAAACTATTTTATCGATCAAGTTGCAGAGTAGGGCTGATAAACGTTACAGTATATCATTTCATTTTATTAATGTACACATCTATATTTAAAATCCATCATGTTATATACCTCTTGTTGGCTGGTTGAAAGCACGACTGACTCAAAGTTACTGGATGCTATGGATAATTCTTTATTTGGAAGTTTTGGAAGTTTGGTTGTTTGCTCAATGAGAACTATTATGGATTTTAAGAGTTTGGTAATTAAATAAGGCATGCCCCTTACCTCTAATCCATGGTGATGGCAGTGCAAGTGACTTACACTTAGAATCAACATACATCTTTTTCAGGACATATCTTGTTGAAAGTACTTACAATTTTGTCTAGACTATAATTCATGTTCACAATAAAAGAGAAGACTTCATATTGTGTTTTTATTACATAACTAATTTTGTTCTTTAACCTACCTTTATTATTCCTTCTTGGATGTACTATTTGTGCATGTCTAGCATGGCATTATAACGTTAACATGATGTGCTCACTTCAATTTGACTACAAGCAGAATTAATTAGTCAGCGATGGTGAACTTTAAACAGCATCAATCTTCTCCAGTGCACTCTTCTCTTTGGAACACATAAATTCTGCTTTTAGAGCTTTTAGCACTTAACATTTAGGTCTTCACCAGCATCTTTATATTGCCAGTTCTGCTATTAATAGAACTTGGATGTATATGAAAAACCAAAGGAAAAGAAGTGTCAGTAATGTCTTGGGTTACAGTACCATTCTAAAGTCTCTGGAGGGATGAACATCAAAAAAAATATTCCCTCAGTTTGTGTTTGGATAATAATGGTGGAGCGCACTGTCTAACACAACAGTCAGAAATGTTCCAGACAGTCTAAAATCTGTTCAGTTGGGTGGAGATATGATGACTGTGAAGGACATAGCATATGACTTACATCATTCTCATACTCACCAAACCAATTTGAATGGGGGCGGAGTCATCCTGGACGTGACCACTTCCATCATAATAGAAATATTTTATAATAGGATAAAGGATCAGTCAGAGTAACTTTGCACTGATTTGCAATGAGTCTTTATTTTAAGGGGACAATTGGACCCAAACCATGCCAGCAAAACGCCCATACAGTAAAACAGCTACCATATATACATCTGTTTGTGTGTGGCAAATTGCTATATGCCATATGTAAATTTTTATTTTACAGTAAAAAAATACATACATTAAAATATTTTCAATTTATGTATTAAAGTCTAACTTTGGAATCAGAACCAATTGAATCTGTCCTTAATGAACCTGTGGATAACAACTTTTTTCTCCTCATTTCCTCTTTCTCTCTCTCTCTCTCTCTATAGATACATGTATATCTCCAGACTGAGGCTCTGGCCATCTGCTGTGATATTTCTCCAAGGATGAGGATGCCTTCAGCACAACCTTGGCATCTGGCATAAGTTCGGTTCATGTTAAAACAGCGTGTTCTTTCTGAGGAGCCACAGATAGGCAGGACTTTAAAAACTCGCATATGAGTTGTCTGAGGAGGATATGAAAACTGATAACAATCCGGGAACAGTCTGACCTGTGGAGATGCTTTAGTGAGAAAGGCACAGAGATTTTAAAATGTGTATTTTACACGCCTGTAAGCCTGATACTTTGTCTTAGTGCTCAACTCTGCACCCACATTTTCTCTTTCCAAAATAGTTCTGTCACAGATATTCAGCATGATACAGCTGCAAGTATCAACAGATTAATCATGTTCCCGTGGTTCCTATAATTCCCACTCATTGGTACATGTGTGTCAAAACCTTATAATTCATTTGTCTATCTTCTCCGCCACTCACTGTAATCATTCACTGTGGTGAATTGGATTGTTTATCGAATGCTCAGGAACCCACACACATACATGAGCTTTAAACACATCTGCACACACCTCTCGTGTTCTCTGCACACCTCTTAGCTGAACAGCTCTAGGAGCAATTTTCCTCTCCCCTAATTTGCATATAAACATTTTTCTTCTGCTCCCATAAATTTGCCTGGAACACTTGCTTCAGCACAAATGTAAAATATATTGGGCACATTAAAGGTTAGGGCTAAAAGTCTTCATCAGCACTCTGTCAGTGATGTGGAAGTCCTGTGTGCCCTAAAACCAGACTCGATATGTAATTAAATACACACCTGCTTTTACTGTTTTCCATGCCCACAAACACAGACAATACTGTGCTATTTGCATATGCATAAGTATGTTTACTACACCATTGTTGCTTAATCACTATCCTTGTCTGTTTCGGTGCCCTTATTGTGCACAAACACTGTAGTAGAAAATATTGTATGTGCATATACCTTAATATTTTTCTGTAAACTAATATTTTTTCTATAAAATGTAATATTTTAAAACATATTTTTTTTCACCCTGCATGATAAATTATGAATGAATAAGAACTCCAATCTACTTTTATAATATCCCATTACTGCATGGATGTCAACAACATTTTTTTGTACTGTTTTTCTCTGTGTGATCACAGCAGAATCCTCTCCCATGAGCAACCACAACAACCACTGCATGAACCATTATAAATGGCTTTAATAAGACACATGGCTCCCATGCTAGATACATTGTTTGTGACTCCAGACCCAGACACACATTATCAGCAATCTACTGAAAATGACAATGTGTGTTTGTGCATGTGTGTGCACATATTAAGGTGGCTTAAAAATAATTTACAGAATTGGGATTTGCAGACGTGTCCAGTGAACATGAATATTCAGATTTTTCTGTTTCTTTCAAAGGTTTGCGAGAACACAGTTAGTGAACTTCATTGCCAAGCTCAGGCTTGGCAATGAATATATATGTCCCAAGGTGCCAGGAACCAATGTAATAGCCCATCAATTTATTTTTGTATGGTTCCCTAATAGGACCTGGGATGTTAGTTGACAATTTCACAATGTTGCAATGGCATCTAGGGGACCTTCTTGTGGCAGTGAAACAGCTAACTAAAAAATAAATAAATAATAATTAAAATTATCTAACACTAGTCTGCCTCAGTTGCCTCATCTGTTCTCTGATGGGCTGCTCTACACCCTGCATCTGAGGAGGTTTATTGATCTCATGGGGGCCCAATGGGATATTTTGCTGCAACAGAAGCAACATAAAAGTACAACAGAAAAAAATATACAAACAATTCAAACAATATATTAACGCAGTAGAATACCAAATGCTTAAAAAAATCATTATACACAAAGCAGTAGGGAAAAGAGCAGAATAATTTAAAAGGAACTACAAAACTTCCAGACCAGCATTTTCTTTATGTGTTTCTGATAGTCATTAAGCAGATGTTTTCCCATTATGAGAGCAAGTAAGGCTGGAGTTAGTATCCTACATTCAGCTCTTCAGTGTATAGCCTAAATAGTGCTCGATAGCCCACCATGGTGGAATTGTTCAGTAGCTCAATAATGACCTCTAATTTTTCCAGCATCCTTTTTTCTGCTCAGAGGAAATTAAATCAGGAAGAATTGCAAGTCTTTGACCAATAACTCTATAAATAAACAGACTCTACTGTCTTTCAGTCATTCCACATTGTAAAATTTAGTACATTCAGATGCTATTAAAATGCTATATGCCCTTTATTTTAAGCCATTGATGCATTTAGCATGTTTATGAATACATGGGTTCTTTCAGAAATATGCTAAAGTCTCAGTGTTTGCTCCTTCGACTCCCATATGGCTGCACTAATAGCAAGAGGTCAGCCATTGCCAAACTCGGAGCAGTTCGCCAGAGGGATACAGACATGACCTTTATAATGGAAATGCATTACTCTTGCTCCAAAAATCCAATGCTAGCTTTCTCATTCTCTGCTTATTCTCACTTATTTAATATATTTTTTTTATTATTATGTGACGTGTTTTATTTATTTATTTGATGCAAAACGTACTCGGTTACTAACCTAACCTCGGTTCCCTGAGATACGGGAACGAGTACTGCGTCGCTAGACGCTATGGGGAAAATTCCTTTTTCTCTGATGACTGAAGCCTTTACAATCACGCAGTGAAACTGCATGGCCATTGGTTTGTGCAGTGCAATAAAAGCGAACCAATGGCTTGGCAGCGAAACTGCACGCGCCTATGGCAAGGAAGCCCGCCAGAATGGGCAGAGCCCATATATGGTAGATTTATATACGCAACCACTGCCATGCAACATGGTGCCCCTTCAGGTCTGGTAGAAGGTCTGAAGGGCTCGACATACTGCCGTCATCTCAAGGCAGTTGATGTGTAGCTGACCTTCTGCGACCAACCAGGAGCCGAAGGCCGGTTTGCCCTCGCACAGAGCTCCCCAACCCGTGTTGGAAGCATCCGTCAAGACAACTTTCCTTCTGTGAACAATGCCCATGGTTACTCCCTTCCAGGGGGGCCAGAGCCTCTACGCAGGCCTGGGTCACCCTGAAACGAAGGCAACCGTGACGCCACGCACTGGCCCATTGGTTGGCTTTATTGCACTGCGTGAACCAATGGCCGTGCAGTTTCACTGCGTGATTGTAAAGGCTTCAGTCATCTGAGAAAAAGGAGTTTTCCCCATAGCGTCTAGCGACGCAGTACAAGTGTAGTATCAAAAGGGAACTATACAGTACTGAAATCTAATTCTACTACTTAGCAAAATTATGTGCCATTAGAGGCCATAAAATAATCATTACAATAGATCATGACAAAAACTAACATAATAGACAGTATAGCAGAAAAATTGACATTCCGTAATACAACCCAGGTGTATAGACCACTTTCAAAATATCACATATTCCCACTGATTTAGTTATAAATTTGATATAAAACTTATGTTTTATAAGTTACTACGTAATATTTCTTCTTCTTCTTCATCCTTTTCTTCTTTGTTGTTTGCCCTCCTTTGTGTTTGCACAACAGAAGTGTGATTAAGAATGTTATGTATGTAACTATGGTTCAACAACTAGCTGGAGGACTGCCAGGGTGGTTTCCTTCAGAACTTGCGCAGTATTCTAGTTTGCACTTCCTTCCTGAGTACCAATATCAATGTTATCACCTTGTGACTGTGACCCCACATAGGTACCTTATGAAAATCCCTGCTATATCATGTACCTCCTCTGGCCATTCAACCCAAATCACCCAGTTGGCCTGGCAGTCCTCTACTCAGTCACAGAACTACACTTAAATACCTAACCTTCAGTTCTGTACTGACTAGTTTTACCTTTCTTTCCAAACCACCGGAGGAACTCGTGAGGTTCGTACACTGCCCTCCAAAAGTTTGGAAACGCCTGAACAAAATAGGGTTTTTGGGCAATATCAGCATAAATCCTCTTTAGTTAGTGACCATTTTGCATTGATAATAAGGGACAACACAAACTATGAAAACATATTTTATTAAATAAAACGTTTATGAACATAAACATGAACATAACATAGAAAAATACTCAAATTTTGGAT
>CM040978.1:12914570-12925323 GCA_022985145.1 Pangasius djambal
AAGTGTCCAACCAGTGTGAATCATCTTTGGGCAATCCTCCAGGAGGCTTGGAGTAATATATCAAGTCAATGTTTGAATAAACTGACTGCTCGGATGCCTAGTGTTGTCCCTTATTATCAGTGCAAAATGGTCACTAACTAAAGAGGATTTATGCTGATATTGCCCAAAAACCCTATTTTGTTCAGGCGTTTCCAAACTTCTGGAGGGCAGTGTATATCAAAGTTGTCATGATGGTTTGTAAACATCCTATATGGTGCATCTTGCCAAACAATAACAGACAGCACTGAAAATATTGCTGATACCATACTTTACTAATAACTTAATTGTTGAAATTGCCCTTTCTTGAGGACTCAAATTCACCACACAGCACATGCTGGGAAGAAACATTCAATATTCAAGGTGGGTGGTAAGCTCAAATTCACCAGTGCCCACAGGTGACACTCCTTTTAGTGCTGCCCAGGAGGTAGTCATAGCACATGTCAAATGGCTTGATGCCTTCACGTTTGAGTCTTTAATCATCTACTATTGGTACTCAGCAAGGAAAAAAGCAAACAGGAAAACTCTACTAGTTCCAAAAGAAAACAGCTCTGGTGGTCCCGAATGAAAGGAAGTAGAACATGATGCATGTTCCAGATGCAACCCACAAAACAGCAAAAAGTCAAAATTGACATGATGGCTACTATAAAAAAAAAGGCAAAGTGCAAGTACTGAGATCATGAAATCTCAGATACAGAGAGTTTTTTAGTAAGTGAAAATCACACAAATGTATTAACTATGTACATTTAATAATGCATTGCTTTATTATTAATAAATAAACACAAAAAGAAATAATTTTTCCCCCAGTAGATAATTTAATATAAGGCAAATTCATTGTATGAACAGATAGATGAACTAATGATAGGCTAAGCAAATAATGGAAATGAAGAGTCCGCCACTATCAAAATAAGCCTTGAAATTCCTTTTTTTTTCAATGAGTGTAGCAATAATAAAAAAAAAATAAAATAAAATAAAAAAACACAGTATACCACATTGTAAATATTAGAAAATAAATGAGACTTTACACATGTGGAAATAATTGTTTGATTTTTAATGAATTCCTCTATGCTCTGGTTGTAATATCGATAGGTATGGGTAGTGCTGATAAGACTTACATAGCCTAACCAAAACAAGTACATATGCACAGCACGATTAAGGTAAACAAAGAACAGTGGGACAAAATAACAGAAAAAACAACCAATGACTCAGCAAGGACAGAATCAAAACAGAAAAAAATCAAGCAATAGCTCAAAGATGGAGAGGGAGATTAGTGAGGAGATCCAAACCAAACCAAATGTCACATAGTTATTACAAATACTGTGCCATCATCTAAATTGGAAAGAAGTCTTGTATAGCCCACAAATGTTAAGAAAATGGTTTTCTCCTTGAGAGACTGCATATGTGTCATCATTAATCAACATTTATTGTTCTCCATCTGTTAATTTGCTTGTAAATCTTAAGCACTTAAAGTAAAATTTACGGCACTAGCAGTAATTTGTCTCTACATAACTAGTGAAAGTCCTCTTAATTTGAAAGTTTTATAATGACCTAGTCAAGCTGTAGAGTTCCACCAGCAGCCCTATACATTAGTCTCTTTGAAACATATGGTTCAGACTTAATACAGGAAAAGTAGAAGGATAATTAAAAGAGAAAGAAGATGGAAGAAAAGACAAGAAGCTTAACGAAAGTGGAAGGACACAGTGAAAAGTAAAGGAAGATGTGAACTTCGGCAAAAGTGAAATGTAGGGAGTCTGTAACTACTTTTAATTGGCCTTTTGTTCCTTCCTTAGAGCCCTGGTGACTGGTGAAACTAATCCACCTTCACACAAAGATTCAGGGACTGGTGGGATTTTGATACAGGTCAGAATTTCCTCTGCTGGTGTGTCGAGTGCAGTATGCAATCAATATCCAGACATTAGCAAAGCTTATCGAATTATTATTTACTATGCATATATACCCAGTTAGAGATTTTGAGTGCTGATTAAAGCTGTAATGGATGAATGGTTTTGTGAGATGGACAGATGGATGGGTGGATGCTGTAGTGCAGTGTCGCAGGAGTTGAGAGCAGCCCTATGCCAGCACTGCTCTCCTAAGCAGAGGAGGAAATATGGGCTGTTTTATCGCTTTCCTATTGCACAGATGGGATCTTTTAATTTTCACTGTATGAAGTAACAGTGGTGATTCTCCGTATGTCAGATTCTGTGGTTTCTTTTTCTTTTTCTTTTTTTTTTTATTTTCTGCATCCGTCTTTTTTTTTTTTTGCCTCATTTTGTTTCTACATGTAAGTGTGTGAGAGATAGAGGTCACTTGCAGCTCATTGCTAATCACCATTCATGGGGTTTTGTAAAAACTGTTTAGCAGAAGGGACTGAGTCAGTTTAATACCTTATCCATGCACTTATCTGGCACTAAGAGAAGATGTGTAGGATAAGCTAAAAAAAATTGCTGCGGATGATCCTACACGGAATGCCTTACTTTAGCACTTCTCAAAACCAGTTTATACCCAAACCTCACCCTTTCGTCAGTGGATTATCTCACTTGGCTATTGGACATTTGTACCAAAGAACTGCTGCTGTAAGGATAAAGACTGAACATCCTTTCAACATACAGTTTACTGCTTGATTTTATAGTATACAATTGTGGAAGCGTAATGATTTACACTCACTGGCTACTTTAGGAACACCTGTACCCCTGTACAGTCATGCAATTAGCCAGCCAGCAGCACAGTGCATATATTCATGCAGATACAGGTCAAGAGCTTCAGTTAAGGTTCACATTAAACATCTGAATGGGGGAAAATGTGATCTCAATGACTTTGTTCGTGGTATGCTTGCTGGTGCCAGACGGGCTGGTTTGAGTATTTCAGAAATTAGTGATCACCTGATTTTCAGACACAACAGCTTCTAAAGGTTACACAGAATGGTGCAAAGAACAAACAAAAAAAACATGCCTTGTTAATTAGAGAGGTCAGAGCAGAATGGCCAGACTTGTTTGAGTTGACAGGAAGGCTAAGGTAACTCAAATATCCACAGAAAAACATACACAACATGTCATAACTTGAGATAGACAGACTACAACAGCAGACAGCCACATTAGGTTCCACGTCTGTCAGCCAAGAACAGGAATCCGAGACTACAGTGGGCACAGGCTCGCCAAAAAATGGACAGCTGAAGACCAGATGTTCCGACCATCCCACAATGTAGTATCATCCACAAGAAGACGGGTTCCCTTTTGAGTGTGGCTCCTCTCAAGCTTTCTTTCTCATATCATCTGGAGGAGTTTTTCCTTACCACGGACACCTCTGGCTTGCTCATTTACAATCTCAATCTACATCCAGATGTCTGTAAGGCTGTTTAGTGACAACGTCTGTTGTTAAAAGTGCCATCCAAATAGAATTGCATTGAATCGTTTTTGCTATTACAGTTTATTTAATTGGTGCGAATGAGTGTGGGAATGTGTGCAGATGGACTGGTATCCCATGTATTTCTGCTTCACGCCCAGTGTTCCCAGTGTTTTACATTCTCTAGTCTCTAGATCCACCATGACCCTGACACGACTAAAGCACTTACTGAGAATGAAGATGCAGATGATGATGATGATGACAATGTGGCGAACGTGTTGTGACTATCTGATGAAATCAAATATAAAACACATGCTGTAGATATAGTTAAAAATGGAACAAGAAAAGCTATTTTTGGGTAACAGACATGAGCAAAGTGACTGATGCAATGAGTCATGATTCTGCTTGATTAATGCACTCTAGAAATGTCATGTTGTTCTTTCGTTTCTCATATACAACCTTCTGAAGTATGAAGTCAGTTTTCAGAACGCAGAGGTCCTGGTCAAGGGAGTGCCTGATTAATCCTGCCTGCTTTAATAATCATGTTCAATTACAGATCCCAAAGGGAAGTAGTAGGACTGCCCTGATGTGAGGATGTGTTTCTGTTTGTTTGCTTAATTGGATTGATTTGCTTAAATGCATGAGGTCATGTTTATGATGATGATGATGATGATGATGATTAGTATAAGTAATCAAATTATCATAGACAGAATCAAAATACTAATAGAGTACACATAGGTGCAGGTCACAAATAATACACCATGCCTTCCTTAAGGAAGGGGATCAATCATGATATTTTATTTCAACAACACAATCTTGACAGGCAGTAAAATGGGTTTTTTAACATTAGTTCCAAAACTGAGGAACCCTGAAGCCTGTGTTCATTGGAGTGATATCACTTTATAATTATCTTTTGAAGGGTGCTTGAGGTTTACATATTTAAGTTGGAATCTGTACACGCCGGAGGGAAGTGTTTAAGGTTTTGCGCTACTGATCAGAATGTTGTGATTTCAAATCCCAGCACTACCAAATTTCCACTGTTGGGCCTTTGGCCCTTGACCCTCAACTGCTCAGTAGTATCCTGTCTTAATTACAAGTTGCTGTGGATAAAACGGTGAACCAAATGAGCAAATGCAAATAAGGGACAGAATAGAAGTACTGTGTCTTATTCTTAAGTATATTATTAAAAACACCAAGTCAGTTAGCTAGCTTTCGCTGGTTGTACCAAAGTTTTGCATGAACTGCTTTCTGCACTATAAACATATGAATATGTGTGCATGGGGAAATACTGATAGCCACAATTAACTGCCATTTTTCCTTTAACCAGATCTGTCTGTAATGTGATCTACTCTCTGCTGCAGGAAACAGGCTTAATTAAGTGGAATCCCTTTTTCATGACAGTGTCCATAAGTGAATTAGCCACGAAGGCCTCCGCCAGGCAGCATTTGTTTTGGTTATCTTATTTGTGTCTCTTCTGCACAACTACAGTGATTCAGCTCTGTGTTTAAGCAAGTTAGTTTGTAAAAAAAAAGCACACAATGAGATTTTAATAAAGTCTTATTTCTCTTTCTTGTTTTTGTCTGTGTAACCGTGTTGTCTGTGTGTGCTGGATGCGTTTCCGTCAATTTTTTTTTTTTTTGAAGAGTTATCTTTACATGTCTGTATTTAAAGGGTGTATGGTTTGATTTGTCCTTTTTTTTTTTGAGTTTATGTAGTTTATGGTGACTTTATATGAGTGCATGTGCATGTAAATCTGAGTTGTAGAAGGCTGCAGTTTTTATAGCCCTGTTAAAGCTAAGTGAGATTTACTTCCTCCATAATGAGAAGCTGGAAGCTGGAGGCAGGGAGAAGGCAGAAAGGCTGACACTACCCCAGCCTCCTACTCTCATTACAGCCATATGCTATAAATATCGCCCCTTGGACAGTAAGTCCATCTTCATGTTCTGCACATCCCATGACTATTGGAGTTAGATTTGACCGGCAATATTTCATTTGCATTTCTTAATATAGACATTTTTTTCCCACATAATTGTCACAGTTATTATGGGTTAATTTGTTTCTGGGAATGTGTTCATATTAGGGTAAAAATAATCACCACCTTACTGATCTATGTAGCACAGCGTTAGAAAAACAAATAGAATTTCAGTCTTTAGCTTAATGTAATTATGATGTCAGATAAGAGACAGTGTCCAACGGCCTGACGCTTGGAATCACAGTAATGCAGGAAAACTGTATAATACTTTCCATATATGTTGACATACTAAACAGTGTTGGTCTATGTGACAAAAGCACATAATCAGTACTAGTCTTAATACTTGCACAGATTAATAGAAGTCAGCTTATCTTATAAGTGAGGTTTTTTTTTGTTCCTTTTGTACCTTTCCATTCCTTTCTCTATTCGCTATTGCACAAAAGAAATAAAGAAAGAAAGAAAGAAAGAAAGAAAGAAACAAACAAACAAACAAACAAACAGACAAATGTGAATAAGAATTTGGATTGGTGTGCGAATTAATGTGTGTGTGTGTGCGCGTTTGTGTGTGTGTGTGTGTGTGTGTGTGTGTGTGTGTGTGTGTGTGCTGTCCTGAGATGGACTTGTGCACTGGAGTCCCATCCAGGATGTGTTCCCATCTCATGCACAGTGTTTCTGGGGTAACCTACTGTGATCCATCCTGACCAGGATCAAGCATTTACTGAAGATGACTGAATGATGAATGAATAAATAAATAATCCTACAACAAAGTGTTTCACTATCAGAAAGTGCTCCAAATGGAATTATTTTAGGAGGCTGAGAACCCTTACTCTACATTCCCACACACACGTGACAAAGTGACAGGCAACCATTCATTTTCTAAGTACGTGCATGATACATGACCACGATTTCAGCGACAGCAGCAAGCAACAAGTCGACAGCATAACAAGCGACATTTGAAATCTAAGCAAATTATGCATGACCCATAAGCAACAAATCCAAACGATTGACTGACTTGATTCTTTGGACCAGTCCTATGATGTGTATGGTCCAAAGTTTCTTCAGTTCCCTACGCATGACTTTAGCTCCTACCTATAAATAGCTCATATATACGCAAACGCAACACACCCACACGAGACAAACTACGAGCGACACGTGCGCTTGTTGCTTGATAGTGTGAACTTAGAGATAACTATCCAAAGAACCCTTTAAGATGGGATCTTCATAGTGTAATAGAGTGGTTCATGTGGGTTTTTTGTCACCTTGTTATTTCTTTTGCTCTCCTATAATTTTATTAGACTTTAAACACTAAGGCTACATTCACATGCTTCATTGCACACATCCAATCTTGATGGTTTACATTCTTAACTGGAAGTGACTCATATCTGTTTTTAATGTGAATACAACTTGTCCCCCAAAATGCTTGATATCAGTGCTCTGGAGGTCGGCAAACAGCTCATCAGCTGTACATGACAAGGTTGAAAAAGTTGAAAAAAGGCCAGATGGTAGCTTTTGCTGTTTTTGCAGCTATTGCTGGCACTGCTGCACCCAGTGATGTGTGGGTACAGGAGAGGAGCCAGCAACAGTGGGACCATGGTGTAAAGGGATTCATGGAATATTTATACAGTAGAGCTTTTCTTTGGCATTGTAGCCACATTCGTTTCTTGAGCAACTGTTTCAAACACTCAGCAGCAATTGATTCATTTCCCTAAATATCATGTAAATCAACAATTTCCCCATCCTTCCATTGAGTATAGTCACTGGTGTTGCTGTCCTCCATTGTTGTTTGGCTGCACAGTCGATGATGTCAGTGACAGTGATATGCGCATACTCATTATTGTGCAGTGGGAAGAAAAAAAAACAACAACAAAAAAACGAATGAAGTCCCATCTGACCTTTTACATTCATATTGTACTGCCACATACATCCGTATATCCGTGGCAGTACAATATGAATACGGTAAGTGATTTGAAAACATCACTTTTTTGTCCACACAGTCCTGAAAAATTCAGATCTGTGTCACATTAGTACTGAAAATCAGGTTTGTGTCACTTCAACATGGTAATGTGAACATAGCCTAAGGTTCTTCACCCCCTATGCTGCATTGCTTGAACACTAATCTGTTGCACTGTGGGATGTCTAGTATGTGCTAGTTAATTTGGATATTTAAGGTTTGATTATGTAATAGTGCACTAAATAGTAAATCAAGCTGGGTGTTGGACATATATTCACTGAGCACTTTATTAGGAACGCTATACTAATACTGGCTAGAGATCAGCTAGAGACTATTGTGCGTGAAAATCCTAGGTGATCAGCAGTTATAGAAATACTCAGATCAGCCCATCTGGCACCAACAATCATGCCACGGTCAAAATCACTGAGATCACATTTTTTTTCTTCCCCACTGTGATGGTCGATGTGAACATTACCCGAAGCTGCTGTATCTGCATGATTTTATGCATTGCACTTCTGCCACATGATTGGCTGATTAGATAATTGCATGAATGAGTAGTTGTACAGGTGTTCCTAATAAAGTGCTGAGTGAGTGTATATTTGGTTTTTCATGGCTGTCTAAAACTAGTATAGGTTGTGGTGTGGAGCATATAGTCAAGGTATAGGAATTAGTCGTGGTCTTGAGGATTTATCCTAGTTAAGGGAATTTAATCTTTGTCTCAATGTGAATAGTTGCAGTTTTGACTACCATTTTGATTTATAATTACGGAATAAGCCATAGATAGTTCATGATCCAGTTCCTCACTCCTCATCTTATACAGAAGTCCTGGCAACACTTAAAAGACAGGCAATTACAAAGCCTTCTTTTGCTATTTCTTTTCCCCTCTTCCTCTCCTCTTCAGATAAGAGTCGTGTTCATATCTGGTTGGCAGACTGCATCTGTCATATGAGCCCTCAGGCAGAGAGCGTGCGTGAGAGGTCAAAGATATAAACTGCCCCAAGTCTCAAAGCATTCAACTGAAAGAGTTCAAGAGTTTCAATTTTTTCCCCCCTTTGCATTACACCCTTAGTCGTTGCTTCATAAAACATATTCACTATATTTCCGACTAAAATCTAGGTTGCCTTCTGGCATTCCTCACTGTTGTAGTCTGTGCCTGTCTAATAGATGCTGCCTCTGCCTCTCCTTCTGACTTTTTCAGGATGGAAAACCCCTGTCCCATCAAGCGGTGTAAATAATATGTTCATGCACTTTTCTGCTGCCTTCTGACAGACAAGCAATCATCTCCTTTCTTCATGTCTTTTTTTTTTTTCTCAGCTTTTCTCTCCATCTTCCCTTCCTTTTCCTGCTCCAGACAAAGAAACCCTTTTCAGAAAATATCTTCTCCATTAAGACCAGTTCTGGGGAACTACATCAGACAGCTTGGAGGAGCATTGTGTCATCGGCTGAATCCACATGTCAATCCACTCTGACGATGAAATCCTAGTAAATAGAAAGAGAAAGCATGGCCAGATACCAGATACTGGCGAAAAATATGCAAAAGATCTAATTGCCTCTCGTCAAGTAATGTAACATATGCTACACTGTAATCTCTCTCTCTCGCTTGTGCACAGACACACACACAGACACAAAGCAAAAAAGTCATTAATTCTGGTTGCAGTTGTATGATGGTTCATTATTCAGATCTCTGGATTCCAATCAGACACCACACTGTGTGAACCAGTAAGGAAGACAACAAAGGTTACTGTTGGCATTCTGGGTTTAGCCAATACCGCCTCACTATAGAGCCCACATCACTGTGACATTTAGCCGCTCGTCGCTTGCATTGAACTGAAAACACATCGAGCTGCTTTGTTATCCCTGTAGACGTAAAACCTATAATTGGAGTGCAGCAGCCTTTGTGGTAGAACAGAGTATTGTTTTGGGAAAAAAAAACAAAAAAACAACAACAACAACAAAAAAAAGCTGTGTTTTTTGGGTATCATTAGTAGGCCAATAAAATATGCAATGCAAAGTTTCACATTCTAACAGACAGGCAATTGTTGACTAGAATGTTCAGAGACCTCATTATTATCATACTGTATCAGCGTTTATACAACAGCACTGTTGAATTCTCAAATCTGATTGGTCAGAAAGCATAGATTAATTTCCTATAACAGCAGCTCTGACAATAGTGGTGACTGTAATTCAAACCACTGGTTTATATTAATGTGCTGTTTCTAATATATTCTAGTATCATGTCTGTAGCAACAGCTAATTTGCAGGGACTTGCATGGTGTATGCGCAACACAATCTAAGCCTACTAATAAATGGATTTTTAAAAATGTATTGTTATTTAATACAGACATATACAGTAATCATCGCACAGGCTTTAAGACTACACAGGAAGCCTGGCTTTCATTAAAATATCATTAAAACGCAGCAATGAAATGCTTACCAAAGAGTCTATATTACTCTCCACTTTTGGAGGAATTAAGCTAGGAAATCAAATGATCAAACATCTCACTGCAATATTTCGTTGTTCATTCATTTAATGCAAGCTGTTTTCGGTGGACAGCACAGCTTGCGTGAAAATCTCCTTTGAAGCCCCTGAAACAGCGCTGAGATAAATTCAGAGAAGCTGTGCTTCTAAGGGCTTCTATGGCAGATTCAAGTACACTATGTTTTATTGGAAGCAAAGATTAATGCTCACTGGACAACAGGCTTTTAATACATCATTGTGAGTCCTGCTCGGAAGCCGTGCGTCTCTGGGGGTGAATCGGTGGGTGGGTTTTGCATAGAAAACATATCTCTATACTTGTATTGAATGCGCTCTTTGCTTGTTCCACTTCGATGCATGGATTCTCCGTGGGATGGTTGACAATTCTCTCAAAGGGGTGGAACTTCATAACCAACTGCCAATCACTGAAATGGTAATGAACATAACTGACTGCAGTAGTAGATAGCTGAGTAGCCTGATTCAAAAAACCTTTACACACTAGAATATCTTGTTATTTTATCTTTGTAATTTGCAAGTATTGTAAATAAATTGTAAGTATAAATTTTGCTTGATTACGTGTGTTCATTTCTGAACTTTGTTGTTTATACTTTGTTGTTTACGTCATTTTCTGCTTCAGCTACACAATGGCAGAAACTTAGTAAAGTCCATAACAGACAGCAGTAATTCCTCTATTTTAATCATCGATATGGTGAAGTTTTCTGTATGGAGATGTTTATTTAAGATTTTGCTGTAAGATGAACTGCAATTTTTATCTTATTAACTTCAAGAAAGAGAAAATAAGGGAGGCTGGTGAGGAAACAACTGTTTATAGCTACTATAATGTAAGTGATAACAGGAACTAACTTGTTTTACAGATGTTTCACAACATTAAATGTAAATATAAACTTGCCACTTGCAAAATATATATATATATATATATATATATATATATATATATATATATATATATATATATATA
>CM040978.1:12927586-12993780 GCA_022985145.1 Pangasius djambal
AAAAAAAAAAAAAAAAAAAAAAAAAAAAAACTATGAAAATGAATAAAAGCAACACATGATGGCATTTCAAAAATAGCCTAATTATGAGGGTAAACCACATACCTGGCAACCCTGCCAACACAGCACTCAGCAACACGTATGGTGCTAATTTAAACCTGGGTTTGGAAGGTGCCAAAATTCATGTTGAAAAAATGGCCACTGGTGATTGCCCGATGTTTAGTACATTGAAAAGAATATGCAATCAGCATCACTTCCATGTCTCCACCGTTTTTATTGCTTTGACTTCTCACTTTTTGTGCGATCCTTCCTCAAATGCATATGCGTACATTTGAAGAGAAGACAACTTTGTGTGTTGCTGTGTGTATGGTTAGGCTGTGTGCTTAAATGCTAGGCTCATATGCCAATTTTGTACATAACAGACAAGGTTTTTTGCACAGAATGCAGCCTAATTATGCCTGAAAACAACAACAAAGAGCTTAGTACAACTGGTCATGATACAACATAATAGATCGTGATTGCTATGTTTAGAGGTGTGCAGTTACAGAGCAAACTGAATGCTTGGTCTCGGTCTCTACTTTGGCTAATGGAATGAGAAGATGAGTGACAACATACTAACAGAACAACTGACGTGATTTTCAAATAGATTTGTAATGATATGGTTACTGACAAGGCAATAATGCTTAATTGTTGAGGTTTGATCCCCCTGACTCGTGGGTTATTTTATCCAGCATATTTATATTAGAGTAAATAAGACTCAGTGTTCTGAGCGAAGGCTATGCTGTTGTTTTTGCTGCCTGTTTTCCCTCTAGTGGCAAAATCCTTGATAATTGGTCATAAGGGAGAGAGTTGACCTTTGCTAAGGCAAATGACTTTGCAGGTCCCTGTGCAGCTCGACACAATGTCCGATGCCATCTGCTGCATTTATCTGTGTGTGTGTGTGAGTGTGTGTGTGAGTGTAAACATTCAGCAAATTATAAGCAGTATACAAGTCAGCAGTTCTATTGGCAAGACAGCTCGAGTGATTCCCCCAGAGCACACGGCATCACGGGGTTAGCATTAAATGCCAAAGATGATAACATAATATTCAACACGTCCTTACAGCTTACCTGCATAAGACTTTAGTAAGGTTACTGCATTTGAGTCATATCACAAGCTTTCATAGGGAAGCTACCTTGCAAGCTATAAAATACTCATGATTTAACATGGCTAAGCTACAGCTAAACTAAGCTTTTGAAAAAGACGCTCACTACACTACACGCTATTAAGGAAAAGTAGCCAACAGCACTGAAGCTACTTTGTCAAATCGAGGAAAGTCAACTGTGACATTTTCATTTTATTGTGCAGCTAATTTATTGCACAAAAAAAAAAAAATGTAAATGCTTTGTACACAGTATGTCATAACAGAGAGATTTCATTTTTTCAGTTTGTAAACCACTTTTAGTAAGAAGCAGTTAACGTTACTGAAATGTAAAATATCAATCATAAAAAAAAAGCAAACGTCTTGCTTCAGTTTGTTTCTGGAATCATCTAGCTAGCTAGTTAATGTTAATAATCAATATAATAGCTATATTTGAGCATTTGCTGAAATATTGGTTTGTTATTTAATATTGACTGACGCTAGCTATTCGGCTAAATCATACCTGAGGTCTGCTGTTATGCCCCCTCGAAACAGCTAGTTATTTTGATAATTCACTGCTTTGTCACAACAAAAGAAAATACTTAGGCTAATCACTCCTCATAACTTATCCAGCTAGGTAATCAACAACAGTAACACAAACAGATAACATGCTACCCACCTTTGTGTGAGTTCTTGAATTGGAGCTTAATATTTTCACTTTCCATTTTGCACTGGTTACAAAGAAAGTGTATCCGTTGCCATGCGAACCCTTAATGCTCATACACGTTCATAAATATGGCCATGGATGTTAGACAGTTTTGTTTTCATCACTAGAAGAATCTATTATCTGTCACTGCATTACCTTGTACTGGATTTGATTCCAGACAGATACAATACAGTAGATTGAGCACAGCAATTTGTTTGGTTCAAATTAACGCTGAACTGGTTATGTGAAAAGGGAAAGCGCGGTGTAGCTTTTTAGTGGAAAAAGCTGGACTTATTTTGAAAACAGTTCAGCTGCTGCTACACTAAAATGTAGTTACGCATATAGCGAACACTTCTTGTTGGTAGATACTCCATAAAACATCACAATATTCAACACGTCTGACAAAATCAGGCTTATATGCTGTAGACATTAATGAGTTACAGACTTTGATTCGGAATCCACGTCCAGCCGTGTTGTGCATCTTCCCAATATCCAATGTGCTGTTTATTTCAGAATGTTTCTCGCTGTCTGCTTGTGTTTAGCTATAGTGTTTGATCTCTTCCATGTGTTTATTAGTGTGAGATATGGAGACTCCCTTGCTGCCAATAAGGCACTGCAGTGACTCCCATCCTTTACCAACACGGTGCACAAACTCTCTTAATCAGAGGTTTCATCAGTGCTGTAGCACATTCAGGCCATTAGAGCAGAGTCTGATTACACTATGAATGGATCATCGAATGATAGCACCAAACTGCTCACCAGAGACATGCCAAATTTCTCCTGAAACAAAACAGGCTCAGTATTCTGTGCAAACCGGAATATCTCAAATAACCGAAATGCTTCGACATCACTGAAAGGTTGCCTGTAAGATTATATTGATGGTAGTGACTAATACAGCTATTATGCAGCTTTTACTGAGTACAGAATGTGTTTGTTCAGGAAGTAACTGCACGTATATTTGGCTCCTTATGTAAGAAACGAGTTTCCGTTTTGGTAATGGTTTTTGCAGGAGGAAATAAATGCTTGCTATCTCTGTGAATCCAGTGGAACAGTAATAGCCAGAGGTCCACATCTTCATATAACCTGTGTATCGCTACACTGATTGTGCCTCATGCTATTTACTGTGGCACAAGTACATTTTGGCGCCTCAGACAGGAGCCAAAAAAGGCCCGTAAAGCAGCACTCCTAGCGCAAATTAAAATATCAGCCTCAAACAGAGAAAGCCAAGTGACAGGATTACATTGTAAATAGGCATTCAGTAAGAAAGAGTAAGAAGGCCAAAAAGGAAAATGGAAAAAAAAGAGAGAAAGAATTGAATTATGTCCTTCATCTTCATGTAGTGAGGAAATGCAATTGCAAAGGTGCAATGTGCAAAAACGTTTTGAGTTAGGTAGCCTGGGTGCATGCACTTTCACAAACTTCTTGAAAAGTTAGGATTAAACTTAAGTGACACTAAAAGTAACAGGCACTTTTAGGTTTTATTGCTTATCCAGTTCATTTAGATCCTGACAGTGGTGTAATAAGTCAGCCCGTGGCCCATACAAATATCCTGAAATGTTTTTAGACTAGACCTTTTAGTCTAATACACAAACAAGTGCAACGTGAGTTGGCAAAATCTGATGTAGTACAATGCAGTTTTAGAATCAATATCACTTATTTACCAGTAGAAAACAAAGGCCTATGAGATTCAATTTCACTCACAGCCTATAGAAAATACTTCTGCATTAATGGGCATCGAAATATTCACCTGTAGAGGTTTCAGTTGCTAATATTAGGCTTACAGTGGAAGTAGGGGGCGTGGTCGAGCACTGGCTGCAGACGGAGAGGAGGCGGGGGACCAGCAGAGGGCCATGAACCAGAGAGGGCGATCTGAGTGGAACTCCCTGTTTGTATGTGTGCATGTGTGTGTCCACAAGTGTACGCTGAAAAGCACTCGCCGAATAAATTAAAATAAAAGGAGCACGAAGCTTTGTTAAGAGTCGCCTGTCTCCCGAGTCCTCCTGCCTACTCATACACGCCAGGGTTCTACACTTACAAACTGGGTCATGAAGTAGTATAATGTGTGTTTGTTCAATAGCACTGGCAGCACAGTGTGTAAACCAATTTAGCAAATATCATCCTAGAGCCTACAGTCAGGGTCGGGCAGAATACTTTGAAAAAGTATTGATGGGTGAATGTGTTAAATATATTTAGTAAAGTATTCTTTTACTACACATAAAAATATCTTATTCAGAATATGTTTTAAATACATTCTGAAAATGGCAAACAACTGTACTGATTCAGATTTAAAGCCTAATTCAAATTTAAATTTGTATTAAATTGTCGTCAGAAGTATGGAAAATTAAAAGCACCGGTATGTATGTGCTTATTATATTGCACAAAGCTTTGAACTAGGGAAATCATGATTCTCGAAATCAGATAAAAATACACATTCTCTGCATGTAAGTACTCAAGACCTACTAAGGTATCAGTGGTGAAAATACTATATGTTGGTGCTAACAGATTTTGGTGATTTTTTTTTTTTTTTAAGAGCAGTTCTATTGCCAAGACAGCTCGAGTGATTCCCCCAGAGCACACGGCATCACGGGGATAGCTTTAAATGCCAAAGATGATAACATAATATTCAACACGTCCTTACAGCTTACCTGCATAAGACTTTAGTAAGGTTACTGCATTTGAGTTATAACCACAAGCTTTCATAGGGAAGCTACCTTGCAAGCTATAAAATACTCATGATTTAACATGGCTAAGCTACAGCTAAACTAAGCTTTTGAAAAAGACGCTCACTACACTACACGCTATTAAGGAAAAGTACCCAACAGCACTGAAGCTACTTTGTCAAACCGACGAAAGTCAACTGTGACATTTTCATTTTATTGTGCAGCTAATACAAAAGACACAGAGGGACCTCAGTCCATTTATCTTGCTTCAGTTTGTTTCTGGAAACATCTAACTAGCTGGTTAATGTTAATATTCAATATAACATGGAATTAAATAGCTATGTGTGGGCATATCGGCGGTGACAGATATTGGTGAGTTCATACTGGAGAAGTATTCAGGAGCATCCTAAAAATGTAAAGCAACTGTTCTCTGAATACAGATCATGGACTAAATACAGATATTCCTACTTCAGGTTTGTGTCGTGAATACCCAGCGGCACAGTGACTCAATGTAACCAGCACAATCTGAATTTAAAATGATAACGGATCAAATATTAAACTGACTCCTTTCAGTAATATGAGTCATTTCAACTCCACGAGATATATGTTAACACTATTTTAAGGAGCACATATAAGGTCTTGTAGTTTGCTTAATAAAGTACAAATTAGACGCTTGTAAAAGGTTTATTCACTATATATTAGCATTTATTCATAACTACATGCATTGATGTATAATTACATCTTTTATCATTAGTTGTGATAATGGGGAGTAAATCATTGAATAATAAAGTTGATACTTTGTTATGCAGACCATTGCATGTCTAAACTTTTATAGCGTGAATAATGCCAGTGTGCTAAGCTGTGTTTTTAAAATGTATTCTTTAGGCATCTAAATTTTTTATTTCTATAACACATTACAGTTTTCCCCCGGAATAACTACCTGATGCTTTTAACACATGAAAAATAACGTATTTCCATTAGGTCCTGGTTTTGACTCTTTAGGGTTTTGATTATTGTGCAGTTTTATACTTCAGTTGTGCTGTAATCGGTATTCCTTTTATTGTTCATGTCAACATTCATGTACACTGCAAAAGTGATATCTTAGCAAGTGTATCTTTGCAAGTATACATAGCTTGAATATAGACACATTATATTTCTCTAATAACTAACATTTCTCTTTATTAGATTGTTTTTAAGCAAATATAAGACTATTAACACATTGAAATTTGTTTTATTCCTCTGACAGATAATTTTACTGATTGCAGCTGTTTATTTTGAGAAAGAAGCAAATGATCTGTCAATAGAATATGATTTGACCTCATCTTGAAATTAGTAAATATGTCTAGAAATAGGGTTAATGGTTGTATATTTGGTGTACAGTAACGTCATAATGAGAAATATATGATAACGTATATTTGATTCAATATATCTTCACTTGCCAAAAGATCATTTTTTGCAGTACAGGCTAATTTAGTGTCACTTCAGCATCCATGCTGGTTCATTGTGCTACACTAGAACAGTCAAACTCTGCTTCCCACCAGTCAAAGAAAAAAAAAAATGAAAACGTGAAAATATGGTCAGTTTTCAAACACCAGTCTATAGCCTAAAATTCATGGCTGACCCTTATTGCAGTGTATATATACAGTATAGGATGAAGAAAAAGGCTTCCGAATAAATGCAAGTAATTCATGGTATACTTTCCTTTTTCCCTCTACATATTTTTAAATTAATTATCACTTTGCCAATTAAATTATAATAAACAATTTGTCTTAGCATTTATATCACGCTGTATTGTTGATTAGTTAGTTTTCAGTAGGCATTTTTAGGAGAAGCTATTTCTGGAGATGAGTCTCAGCACTACTGGTAATATTTGCTCAGTCTGTGGCAACATAGCATTATAGACTCATTAATATTTATGGCTGCAGATCCTTATTTCTGGACAACAAAGAATGCTGTGAAATAAACATCAACGACGATTAGGCGCTCGTTGCATTTGTGGAGCTTTATTCTGCATGCTGTGCATATTTTTGATCCGTCCCATACACACACCTCAAGAACACACAGCACAAGACAAGAGGCAGAATGTAAATGATCACACGTAGCATGTGCTCAATACGTTAAGTGTGCTGGATAAATGCTATTAACCTGCAATAGGACGCTGCAAGTAGTTCATTTTCTTTGCTTGCATCTCTTCAACAAAAGCAAAGCTAACCCCCACCCTCCCACCCCAAAAAAAAAAAAAGAATAAAATAAATAAATAATTTAAAAAAAAGGTTGCCTTACCTCCGCGTGTAAATACAAAATTACAATGGTCATGGCTGCCATATCCAGCAGGACATGTTCTCTCTACCTGGCAAACAGGAAAAAAAAAGTGCTTGGCCTTTGAATCTCAATATTTATACTGTAGTCTAGCGTGCGGTCAGCTAATGAAATTGCAATCTGTGCTAAAGAAGTCTGTCTGGACCTTTTACCGGCTCAGAACAGGGGTGGCTTTGAAGGTTGGATTGCAAGTTAAATTACATCCCCGGTTTAGCGGCTGTCTCCTTTTGCACTTACAAGAAATATCGGGTGGCCTTTCGGATCTCAACATGCGGTGCATATGCTAGGTGATGCAGGAAGGAGTGAGTGAGAGAGAGAGAGTGAAAAACGAAAAAGTGTCAGAGTCAATAGGAAATTGCCATGTAACACCTTCTGCTTTTAGTGGAGGTTGGTTACCAGGGTAATTGGTTAAATATGTATCATCAATAATGTCAGGTCACCTAGACCCTTATTTTCACTTCAATTTTAAATATAAACTTTTATATCCAATTTTTTTTTTTTTTCCTGCCGTGTTGCTGTGTGGATATTTCTGGAGAGCATTTTGGCTGCACTGTATAATCACGTCTTTGATCTGAGCCATTACATCTGGTAGTGTTGAATCTAATTAAAATCTGAAAAGAATACGAAACCCACCAATAAGATGCATCTCCTTTATAAATGCTAATCACACGATTGTCGGTTTGCATGAATTTTCATGAGCTCCTAATAGTTAGAATAAGGGCTAACACATTATTTGATTAGTCCATTTCAGCCAATATACAAACAGTCAAATAGCCATCTAGAGTTTGTCAGCAACCTGCAAGGAGACTGCCATGAATGAGCCTGTGAACTAATGCTCAAAAACATCTTTTATTTTTGTGTTTATCGATGTTTAGTAGATAATCTATAGACCCGGAGTATTCAGCTGTAAATTTGTAAAGGTCCAGTTACATAAAATCCCTTTCACACAAAGGTCTGAATAAGCGACTGACATGACTGAATTGAGACAACAGTTAAGAATCAAGATTCGAAATATTTTAAAGGTGATCCACGCTGATCAGTGCCTAGGTTTCAAAGAGACTTATCAGAGCTCCCAAGAGACGCACAGAAAAGCATTCACCCCATCACCAGGAGATTGCTTATTTGGATCCTGATGATGCCATATCCATCTTTGGCCAGGAGTCTAAAAAGCAAAACTGGCTGTGCTCTCTGGTGGGAGGGATGGCATATTCGTTCTTCTCTGTCAATCTTAGTGACGCTAGACAATCGTGGTCATTTGAGAGCTCATGTATGTGGAAAAGGGCAGATATCACTTTCCTCTGAGTGTGTTATACGTTGCCCTGTGATACAGCATGAGCAGTATGACTGTTGATGTTGAGCAGACTATTACCATGTCCCTCACCCTACTGCAATCTCAACTCAAGTCCATGCTGCATATATAATATATAACCTGCTGTTGAAAGGATACATAGAATGACAGACCATAAATCATTTGCAGAGTGTCTAAAGCAGACTATTCAAACAGAGTTACCAAATAAGGTTAGGTGAGGGTCTATGTATTATAGATATATACAATTTTATTTTGCATTTTATATATAATATATATATATATAGGACTCATAAGCACCACCTTCTTCTGATATATATATATATATATATATATATATATCAGAAGAAGGTGGTGCTTATGAGTCAGCGGAACAAAAAATTACATTAATTATTGGCACTTCCTTTGAACAAGGCTGATTATTGCATGGGAAGATGATCAATCTGTCTTCCCTTTAGAATGCACATGTTGTTCTCACATACCAGAAGGAAGTACATTTATATCATCTATATTTTAGAAACCCACCCCTGCTCTCTCCTGTAGTCCATTCGAGTGAGACAAGAGTTAGCGCTGTTTGAATGCTAGAACCTGCTGCGTGCTTGGCAGGCACAATTCAATATGCCTCATCCAGAGATGTGCCAATCAACACTATTAGCACTACAGGACAACTTAGTAGGCATACACTGTGCTCACTGGAGGTGAAAAGCAAAGGAAGCATTATTGATACAAAAAAAAGTACTTTGACTAAAAGTTTGAATGAGGAACAAATAATTATTGATGTTTCCTAAAACCTGGAAGAATGCATTTTACACTTTGATGGGAGTATTATTCTTAAGTTACGGTCATTGACCACTTTAATAGGAACACCTGTACCCGTGCTTATTCATGCAATTATCCAGTCAAGGCAGCTTTTGATTTGATAATTGCCTGAATGTCTGATAATTGCCTGAACTGATTTGATAATTGCCTCAATATGTTTACATGTATTCCTAATAAAGTGGACAGTGAGGATAAATCTTTACTTCTAACATCAAAAAAAAACACCCGAGAAATACATTTTATCATTTAGGTTAAATCTCCTAAAACACTTTTCCCCTCACTACCTTTATAGTGTACGTATTAAAGATCTCGCACTGCTTTTCACCTATTGCATTGCCCTCCTCATTTCGCTTCTGTTCCCGGCGTTACCACTCTACATGGCAATAGAGTCAAGTAAATCCATTCCTCAGGTGCTAACAATAGAAATATGCATGTATTATGTGTCTGAAGGACACAGAGCAGAGCGGAGGTAGGAGGTCTGGGTGAGAGCTGAATGGATGCCATATTGCACCAGGCTCCTGTAACATCCGACTGCTAAAATGCTGAGTGGAAATGCACTGTCTGGCCCGAAATGTGTTCAGGGCCCCACGGGTGACACGTATCTCCAAGGTGCTGACACTCCCCTTTTCCCTTTTTTTCTCGTCCTTCAATTCCTTTTATAAATTTTACCTTCTAGTCTACATCAGGAGTTCAGCAGGTATTGAGATGGGACCAGCTATGACACAATTCTCCTTTTATTTCTCTTTGCTGTTTGTATTATTATTATTATTATTATTATTATTATTAATAATAATAATAATAATAATAATAATAATAATAATAATACATCACTGCTTCTGAGCTACTGATTTGAGTCTGACCAAGTAACAAGGATGGCTCATTGAGCCAGATGGGCCTCGATCTGTCCTCAAGCCCCCTGGAACTCATAAACACGAATATGGACATGGTCTAAATAAACAATCAACTCATGCTCTTAACATAAGCACACCTCCAACAGGAAGATTAGGTGCTTGTTTTGTCTTACTTGTCTTCAGAGTGTCCTTTGCTTCTGTCATGTAGGCCATTAAGAGTCTCATTTCTGTCTCCTAAGGGCTATAATTGAGGGGAAAACAAGGCCTGTTTACACAGCTGGGCTTAGGTGATGAGAGCCAATGTGTTGTGGTGCTAATCACTTTTCCATAGGATCTTCTGTCATTTGGAAAAGGCTTATGACAGGCTTTCTTGCTGCCAGAGCCTTAGACTTTAAGCTGTTTTGCAAATTGTGTTGTTCATCGAGCCTTACAGACATAGTGGACAGTAATTGTCCATGAAGCATTGTAAATCTTGGAAACTTGCAGACACTAATCAATAGGGTAAAGAGGTCTGCTAATTTTGGGCTACAATAATGACAAATAAAAAATTTAACATTGTAGTATATCTGGTGGTTTGATATTTAGAAGTTGGGGGAGCCCTACTTTATTAATACATGCCAACAATGGCTTGTGTTCATTTAATCTGTTATTAAATGCAGTTTTCAATATCGATCTCATAGAAATGTGCTAAAAGAAGTTGTGAATATGTCTGTTTCTGTCACAAGGGCTTGATTTAATTGACTACAATTCTGTGAAGTTATGTTTTCAGTTTGTTTGTCAGTTTGGACATTTGCATTACTTAATCATTATTATTATTGCCAGTATGTTATACTATGATGAATATTTCCATCATAGCGCCGGGGCTCAGCTTCACTTGTCATTCACATATGTGCGGCGGTCTGGGAAAACCATTCATATGGTCAAAACTGTGACATTTTTTAAAACTATATACCTATTGCTAAACAATCGCAGATTTTCCTGTAGTCTGATTACCTCAAGTAGTGAAAAGGCAGAAAATTGCATTTAAAGATTCCAGTCCAATTTCACAGAAACTCACCACCACAATGATCGTCTACAAGGAACTTCTAATTACTTATTTCATTTAATGTAATATTAAACAATAAAACAATATAACTTGGAAATGACCATGAAAACTATATTGATCTTACTAACTGACTGAGTTGACTAACTGACTGAAGTCAGGCAACTCTATATTATCTCAGTTGGAAATATCATACCTTACATACCTCTCACTTTAGTTTGTTCATTAAGTCTTGTTTACTCGCTTCAGCCTACATTTCTAAGCCTTTTTACATTTTAATAAATTGCCACTGTGTGACTTTTGTTTTGTTTTCTCGGTTTTTGCCCTTCAGATTTCCCCTTTGTTCCAACGCTGTGTTTTTGGGTACGTTTTTTTGTTTCTGAACTTTGCCTGTTTATTTCATTTCAGTTTGCCAAGTGCCTTGCATTTTTAGATTGTTTGCCTCGAACTGCTTTTTAATAAAGCACCTTTCTGGTTTTTAGCAGTGTACATCTGACATCCTCAATGTATCTACTGCAGATAAATCTTGCTGAGACACAGAGATTAGTTTTTTTCACAGGGAGTAAAGGCTGACTATGGAATGCAAACATGCATGCTCTCCTGACCTCAGGCACAAGAGTTGCATCGACCAAAGAAGCCTCTCTACCCAAAGCTAGATTTTTGGTGTTTTCCTTCCTCCATGCAAAAGTAACATTGTGCAGTGCTAAATTAGTGAACTCAACTCATCTCTCATGCTTTTATGCAAATCAGTGCAATGCAGAATGAGGACTATTATGTGTCACATACTGTATTATTACACTTCACATGAAATATTTTTTGCAGAGTATTTAATAAATGATTTGCCTTTAAAAAAATATGTAATTCAAAATTGGGATTGGCTAAATGAGTTTGCCCACTCTGAAAGCATTTACTTTTCCCTGGGAATCCAAGATACTTCCCCATTTTCATTTGGCCTAATTTACATTAAATCTGAATTTTTAAGATTTGAACTACTGAAATTTATATTTAGGGTTCTCATGTTTTAAAATCTCAAAACTGTAACCAATAATTTTGAATTATGTTTCTACTGAATTTTATTGAATTATATGTTAAAGGCAAATCTTCCTCCTAGCAAGTTCCAAACAAAGAAAAACACTGGCAAAAAAAAATGTAAAGTTTTTTTGTTTGTTTTTAATACAGCACTTATACTTATTACAGCAATTAAAAAATAATTTCATTGAATGTGTGTAATGTGTAAATAATACAGATATGCACAATTCACATTTAAATAGTTTTGTCAATGTCAGCTCTATAGACTGATCCCTGGAATATAGATGAGGGCATAAACTTACATTTATATCGATAGATTGTATAAATATATTTCTTTATACAGGAGTGCATTTATTATTTATTATTTACACTATTTATAATTTACACAAATGCATTAATAAACAATTTGAAGTGTAGACATTTACATTTTTTCAGTAATTTTCTTCAGATTTGATTTCTTTTTCAATTCGTTCAGTATTGGAGAGCAAAGGACTTTTCTCTTTGCCTGCACTGCCATCTCTTAAAAAAAAAAAAAAAATCCTCAATTGAAATTGCAAATCCTGCAAAGATACTGTAAATAGCCTTCAGGCTGTGGGAAAGGTTATAGACAGGAGTTATACATGGCACTGAGACAGCTTGGCCCTAACCTGCTGTGCTCAGTACTCTTGCAGGCCCTCTCCTGGGGGCATTGCTAGGGGGGATTTTGACTTCCAGGCCTCTTGTTGCATCACTATGGTCCACATAGCTCTGCAAATTGCTCTCAGGGGGGCTGTGAGATAAAAAAGAGACATATGCCAGAAATTTTCTCTTTTGGACACCTATCCATTACTTCCCTCCACTATCAGGGGTTGCCAAGCCAGGATTCAGCAGCCAGCATTCAGTGCACAATTAGGTGACAGACAATTATATGTGGACAAACCTTCCAAAGGTCAGAGAGCATAGCACTGCTGTAACCCTGCACCGTAAATGTGAGAGCAACTGCAAATGTAAAAATAGCTGTATATTCAGGTACAGATATTTATTGTAGTTTTTAAGACATCTTTTACTGATGGGTCACCATACTTGGCCACACGTCACTTCACTTCACTTCACTACTGCTTTGCACAAACACTGAACAATGACTCTCAAAGCAGACACGGAGAGTTTTTTTTTTTAAACCAGCTAGACCAAAGTTTCAGAAAGCCAGCTCTTTTATTAAGAGATGAATTTTTCTGGGAGACATAAAGTAATTAGTGTGACATGTTCGTATTGAATCACTGTGCAGACAGAAACTAGACAGTTTCTCAAGTATGACTCTGTTTCAGCCTTCAAACCTTATGTGGACTACAGTCTAATATATCAAATCACGGAAAGCTTTTCTGCTGATGCTCACAGTAAATGGACTGTGATTAGTCTGGGGGCAGTGTAGGACATACTTCATCAGACTTCATCATACATTACAGTTGAGCTTAATTTCATTCAGACTTAAATTGCTGAAAATGTATAATTAAATAACAAAGCAGACCAGATAAACTTTTGTTTCTACATCGACATATGTTACATACTTTAGTATCATTATCACATTTCAGATATGAGGTGTTTGAAAGAAGCTGTGTTATAAAAGTTATTCAAATATAGTACGTAGGATAAGGAGTGGTAGGTCACAGCCTTTGGGCAACTTTGCCCTGGAAAGCTGGATTACTTGATTCATTTCTTTGCTGTTAAAAATTGGACCTCATATATCAGGTTTCTGAAAATGACTCTTTGTGATGTAAAAATCTACTAATGAATTTATTCATCATCTCCTAATCACAAGCACAGAATTTGGAATAATTGCATGGCTTTGTGTTTAAGGTTGTAGTTAGGGGCAGGGCTAGCAATCATACCTTTTCTTAGAACTTCATTTGTACGAAACTGAATGACATCCAAACACACTGTGCTCACATATTTGGGTTTATACATGTTCCATAATTTATGATCTATAATCTGTAGTAACACAGTATCACAGCAGAAGTAAAACAAGGGTGTAGTTCTGGTTCCCTTAAAGACAATAGCTGATGTACCTTAGATCGCATCGGGTGTGAATAATATTTTTAGCTACCTCATGATCAGATTTACTTTATATGTACTTTTGGCATGATGACACCTGGGCTATTCCAACGCACTCTGCTTTGTTTTTAATGCTAACCTGCTGAGTCTTGTTCCTGTAATTTCACATGATCTTTGTTCCCAGTCATCCTTTGAAACATCATTGTTGTTATTGGTAGTGCCTTTATTGCTTGTAAAGTCCATCAAGCATCTGCATCTGACCTCTTGTATCTAAGTCTTTCCTCTGTATTACAAATAATGAGTGTCGTGCCGCTATAGGTACCGTTGGTCCATGTAGGCTACTGTATTAAACAACAAATATCTGACATGGGAGGTTTATCTTATAATAATCTAAAGTTCAGTGAATTATCACTAAATCATTACTGGCTGTTCTGTACAGTTTTCTAATCTTAAATAACAAATGAAGTGAGTCACATTTACAGTGACCTACTGGCAAATTGGCTTCATCAGCAGCTCGAGAAGAACAAGCCCTCAGGGTAGTGCAGGCATGACGCCAAGCAACAAACCTTCTCCATCTTAACCTTTTTCCTCAAAGAAGTAGACTTCTGCTGAATATTGAGAACAGGGACACAAGACACAAACAAATGCACATACAAATACATGTCGTAGCCCATCACCCTCTCTCTCTCTCTCTCTCTTTCGCTCTCTCTCTCTCTCTCTCTCTCTCTCTCTCTCTCTCTCCCTGACACTTCCTCTTCATTTTAACCTTTTCAGTAAGAGGAGCAGGGTGCAGCTGAATGCACACATGAAGAGTTGACATTAAGAAAGTGCGGTCGTGTGGTGCAGGGAAGGCATTTTTTTTTTTTTTAGGCAACACAGAGTGTGAAAAAAGCTCCATTTAATTTTATTTTTATTATCTTGATATGCTGAGTGGAAGACTGGAAATCTGAATGGAAATCACGAGGCAGCATTTAACTGTGAAACAATCAAGCACTGAAACAGTGATATATTTATGGAGTATGGAAGCATTGTTATGGGATAATAGGGCTACTGAGGCTGGTGGTAGAGGGCTACTACACACTGTTCAACCTCAATGAGGAGCTTTCTGCCTCCACAAACCCCCAGAGAACTATTACTGAGGAAGCAAGCAGCACATTGTGAACTATAGTAAAGTCATCTCAGTATCACCACTGCTGCCTGGATCTATCACACAAAAAGGGATTTCCTCTTTATATTCTCACTTTACTACCTTTTTTTGTCTTTCTGGTCTTTCTTTTGTTAATATTATACTGGGGATTACAGCAAGTATTTCAAAATGAGACTACACCAGTTTTATGATCAGACATTTGCAACTTTCAGGAACCTAGCAGACTCTGATCTCCCGTAAGAAATGATCAATAGGTTAGAAATCCATTGTTAGGAACTGCTGATGTGAAATGTTCTTATAAATTAAGTTATAAAAACATTTTAAATACTATGAATTTGCAGGATTGAGACCATTTTGACCATGAGCAGTACAAGTGTGTAGTAAATGTGTGGTGGTCTGGGAAAACCCATCATATTTTGCTGTGGCTGAAGTCTGGAAATCAAAAACGATTTGGATTTTGATCAAAACAAAGTTTATCTTCCAGTGCTATACTTTGACATCTCTACTTTAAGAAAACATAAATATATTGTACCAAAACATGGAAATGTTTATATTTCGGCTGCTTTCTAAGCTTTCCTTGGCTTTCTGCCTATTTAACAAATGCAGCAGTAAATGCAATCAGTCTGACTGAAGTAGCTAGCTAAGTATGAGTTCATGACTTGATCAAGCTTTTGGATAGTTCCATGATATGAAACAGACATAATATTAATCAATTCAGATACCAGCTGTCAAAATGCCCATGATGCTCCTGCACCATCACATCATCATCAAAACAGAGAACAGCACTTACGAACTCTGTGCAGACAACTGTGCGCAAAGGTTTTAAAATGTTTAAATGGCTAAAGCAAATCATAACACAAATTTGGTCAACAGAACTGACTGAATTAGTCCGCAGTTTTATTTTTCCACCAATGTTAGATTGATCAGAGATCAGTCGAGTGAAGAGATGAGGCTTGTGACTAATTGCTGCAAGTGACCTCAGATTTTGAGATGTTGGTGTTGATGTGGAAAATGAAAACTTATCATTTTTAGAACTATAGTAACAGATCAACATTTTATCATGCGAAGGGTTTTCCCAGGCTGTCACACATATCTAGGATAGGATACAGCAGCTGTAGCTTGGTAAGTACAACAAGAAGCAATTTGTATTTAAAGGCAGAGAGCAGTCACTCACAATGAAGGGGAATACAACCAGATGAGCACTCATAATATTACATCGCAACAACAATCACTCAATAAGTACAAAGATCTCTCTTTATTCAACAGTGGCACTGTCTTGCATAAATATATAAGAATTCATACATTCACAATATTGAAATTGAAAAAGAAGGTTAAAGAAAATGAATATTTTGTAACCACTTGTCTATGCTTTAGGCAAGATCACATACAGAATATTGCACATAGAGACAAAAAATATTAAAACCTCCCTTTCTTTCCGAAAAGAAAAACTAAAGTTTCAAGGATGTAGCTTCTCAAGCCAGCATACTAACACTAGCGCTACTGTGTTAGCATGCAGAGGATCTAACAAGAAAAACATTTCCCAGTTACTGGTTCTATTTAGGTGTAACAGCATCATGCAGCTCTGCAGGTGGTTGCAAGGCTCAAAGATTTTCTCCTACAGAAACTGAATCAGTTCCAGTTTTCCACAAGAGGAGAGTTTTTACAACTCATTACAGGCTCCCATGTTTAAAATTATACATAAAATCATCATTCATTTATACTTTTTCACTTGTGTCTGGAAGGTGTAATAAGGTAATTTTAAAATTCAGCCAGTTCGAAAATCAACTAAGTCCTGAAGCCTCTATAATATGTTTTTGAAACCACCTTCCTAGGGGCTGATACAGTGTAATCAACATGGTCTCACCCTAGCAAAAAATTTGCAAAAATGGCCCAAATCCTTTAGCATTCATACCGTACGAATTAAATTTTTCTAATAAATTATGTATTAAATCAAACAAAATCCAATTTTCTTATTCAAACTCATTTTTTAATGAGATCAGGGTTAGTCTGATATAAGAGAATGCAATCACTGTACAGGTTGTTCGGACTTTTAGACCCTCAGCTGTTATAGTTACAGCTATAAGTTAGATGCTATACTTACATGCAAATATTTGTATCAATCTGAATGAGTTCATTCTGACTGCAAATTCTGAATTAACTGTTTATTTGCTTAATAAACTTGGGGAAAAAATGGTTTGTGAATTCTCACAATTTATAAGACTGGTAGATGGTAAATGCAAGTAATCTGTATCAGTCCAAATCATGAGACAATATAGTTATAAAAATATATAAACTATAATATAGTAAAAAAAAAAAAAAACACATTTTGACGAACAAACACATAGATACAGATTTTGTTCCCTACATGACATTGTGCTTCTACTGTGATGTGAATGTTGTTGTTCCAATTTCAGCTGCTCCCATTAGGGGTCACCACTGCAGATCACTGGTCTGTGTATTTGATTTTGGCACAGTTTTTATGCCTGATGCCCTTCCTGACACAACCCTCCCCAATTTTATCCAGGCTTGGGACCAACACTGAGAGCACACTGTTGCATGCAACCCCAGCGGTGGGGAATTGAACCCAGGCCGCAGCAGTGAGAGCACTGTGGACTGACCACTAGTCCCCCAGGGACCCAGTTGGATGTGAATGTATCTAGATCATTATTCTTGTACATAGTAAATTGTTAAACCCATTAACCACCTCATTCATTCAGTTAGAAATTTTATTTGGAACATCCTCAATCAGATGACCCTTTTCCAATGTTCCAATTTATCTGTGTACATAATTGTTTTGCAAATTAGGTATGATCCAAATCCAACAACTGTCTCAAATCATTCCTCCCACCAATAATATGGAGTGTGTGGTATGACTTTTTTAATTTCCCCACTCACAACTTTAGCTCCTACCTGTAATTAGTTCCTATGTGATGCTTAACTTGAAAATATAAAGAAAAATACTCATAACCCTGGATTCATCTGTAGGAAGGTTGCTAGTGATATAACATCGATAGTATGACCTTCCCTTTGTAACCGAAAAAGGTTGACCAAGGGTTAGGTTGGACCATTCTTGTTTACATAAACTCCACTTTCTGTCTGCCTGGTATGGTCATAAATGCCCTTTGAAGCCCACGTGAGGCAAGACCACTGACCAGGATGGCCACCATACACCCAAGACTCCAGACCTCTCTACTCCAGATGGAGCTTCCAGCATCTCTCCAGGAAGACAATGGGACAGAAAGTCCTCCAAACCTCTGGTGTCAGGAAACACTTTTCTATCAAACACATCAAATCTAAAATTTGCTCAGGATATTCATAACCTTTTTTTTTTTTTTTTTTTTCATATTCTGTGTTGTTGGTGTGATGGTCCATTTTTTTCAAAAAAAGGCACAGAGAACTCAATAACTAGGTGATGTTTGGTGCCATATGCATTGTAAAATCAGAAGTTTTCAGATGCATTGTAAAATCAGAAGTTGTAAATTCAGAAGTGCTTAGAAGTTTGGAGTGGGTTTCATGAATGCGTAACATAACCAGTTCATGATCTAGCCATTTTATGACCATGCAGAAAAGTTGTCCAAAAGTGCAGTCCTTGACGGGATGTGAATTGGAATTCCACAGGACTTGCTTTGAACAACAACAACAACGACTAATCAGCACCACTGAATAAGGAGAGGCAGGAACCCTGACCACCTCATCACACCTTAGTATAAAGTCCAGAAACTCACAAACGTCTGTGAGGTGGGCATTAGATTTCTATCCACATTGCTGTCCGATCATCAACTTCAGAGTACTGTTTTTAACTCTTAATTCTCTTAAAGCTGTCTGCTGAACTGTTTCACACTGAGCACACTGTTTCTGCTGACTACACTGAAGTCACTTCACAGAGCAGAAGTGAAGAAGTGGTGCCCTGTTTAATAGAGTTGTTATTGTCAAAAATAATAATAATTTCTAATATTTAATTCAATAGTAATAATTTGCCCACCTACATACACATCTTATTCTATTATATATGACCTCTCATTCAATGTTTATAGAGACATTATAAAGGAAAATAAAGCTTGGAAGGAAGTCGCAGGGATTAGTGTCTCTGGACGTTGTTTGTAGCTAGTACAGTTAGCTTGTGCTGCTAACATGCTAATAGCTAATACGAAGCCTGGCCCATAACATGTCAATAAAACAACCAATTTTCATAATTAGGAGTGCATTATTTTAATTTGTTTTGACCTAGTTAGAAGAGATACAGTATATAGGCATATGATGGTGCCTCTGGTGAGTGTATGTAGCTAGTGCTGTTAGCTTGTACTGCTAATCTGCTAACAAAGCTAATACAAAGCCTGGGACGTAATGTACATCAAACAATTTTTACACTTTTTTTTTTTTAACTTTATTAAAATATTGGAATACATTTTTTAAATGAAGTATTATACTATGATAAAGTGTGTGCTGTAAGCTATATGTGACTAATTTTTCTTCTCATCTTGAAATAAAATAGTGCACAGAGGGTACATGGCCAGAAGTGACAACATTAGCGCCAGCTCCGCTCCCACAAGAGACAAGCTACAAGCGACACATGTCGCTTGCTAGTGTGAACGCGGGGTATGCAGAAAAGCTCTAACACTACACACACACACACACAGCTTTTATAGGCCAAATGTCTTCTTGTGCCCTCATCTGCTCCTGCTGACTGTGGGCTTTAGCAATGAGGTACAGTTTCAGTGCAATACCATTACTCACATATCATACGACCTTGATATCCTGCGCAGCTGCTCTCCTCTTGAAGTTAGGAAGTGAGTGCCATAGCTGGGGGGAAAGAGAGAGAGAGAAAATTGTGCACAGAGAACAAACACTAGTACATGCTGATGTCAGCAGTATCAAAAGATGAGACATGCAGGAAACTTTCTTGAAAAACATCCCTATCTGCACTTCATCTCTCTGTCTTTCTCTCATTGCTTTCTTCTTCTTGATCTGTGACTTTCTCCTTGTACAGTCTTCCCTTTTTACTCTCGCCTCAGACGTGACATAGCATGGCATTGAAAAAAAAGACTGTCAGCATGTCTCCTTCTGAAAACTAGTTTCAAATTAGAGCTTCCTGCTTACAAGGTGAGTCTAATTCTTTGTGAGGATAAGTTAGTTAATGTAGTGCGTTCATCTATTTATAACATATTAATACATTATTTATTACATAGTAGTAAGTATGTAATGCTCTGTAATAGCACAATTATTTTACTGCATGTGGTCAAGTTTGCATTTATTGGTAAAGGAAATAGATTGAGTTGAGGCACACATGTCAAACCTTTGCTTTAAGTATGAACATGTTTTACTTCTTTCCTACCTGAGAGGAACTTGACATGTTTTGCCAATTCTACGACTTTGGCAGATGTGATGAGATAATGAAGGATAGTAGTAGGATTCTCTTTTTGGTCTGCTATATCAACACCTCTATATTTTACTGGAAAAATTTATGACAGTGGATTGTCATACAACTATTCTGTTCTGGCTGGTGTAGAAGCAGAATGCCAGAAGAGCACAGAGCAGATGGAAATAGGTAGTAATTGTATAATAAATGTCTTCACATAGCAACCAAAAATTGAATATGGTTGTTTTTAAGCTTCACAATGGCAATTCACAAAGCCATTTATTCACGGATTGATCGTTACAGGCTCAGGTTCAACCAGTGTATTTCTATCCAGCTTTAATAAAACTCAAGAATTTAATGTTCCTGTCATTAAAAAATACCACACTCTCTTTCTTCCATTCAGAATTTCAACAGGCTACAGCATGATTCACCACTATTTTTATGGGTCGATCTGCTGAAAAATAGTCTCAACTTTCGCAATAATTTGTTTGCAGGGCGCAGTAACGGGAAAGCACAGCCAGTGGTGGCTCAGTGGTGGCTTAAGGCTCTTGGATACTGACTGGAAGGTTGTGAGTTCAAATCCTGATACTGCCAAGCTACCACTGTTTGATGGTTAATCTGCTGAACTCACTTGTAAGTTGCTTTGTATAAATGCATCTGCCAAAAGAATAAATGTGTCACCAAAGAAAACTGCTTTTTTTAATAGAGATTTTTCAGTGTTGTAATAGGAACAATGTTATATACAAAAAAATCAGAAGATACATGTAGCTTACCTAGTGAATTATGCTGAAAAAGTCTGAATTTAGTCACAATCACCTACATTTGTAAAGCAACAGATGTCAGCAATTACTGCATGGATGAAAAACAACAGAAGAATGAACTTACATTTGCTGTTGCTTCCTGGAGAGGATTTCAGGCAGATCCGATGGCCTCCATTTGCTGTCTTTCGCTCTTCAAAAAAAGTATATGTGGAAGCGGCAAACAAGGAAAGAAAAAAATACAGCAACTGATATAGACTGTAATGAGCAGCGCAGAAATGTGGAAAGTTTAGTTTAAAAACCCAAGCAGGCTAAAATTTTTAGGTATTTACCAACAGATTTGAAAACAGGAACTATGTCAGTGGTACTCTGTAGAGTATCCAATTTATCAGCATCTTCATCATCATCACTACGAGTACAGACCTCCATGCTCTAAAAGCAATTTGAAATGGCATAAAAACACCCTAACAAACCATTTTGATTCATATAAAACTGCAAAATTACTGAATAATATACTTTAGGAAAACTGAATTTTAAACTGAATTTTAAAACTGAATCAGTGATGGTAATTATGTGGATGTTCTTCTCTTGAAGGCTCAGACAAATGGTGGTGCATAAACAGACAATAAACATAATACCAGTAACCAATAGAATCTCAGTAAACCGTTAAACCTTATGCATGGATCATTCCGCATTACCATTTATCCATAGCATTTTTTAATTTTGGCCCCCGTGCTATGCAGAGCGCACCTGACAACTGTGCGCTTCTACATTTTCACATAAAGTAGCAGATAGACTCAACACAAATAAAGTTCATTTATTTTACATTATTATATTATAACAGAAATAAAGTCCATTAAAGTGCATGCTTTTTTTGCTGACTTTATCCAGGGGAACTTTGACCTGTGAATTCACAAGCCTTGTAAGCCAGTAGAAAACAAGTAGGCAGGACTGTGGTCAGGACTGTTTGTCCGGTTAAAAAAATATGGAGCTGCTAATTATTAAGTATAGCGCCAACACCAAACTTTTGCCTCACTGCTCACTGTTTTCTGACGGTTGGTGCATATCTACAAAAAAATGCAGCTAACATTACCCCTGCATATGGCTGAGTTTGAAAATGTTTAATTGGTTAACTGTATGAAAAAATGTGGGATGTGCTTTTTGATGTTTGGTGTTTTCCTTTAAGTTTAGTAATCGAAGTGTAATACAGTAAAAGAAAACGTTGTTTGCTACCCAGACCTACAAAAAAGTCAGTTAATCAACAGTAAATATTGTTTACTACAGCTGTAGACAGTTTTAACAGTTGTGTGAACTAAGCTTATACACTCAGCTAATTGCTTATATGTAAATCTAAGCATTTCTGCATATTGCAGTGAAATATCAGTTCAGCCAAGATATTTTATCATTTACAGTATGCTGTTCATCCCATTCACCGACATATGATTTCTCTAGTAAAAATCAGTTGTTTTTTTCTTTTCCTCTGCCTTAGAGATGTTGGCAGCGCTGCATTATGTCAACTAAGGAGACATGTGTACATTGCCTATATAGCATTTTATTTTAGGAACTGAGATTTCCAATGATTTGGTTCATTATGGAGAGATTTAAAAACACCCCTTGATCCTCTACATGAAAACATTAAATTTACAATTAAAATTTATTCCAAACTGTGTTAAGGGAGTTTAGGATTCAAATCTAAATATAGCACTTTCCTTTAGCATTATATGGACGTGTGAAAGTTGTTCATGGAAAATATCCAAAAAATCTTGACAGTTTGAAGCAAAATCATTATTGTGTGGCACCTTGCCAGAAAACTATTCCAGAAATGGGGAAAGCGTGACTAAAACTAAACTGCACTGGTCACATCACATCAGCTCTGCCAAACTACTAAAAATATGTAGTTTCTAACAAAATAATCTGTTTTTCAGAGCGGAAAATATGGAGTACAGTTTTTGCCAATTCCCACACTGATACCCCCCCCCCCCCCCCCGCCTTATAATTCTATCTCTATCACATGACAACTACCACATGAAAGCTATCACCCATACTTCCTCTGAGACACATAAAGCCATCCACCTCAGCTGGGTATTCATATTTAATTTGGGAGAAGTACTTACTGAATTGGTTTTAGCTAAGGTAAAAAAAAAAAAGCCAGTCCGCGAAACTAAGAGGGAAAGCAGTACAGATTAATTAATGTATACAGATTCTGTGCTTGGTTTGCAAGTTGATTTATGCCAAGTTGCTAAGGTATTTATTATAACACACAAGGTTCTAATATAGCTGATGACCGAAGAAAGAGGGCAAATAATGTGTAAGTAGACCATTATAATAATTATTATTGAGTATGGTGCTAATGGCTGTTTTGTTTTATTAAATCTAAAAGCAATATTAAAGATGAGGCCCAAACCAAACAAAAGCATGGTAGTGAAAAGAAAGTCATTACTGAGTCAAAATGCAAAATCCAGAACCTTGTAATTACATGTATTTGTGCATTGTGGTTACGTAGAAGCTTTCAGTTTCAAAAGCAATGAATGATTATCAGGTCTTTCCCATGGCAACAGTCATGCATATGTGTTTCCTATATTATATAGCATCATATTTTATGCTCTCCTGAGTGCAACAGTAAAGGAAATGCAATTGCCACTCCTGCTGTTAGATATTTAAAAGTCTCAGCCCATTAACCATGGATTTGACTTGCACGTAAATTGCTTTTAGGTTAAAAGTTCCTAATTAGGGTTATTTGCAAAGGTGAGATTTTTCATATAGTGGGCATGTTTTTGTTCACTTTCTGTAAATAAAAGTATTCTGCTATGCAAAGAACACATTTTTAGACAGCTCTAGAAGCTACTATTACTATTTAGCAGTGTTTAAATCTGTGTGCATTTGAACAGACACACCCCAACACACAAGGACACACACACACATACAAATCCCCTCGCCAGATTTAGGCCCCTGTTGTGGTGCCATCGGGCTTGTGTGTCTCGTCCCCTGTGGACACTCTTGGTTATTGGCTAAGGCTGTCCCCTTGACATTTTCCTCGCTCTGATATTTGGACGTTGCCAGCTGTCACATTAAAAGCAAGGCTGCTGAACACACGGTTAGCAACATATGCCTTGCTTTTGGGAGCAACCTCTGAGCCCTTTACTCATGCTAGAAAAAAAAGCTCACATGATCTATAATGTCCAATTTTGTCTGGGGAAGTGGGTGCCATATGCACTCATTGTGAGCTCAGAGGCCTAAAATGGGATTTCAGAGACATTTGTGATGTACCGGGTTAAGCATCATTATAGCCTTTGCTTTATTGGGCAGAATAATCACCACCCTTCAAGAGAATGGGCAAAAAATGACAATGATTCCAGACAAATAGATAGAATGTTGACCAGTTCATCACCATCAGTTCATTACCATCAGTCAGGTAATGAATATAAAATAGTACATAATCAGTATAAATTAAGTTTCAAAAATTTGGAAAATTTGCCAGGAATTTACCTGGGAGAAAAGTTACACCTCAGTTTTGGAACAGTTGTCCAAAGGAAGCCCTTTCTGAGATCATCTCAGAAAATATCCCACTGAATTAAATCACGTGTTGTGGTCAGATGATACCAAATCAACCCTTTTGTCCTTGAACATCATTAACATGTTTGCAGAAAAAAAGTTGGCTGTATACAAGGAATAAGCCCCTAAACCCACCGTACTTGTGATTGATAAAGTCATAAATTTAACTAATACATATACGTATAACAGTCCAAAACCTGGATGCCTTTGACAGGAAGTTCTTTCAACAAGATGATGGCTACAAACAGAACAGGCAAATTAACACAGAAAGCACTGCATAAAAATAAAAACAGTATTTTACAATGGCCACCCCAGTCTCCAGGTTTGAACCCAAGTGAAAACCTTTCTTCCTCCCCCTGAAGAGGGAAGACCACATGCACAAGCATAAAAATATCAAAGAGATTCACATGGACGAGGGTCTAAGATCCAGATGTTTTCCAAACTTGTTAACCATTACAAGAGGAAACTCAGTGATGTTTTCCTCTCCAAGAGATTCTTCACCAAATAATAATCATGGGGGTGCCAATAATTTATTTCGACCAGCCAGCAGGGGGCTTTGGAACAAATACCATAGACTGGCAGTGAAATGCCCACGCCAATGCCCGGGGCCATAGTAATCAAGCTCACACTTTCACTTTCACATCTCTCTCCATTATACGTTTTGTGATTACTAAAATTTCAAAATAGATGCCAATAATTCTGAAGCTGTCTATCTGAATACACAAAATGTATATAAAAATGTATATATTGTAACACCTGACATTAAGGTAAATCTCCTCCTGGTTTAGCTATGATCTGTTTATGCTCTACCAGAGGTAGACCATGCACCTTGGCCTGAATCTAGCAAAGGGTGTGTGTGTGTGTGTGTGTGTGTGTGTGTGTGTGTGTGTGTGTGTGTGTGTGTGAGTAAGCGAGTAGCTGTTAGGATCATTTTCAAGCTCAGGGTCAACAGCCCTTTTCAGACACACACAATTGTTCTGTCAGAAATGTCTATTGTAGCACATGATGGATGATCTTGGAGTGTGTATTCATTCATACTATTGATGCAAAGTCATTGTGGACTATTCTATATTGATCAATGTTGCAAACATGTAAACATCTAATAACACAGATACTCAGACACAGACACAGATAAACCCTAAACATTTTAAAATGATACTGTATTTTTTTCTGTTCCTTCTCATGACATAGTTTACACTATATGTGCTTGTTGAACTTCCCATTCTAGAGTTAGCCCCCCTTTTGCTGTTACAATAACCTCTACTCTTCTGGGAAGGCTTTCCACTGGATATGAGCGTGATTGTGGGGATTCGTGTCCATTCAGCCACAAGAGCATTAGCGAGGTCAGACAGTGATGTTGGGTGAGGAGGCCTGGGGTGCATTTAGTTCATCTCAAAAGCGTTCAGTGGGGTTGAGTCGGGGGTCTGTGCAGGACACATGAATTCTTCCACTCCAACCTTGGCAAACTATGTTTTCATGACCTCAATTGTGCCCAGGGGCATTGTCATGCTGGAAGAAGTTTGGGCCACAGAGTTCCAGTGAGGGGAAATCTTAATGCTACAGCATACAAAGACATTCTAGACAAATGTGTGCTTCCAAATTTGTGGCAACAGTTTGGGGAAGGACCACATATGGGTGTGATGGTCAGGTGTCCCTGTAGTGTATGTTTTACCCTATGGGAGTAATGGATGGGAGTGAAAGCAGTAAGTTGAACTGTAATTGTAGGCCAGTATGTGGTACTGTAGAGAGTCAGGCCTCTGGTTGTCAGTCCCCTAATGTAGACCGAGTGTTAAAAAAGGCTTTGATGTGCACTCCTAATAGATTACACATGCAAGAAAAGTTCAAAGGCAGTGTCAGAAATTCAGAGCGTCCCCAGATTCCTTTGTGGTTTCTCTCCTCACACTTTCTCCCTACTTTCTGTCCCTCTATCTTTCACTTTTTCAAAACCAGCCGCCTTCCCCAGCAGTCTGCACATTATAATTTCCAGCTCCACTTTTTTTCCCCCTTATCTCTCTCCATCTCTTTTTGAGGAAGCCTTATACAAGGTTGATCGATTTAGAGAGGGAGTGGGAGCGAGGAAGAAACCTCAGTTCCCGTGTCCTTCACTAAATTAGGCCCCTCTGTCAGTTACTCTGCATTTCATCTCCTACCGATTAGGAGGGAAATAACATGCACCATTTTCATCGCACTTTCGAAGCCATTTGAAGTTTGCCTCCTACACAGCTTGGCTCAATGCAGTAGGCTGCCAAAATATTCTCCGATGCAATATTTCATATATTTACATATAAAATACATGCCTATACATATACATGCTGACTTGCCAATTTAATGGGTACATCCATCTAATACCTGATGAATCCACAACCCTGCGTATTTATTTACTTTTTTTTTTTAATGCCATTTGCAAGGCTGCTCCATTTGGTCCCTCTTGACTGCTGAAAGCTGATGTTTAACTGAAAGGTCTGGAGCTACGAAATCACATTTATGTTTTGTGATCAGCAAGAGAGAAAAAGCACACTGCAGTGGCCACATTTTCTCTAGGTGGACACATTCTTGGCCAGAGTGCCTATGATTTAGGGGACCTTATGCATATTTACGGTCCCCAGTTGTGTTGCTGGATTTAAGCAGAAACCCTAGAGGCAGAAAGTGCTTTATGAAGTTGCCGTAAAGTGATTGTGTTTAAGAGAGGAAAAGGGCACGTCAAATATGGTTTACTGCACTACATCACATATAAATTCTTCTTTATTCTCCATTTTAGCAAAAAGGCTTAAGTACCAATAGGCTCCAAAGATGTCATAAAAATATTACAGAATTAAAAAAAATATATATTAGAAGTAAAGAATTATGCTTTAGAATTATGACACAGTCTTGTCTACAGTCTTCACTTTGTGTTTCCTAATTTCTGTCATTTGTTGCAATTTATGGTTGGAATCCCTGACTTATCCCTGCACTCAAATAAGTGCAGTGTATCCAACAGATGATATTCGACAAGAAAAAAGTAATATTGATAATATTAATAAAAGAAAACATTCGACATTTTACAACTCAGACATGTTACAAAGCACTGTCTTTTCAAGGCATGCAAATGATAAGATATTTTTCGCAATCTCTGACAAGGCATGCACTGCCATCGTGGCTTGCCTCTGAGCTGCACATATCACATAATCCAATCATATAAATTCATCTAAATAACAACCACTAGCAATTCCATTTGACCAATACATTTTACAAAGCTGGGCACATTTCAAAGCCCAGAGATTAAATGTCTACTTTCATGACCATACAACTGTACCTCAACTGCATCTTTTCAAAAGCCTTAGAGTGACACTGTGTGCTCAAATAGAAATATAATCATCTGGTTGATTTAATTTAAGAGATCACAGAAGATCTCTCATTAATTTACATTAATAGTTTTTAGGTGGGATTAATACATGAGATCGAGAGAGAAATTAAGGAAAACATAAGCTGAAATAAGAATATGACCTTAGTATTTTAAGGTTATATTGCCCATTCTTTCTCAATCCAGATAGACCAGGGTTTCAGTTTATATTGAAGCTTTATTATATTACAGCTAAGATAAAAACTAATATAACCATGGACCCATCAGCCGGTCCTGGGAATTAACGTGTTAACAGATTGGGTGTATGAGAATTTGGCTGTATACTTAACACGTTAATTCCCAGGACTGGCTGATGGGTCCATGGTTATATTAGTTTCTATCTTAGCTTTAATATATTAAAGCTTTAATATAATAAACTGAAACCCTGTGAGACACAAACACAGTGAGAACATGCAAAACTCTGCACTGATAGTAATCGAAGCTCAGGATCGAATCCATCACCCTGAAGCTTTGAGAAGCTACAGAAATTACAAATACGAATTATAACTATATTTTTCATTGAAAACTGGATACTCTGACTGATAATTAGCTAGATCACACAGAATGAATCTATACTGTAATTAACAGCTATCAGGTGAGGTAACATTAAATAGTTAGCTAACAACTAGCCTGTGCTAATTCACGCTAATTCAGCATTCTAATACTTAGCCAGTAAAGTTAAATAGATTGCTTTTCAGGAAAGCTGCTGAAATTAATTGATTGCTTTAATCACATTGTATAGGATATCTAAGTCTTTAAAAATGATTTAAGCTGTATTTTTGGGAATACACAAGCTAAAAGAACAGTAGAATTAAAAATGCAGCTGTGGTGTGTATGCTAAAATGCTGTTAGGAATACAAGTCTTGTAAAAGTGCAGTTTTGCAATCTATTTAAAACAGTACAATGTGATATTACTTTAAACAAAATTTACAGAGAATAAAAAATTCTGTAAAAAATAAAAAGAATAATAAGCATACCTAAACTACCAGTTATCAGTTCATCATTTGTCAAATATGTCACGTCAAATTCTTATGAATAACCTCTGAATTATTAGAGACTATTATAGAGGCTATTTGCTTTATAATGTTTGCTTGTTTATTACTTTCTGGAGATGAAAGTCTATAACGCAGACATTGAAGGACTTAGCTTATGGTTTGCATGTATAGTGTTGAAAACACTGCACGTCAATGAAAATGTTTTTTTTTTTTAATTTTGTGGGTTTTTGGATTTTGTTCAATGTACATCAATACATGTATCTAAAATAAATGTAGAAGTAAAAAGAAGAATATGATAAATGCTGAAAAAACAAAATCTTTAAGGTGATATAATACTGCAAACCTAAACCAATGGCAAAACTTTCAAAAAATACCCTAAGAATTAATTGCTATTAAAAAAAAAAAAAAAGTATGTAAAAGATAAAGAACAGTTCATTTTGAATTTATTCCAAAAAGTAGAGCTTGTCAAATTGATCAAAATCCAGGAATTCTATTGGAATGAAAACATTTTACCCAACTTTTATGAAAACTGAGGAAAGGTCGTGATGTGGTGTGAGGTTAGTAGCTTTTCACGTAAATGAATCCGAATCTACAATCACAAGACCGTTGAACACGTATAACTCAGCTGGTCGGTTTGTGTTCACACACTGAAGTCGAACCTAAGTGTCCCTTTCTGAGGCCACAGCAACTCTTTGAACTGATGTGATAGCAGTCACTTAACGACCTGAATTCTGGCCCAAGAGGGCTACGATCCCAGCAGACTCACACAATAATGTCATCAGGACTCAGTACACAGGAGCAACACTGTGAGCGATTTGAAGTCCCCAGTTCACTGTTGCTCCTTTAGAATACTGCCTATCGATCTTCTCATTTCTCTGTGGAGTCTGACTTCCAATCCAGTGAACCTCGACTTCTTTCCAGTCTCTGTCCCTTTTTCAGACCACAGTAGTAATGCAAAATTTACACCCTCACCTTTCCTTCTCTTGCTCTCTGCTCTTTTTGTTTATTGTATAAGCCCTGCCAATAATCCTGGTATTTAAAGAGGTTCTTATAGAGCTTCTTAAAGTGCTTATTATTTCTGTTTATTTATTGTTTTTTTTTTTTTTTTTTCTCTTATTAAAGTATGCCCAGGAAGTGACTTTAAAATGCTTCGGTCTAATATATTCTGCTGTGTGTAATGAGATCTAGTAGTCTTCTAGCTCTAGCGCAATAGACACCACACATGTATTTCTCTGAGTAAAGAACGTGTGTGTGGCTGTCAAGTGATTCTTCGCAAAACGACTCCGCTGGCAACATGAATGAGAGCTGGTGAGGTGAGATCACGCTCTTCTCACAAGAGGAATGGCACTGAGAGAGGACAAGAGAGGGCATAGCCTTTCCTTTATCTCTGAATCTATGTGTAAAATTGTCAGGCTACTGGAAAAAAAGGGGGCTTGATCATGATCCTTTATTGACACTTCTACAGTCATAGTTTTTTTTTTGAGAGATTTAAAAGGTGACCTTTTTCATGCGACCAAATTTCTGCCTTGAATAGAAAATAAAGTATTTGCCTATTTGTCCCCCATGAAAGCTTCTTCTGCAGTGATTTTAAAGCAGCAGTTTCATTTCAAAATGAGCATACTTGATTTTTTCCCATGGTGCTTGAACTCCAGCACTCTGTGTGAATGCATTTGGCTTTCAGCACAGGACAAAATCCTCTTGTAACATTTCTTTTTTCTTCACTATTAGCAAAGCAGCCAAACTGAAAAATTTGTTCTTCACTCATCAGGTTTGAGACAGTTAGTCAGCGATGCAGGTAAACTTGTTTACACATGAAGACGCTACATGCAGAAATGGATTCATTCAAACCTGGACTAAGAAATGTATATGATTTAATACACCGTTGTGGCAGTGAATCGTCCGTGGTGGATAGTGACGCATACTAATCAAAACACACACAAAAAAATAAATAATAAGATGCACAGTGACTCACTCTTGCCCCATATAACCAAGTTTGAAGTAGAAAGATTTGAGAAAGATTAATTTGAAAATCAAAATAATAATAATAATAATAATAATAATAATAATAATAATAATAATAATAACCACTAGCCAGCTATCATGAATTCTCTAGCTAATGAAAAAAATTACAAGTGCATAACAATGCAAATTCTACAAATTAATGAATTGACTATTATTCACTGAATTCACATGAAATTAAAGGACACATTTAGTATTTAGCCTGTTCAGTAGAAAATTAAAAAACTTTAAAAAATAGAAAATCTTCTGAATTCATTTCCCTTTTATATTACCATTTTTACCTCAATATTATTCCCATGATATACTCTGTTGCTCTCTCTCACTCTCTGGGCGCTGGCTCCCTCCTGCCATTGCGTAGTTGTACTTCTTTCATGCCTAAATTGATGATGTTTGATGTATTTCAATCTTTCAATTTCAATTTCAATTTATTTGTATAGCGCTTTTAACAATGGACATTGTCTCAAAGCAGCTGCACAGAACATAGGAAACATATTTGAGCTGGCATATGACATATGTGTAAAAATTCCCCACCAGTTCTGTCCCGACACCCCTGACATATGCTCTCGCTATGAATTACACGTACAGGAGTGTCAGAGGAACTCACAGCAACTCAGGAATATCATATTATAGAGAGTGTTTTCCCCTTGACCTACCATCTCTGCTTTTTTTGCTTTGATATTTGTAACCCTTCCTACAAACTCATAGTCATGGGCATAGTTAAAAAATTTTTGCTAGTGTGAGACCATGTTCATACTTTCTCAGGTTTCAGGTTCCACTGTGAGAAGGATCAGTAGTTCCTGGTTATATGCTGTAAAATGGACTTCTAGCACTTCAGCACACTAGAGATTAGCTCTAGATGCTCTTAGTGGTTATTATCCTGTAGAGACAGCATTTTGAATATATTTCTTGGCAGTGGACATTAAAACACTGCTAAAAACCAACTGCCTGACTACTGTACCATTAAAGCATATCATAGAGGCTACAGTTCAGACAACTAGCTATGGTAGATGTAAAAAAAAAAAAAAAAAAAGGTTTGTTACATGCAGCACATATATGAGTATAGTGTACAGTTTAGTAAGCCAGTAGAGTTACAGGAAAAATGTGAGAATGTGGGAAAGCATGTGTTACGGAAAAGTAAATACATTTTCACTTGAATTAAGTTAGTCTTTTCCACTGCATTAGATAGTCCAGTAAATTTCACCAAACTCATCTCATAGGATAAGTGTCCCTCTGGCAACAATTTTCCTGAAGTGGAATTATGTGCTCTGAGGACATTCTTGCAGCATTTTATGCATTTGTTGATTCTCTCTCTCTCTCTTTCTCTCTCTCTCTCTCTCTCTCTCTCTCTCTCACATACACACACACACACACACACACACACACACACAGAGTCTGTCTGAAGTCTAAAATGTATTGTCCATCCATCCATCCATCCATCCATCATTAAGCCTGAAAACAATACTACTATAATTTGGCACCAGAAACCAATTACATTCTTCAGTTAAAAATAGATCTCCATGGTTCCCATTTAATGCTAGATCAAGTGCTATAAAATGTGTTTGCTGCATAATTCTGTCCTTAGAAAAAGCGAGCAAGGATGTTTATGATGTGTTACCTAAGGAGATGCTTGTTGATTCTCTCATTCTTTTCTCTTTCAAGGTTTCTTTTATTATTATAATCTTTTTCTTTTACATTTGGAATTTGAAGATGTAGTTGATCCAGGCTCATACAGGAACCTCCAAAATCAAATGTTTTCCATGATCCAAATTTTTTGTGTTAAATGGATTACCAAACTTTTTTTTTTTTGGCCTTTTTTTAATTTGCTCTTTCATTTTGTAGTATGTTCCTGCAGTATTAAAAGGATCATTAGCTGGGTTTTTGTCAGCGTGGCTGGATTCTGTCGTAGCCATCTGGTGTGCTTATTTACAGAAAGAATTAATTTGAAGGTGGTAGAGCCCCGGATACTGTACTGATGCCTACTAATCTAGTGTAGATTTATCCATTCAATCTCCTCCATCCTGTTACTTTTCACTCTTGATCACCCGTTTGTGTCTAATGCAACTCATAAACACACTTTTGCATTTCATATTTCTTTCTTGGTCCACTGTAGGAGCATGTAAGAGCTTTTCACTGTTTTCATGTGTCAGTGTAGGTGCATCATGGATAATTTATTTGATTACAAACCAAACTGATTGGACTTACATGTATGTCCATTTTCATATGGCACATATAGCTATCCAACAACTCGATCAAAGTGGGACATTCACTGCTTGAGAAAAGCACACTTGGCTAGAGAGGTTTTAGACATCTTCAGGCAGACTGACTGCATTTACTGCTGTTAAACTTGATCCTTACTTAAATAAAAGCTAGCATATATTTTGACTCAATTTTGGTAAAAGCTCAACAAAAGTTTTTCATCATTGCTTTCCAGAATTTAACTGCAGAATATTCTTAGGTCGACACACAAATATTCTATACACATAAAAAAAAATATATATTGTCATGTATTCTTAGAGGTTATATTGTAACCTCTATTCATTGAGTTCTACACTGCCATTGAATTAAATTCTCTTCTTGGTTCCTTCAAAATGCTTCTTGTATCCGCACTGAAGAGGCTGTGGCACTGAGTGGGAGAAAGTCACCAACAAACAGTTCGGCCTTGTTTCTCCAGGGAAGTCAAATACCAGGAATCACAGTCAATTTGGGATGGCTCAGTAAAAAGCCTGGCCTCCATCTGCTCCCTTGTATCTCGATAACGAGGCCTGAACCCGAACAAAAATTGCTTTGTCATTCAGGTAAATGAAACAATAAATTCAGTGTAGGTGGAAGGCCTGGCCAGACAGAAGCAGACAGCGAATCTGAGCCAAAAAAAAAAAAAAATTCTATTTTCACCGGTTTATTGAAAGAGCTCTTTTATTTTCTTTTTGCTTTCTCTCCATTCATCAGTAATCGCCTTATCATAATCTTATTCCCATGCTTCGGACGCTGCTTTCAAAGTCAGTGGATGAAAATCAAATAAAAAAAGGACAGGGATGTTAGAAAATCAAGAGAGCAAACCACCAGAATGCATTCAGAAAAAATAATAATAATAAAACAATCCCTGTGACACCTGTGTAGGTCAAGGTAGAGGGAAAAAAAAAAGCGGTGCATTTTCATGCATGGTTTTGGCTTTGCATATAGTATACTCTCTCAACACTTTGTTTGACATCCTACGTATCAATCCATATTTACTTTTTTAAGGCCCTTTTTTATGGCACATCGTTCTTCCTGGAAGGTGTCTTCGGTGATCAGTCAGACACAGGTGTGTGAACGCAGAAAATAGACAATAGAACACAAAAAAACAGGAAATAGAAGGTGAAGACTTTGCCTAGTTATTGCAGTGTGAAAGGATAAAGATCATCAATTCAGGGAAATGGCTGTTGGTGAGTTATTGTAGCATCACTGAATAATATATGAATAATAGCATGTACTCCAGTGCTGTTTCTCATGTGATTGAAGAACAGTTTTTTTGTTTTTTTTTTCCGCTAAATGGAAAATACAGAATATATCTAATTAGAGGCCCTCATTAAGTGGGTCCCTTTCAATCTTCTGAATAATGAATAATGCAAAGCATCTTTTTGGCTAGTTATGGTTTTCTTCAGCTTGACCTAAACCATGCATTAGGAAAACAATAGCCTTTTACATAATCATCTCTAAATGTTAAAAAAAAAAAGTACATGTGAAAAAAAAATCATCTAAAAGCAAAACAGTGTTAAAAAAAATATTGCAGTATCATAGCTGACTCTTTTTGTGTAGGTTTCAAGCATTGTGTGTAATGTGAAAGAGGTCGGCTTAGACAGGATGCATCTGTAAGGTGTGTAGAGGAACCTCTCTCTGCTCTCTTCCTGCCAAACCCCACAACACACTTCCCTAATAGTTTGAGACAGCTGACGCGAGGGGTGGAAAGTCCATTAGCATGTGATTAGTGGACTCTGTGTGTGTGTGTGTGTGTGTGTGTGTAGTCAGTAGGGTTGGCAGTGAGGCCTTAGTGCTGCCCGTAACTGTCCTTTCAGAGAGATTGCAATGCACACACACACACACACACACACACACACACACACACACACACACACACACACTTTCTTACATTCTCAAATGTACTGTATATGTACAGGAAAACAAACCAAAAGCCAAACCAAAACTCTCTTCAGCTTTACAAAAGTGTTGGTAATGCTGATTTTCTTCACACTCACGTGTATAATGACCACTGATTTGCATTAAACTCCTTCAAAGACAAAGCTCACAGAGAGATGAAAACAACATGACAGCTAAACAGTGACATAACAAGTGGGCATGAACTAAATCTTCCAGTAATGCAGCTCAGCCACCGCAGTGTGTTGGCTACCACAGGCACAGACTAAATCTTCTTCCTTTTATAGGCTGCCATTTCTTTCATCCTAAATAAATGGCTAGTTTTATTTGTCATAATTCTTGGATTAGTTCTGGATTGCTTTTGATCAACTTACTAACATAATTTTCACAAATGTTTCATTAAATATGTTTATGTAATTGAAATAAGATCATTAAAATTGACAGTGTAATCTGTACATAAAATTGCAGTTGCAGCAGTTTGAAGCCTACATACTGAGGTTCATATTAGTGAGTTTCATATATATACAGAACCTCCCAAGCTCTCTCTCTCTCTCTCTCTCTCTCTCTCTCTCTCTCTCTATATATATATATATATATATATATATATATATATATATATATATATATATATATATATATGAGCAATAAAGTAACAATGGAAACTATAGCTAGGGATAATTAGGATCCATGTTTGTAAAGTTTAGTAACAGGATTTTCCAAACATTCTGTGTAACCAGTTGCACAATGGTCAGTACAATAATAATAATAATAATAATAATAATAATAATAATAATAATAATAATAATAATAATAATAATAATAATAATAAAATCATGGCAAACATTTTCAAATGTAGCAATCCAAAATCAATATCTTAGAATAAGGCAAGGGCTAGAGTAAACAATATGACCGTCAGGGATAGAAACACACACAGAATAGTCAGCAAAGCACTGAGATTTACAGTATATCTATTTGAATATGGTAGAAACAGGAAGTAAATCTGGATGTGAATTGTGCTAGTATTCAAGAGATGGTGATCTGTTGACAGTGTTGGAAGTTGAAGCGACAAATAATAAGTAACATTAATCATGATTATCATATAAAATCGTTTTGCTGACTTTTCAAAAAAAATCTAAAACTATTAAATCTAAAACCCTTATGTGTCCTTCAGCTTGTCCCTCTTGGGGAACCCTTACTGGATCTATTAAGAGCCCTACAACCTACAACTCCTATGGAGAGGTAACTCCTAAGTATTATTTAAAGAAGACGTTTTTCTAAGAGCGTTATATAACTAATAATAAGTATAAGTAATACGTATATAATAAGTATAAGTATATATAAAAAATAATAAGTAATAAGTGCATCACAGTCTACAATAGAAATATGGTATAAATTGCATATGGATTTTTTTCAATGATCATCAAATACGAATTACAAAATATTATTTTGTATTTCTCATACATATTTCACATTCACGTACCAAAAATTCTTACCCATACTTGTCTGCATATGACTCCCATTTGTGCATAATAGGCTACACTATGTTCACTCCCCGAGTGTGCACCATGGTGAACATTTAATGCTCTTCTTTTTCCGGTACAGCAGGAGAATAGCAAAGCAGAAAATATAGCAACACCCTCAAGAGAGTATCTCCTGTTATATCCCTGGAGATATGGCTACAGTCAGTGTCATCTGTGACACACACTTTTAAATACTTACACACTCCAGTTCTCTCCATCCTCTATGCACATGAACCCACTGGGAAATAATGGCAGACATGTCTCAGCTCTTTACAGTAGACTTACCCATGTTCATCCCTGAGGCCAGAGGGCCACAGTTAGCTGGAAGAATCATATTAATAGCCACAGCTGTTAACCCTTCATTTAATTTAATCCTGTACATCCATTTATAACAAGGTGCTCTCTGATTAGACTTTTATGATGCTCTTGCCTTCTTCCCAATTGTCCTTGGCACTGTTATGAATATTAGATGTAAATGGTAGAAGAGAAATTGTTTGAGAATATTAAGTCAATGTTATTTCATCTAATGACTGTAATGGAAGTTTGATGTAGGTGTATAAGTCTAAGCACGGTTTCCTCTCCTACCAGCTCTTCTCATCTAAAAATCATCCAAATGCCTTGAGACCCAATACGGGGGTTGAGGATAAAGCCCGCAGAGATGTTTTTCGTCAGCCTTCTTGCCTGGAGGACGCTGCCAGGTGCTGTGTTTGCATAGTGCCTGTGTCCTCATGGGGAAAAAAAGACTGATGCGGATCACGACCATCCATCAAAACCTGAAAAAGGCCGGCATTAACTTTTAACAAATGCCTCTGCCAGGAAAAGCCAACGACTCAGCACTGGGTCCGACCCAGCTCTCTTTATCAGCAATATCCGTCTCCACCCATCACCCTAAGAACACAGGCTCTCTCTGTTTATTTATTAGTCTGCGTCTTGCTGTTACTTAGATACATTTCTCTTTCTCAGTGAGACACTACCAATTATTCAAGCTTTAGGGACTTCAGCAGTAACTTGCAGGGAATTGAGAAGGTAAAATGTGACAGCAGTGGTTCTTGGGAACAGTGGAACAATCTTATTCTGAGAATCGCTTCATTTAATAATACCTCCTAACAACCTGTGTGACCTGAGTGTTCTCCTTCTTCCTAGCAACCTTCATCTTCCTCTAACTACTGCATTACCAGTACCTATGTTTAGCATCGTAACCTTTTCTGTGCTGGTGTGTTTTGAGGCAACCACACCCCCCAACCTTCCACCCACACTTCTCTGCTCAATGTCCATCAGGGGCTCTCATCCTTGCCATCATGTTCCATGTGATAGAGTGCTAGTAATTATGGCAGCTCTTCTCTCAGAGTGCCACTATTCACATTGCTGTCTATTTCTGCCACATGGCTGGATCAGGTTGAGGCAGCACAGGGAGGCAGTGCTTTTGTGCTACCCTGGCTGCATGGCTCTCTAAAACTTGTTATCTTCAGATGTACAACAGTGGTTTCTACATGTTTTTTTTTTCTTCTAATCCTTACTAATGAAAAAACAACTAGAAACTGCTCCTGGCAACAGGCATCTTAGCTGCCTGGTGAAGTATTGATTTCCCCTTGTTGTTAATCAAGGGTCTTGATTAGCAAATTAATTAGTTGACTTTTCTGATAACTCGTGTTTGCCTTAATTTAAAAAAAGGCCTGACATTTAGCTTGTTATTACTTCAATATTAGTTAAAAAGTATTAATTTTTTTTATTTACTAGTATTATAATGTGTTAGGTTATTCATATACATGAACTGAATTCCAAATAAAGGATATTAAGGACATTATTTCAATGGGAAGGCATGCTTAACTGTTAAAAAAAATTCATGGCACCTCTATTGACCTTATCAGTATCAGCTCTGATCTGGCACTTAAGTATCAGTGTTGGCAAAAGAACATACCAATATCATGAAGTCATTTTTGACTCATGCTCAGTTGAAGCCAGCAACATATCAGTGATTTCAAATTTCTTCAAGCTTAAGATGAGCAAAAAAGTTTGTTGGATAATTTGTAATAATTTGTTTGGAAATGATTCAAGACAGGGCAAGAGCAGCAAGGACTTTAATCCATCCAATCGAATTAAGCATTTGAAAACCAGCAATGCCAAAGAGAACAGCTATTTCATCCCATACTATGAAAAAAAAAAAAACAAGGTAAATGTCAGCAATAACCAGAAGAACCATTTCACAAACACATTTCAAACATGAAATGAAAAAGAGAAACAGGAATTTTTAAAGATTTTTTTTTTTTTTACAGTTATACATAATTTAGGTTTTTGTCAACAGATTGGCTATACCAAGGCTGTACAGTCAAGTGTCTGAACACATGATTGAGTGCTTGAATAATGTCACTGCCATTAGCATCACCACCAACATTTAGAGTTTGGATGTGTATCGAATGCCATTTTTAAGTCTGAATGCTACTGAATGCTCAAAGTTGGTTGAACAAAAACCAAGCTCTTCGTCTGCCTCTAGCTGCCGATGTAATACCTGGTGCCATTGCCATTCCTTGTTATAGAAGGCTATGCTGACTAAGGAATAAGGACTATGAACAACACCTTGAGGAATTTAGAGAACAGAATAATTAGCATGATTGAGGCAGAACAATTGTACTCTAGTGGACTCAAGATATAAAGACAGATCAGTATTTATTAACCACCATGTGCAGGCCTATTATTAATCAAATTATTGCTTTGTGTTTAATACATTCAGTTATTCATTTTTCAACATATTTAGGCTTATGGGTTTATGAAACAATGAAAGGAAACTTGTTATTTTTCACTAAACAGTTGTCTATAATAAATGTGTTTGTTTTACGTTTAAGTAATCATTAATTTGTCTACGTGCCCTGGATCTATATACTCTGCTTTAGCACTTTATTACTTTAGGCATGTCACAAGCTCAGAAGCTTTGCAACAGACAACGATAACTTGAGACACAACGATGACACAAGTGGTTGAAAAGATAGTGGACAAAGCTCTTGTCACTGTCTGAGATGATAAAAAAAATACACATTTAGACTCCAGAAAACCAGTGACGCGCTATCTTGGTGGATTATCTGATGAAATCCTGTAAGTGTGTCAAGGAGAATCTAGCCATACAAACATGAATACTGCAGTTCAGGTACATACACATATTTCTGAACCAACAGTTCCTTGATCAACCAATCCAGTGAAGTTCCAGAGAACTAGGCAGACCCTATTTCCTTCACTGGCTACTCTATATGCCCCATGCACAAGCAGTGGAAGCAAACAACTTCTTTTATTTTGGATGAACAGACTAACAAGATGCTGGTTGACTCAGGTAGAATGCTGTTTTTTCTCACCAAGAATCTTAATTTAGTGGTGAAATGATTATAACTGGACGAACGTTTGCAAACACAGCAAAGTACTGTACAGTTATTGTTTTTCCTATTTTTGTGAAGTTACATTTTGATTTGTATGTACTTTATGAAATACTTGAATGTTAAATTGTGATATAAACACTCTAGTAATTTTATTTGTCACGGTTAGAGAGTCGGACTTGTAACCCAAAGGTGAACCTGAATGTTGTGGGTTCGAGTCTCAGGTCCGACAGGGATTGTAAGTGGGGGGAGTGAATGACCAGCGCTCTCTTCTACCCTCAATACCATGACTGAGGTGAAACCCTTGAGCAAGGCACCGAACCCCCAACTGCTCCCCGGGCGCCGCAGCAAAAAAAGGCTGCTCGCTGCTCCAGGTGTGTGTTCAGGGTGTGTGTGTGTTCACTACTGTGTGTGTGCACTTGGATGGGTTAAATGCAGAGCACAAATTCCGAGTATGGATCACCGTACTTGGTCACACATCACTTCACTCACTCATATATATTGTATTTTTTCCAATTTTTCTCCTTAATTCACTATTTTGTTACAGCTACCAACCAGGGAGGGTGAAGGCTAGCCCATGCTTCCTCCAAGATATATGAAGCCAGCCATCTTTTCAAACTGCTACTCATGCTCCATCACAGGCAGCATAACACAGTCAGTGAAAAGTGCTATCTGCCCTGTTCTTCATACAAAAGCTCAATTGGCTAGTGTCATGTAATTTACAGAACAGAGAGCATGGCCATTTTTAATCTCTTGGCTCCTGGCCACAGATGGCTATGGCCTCATCTAGATTCAAACTTATATTCAGAAATTGACCTAATGAGACATTATGTCAAAACCAGCTAAAATCAGCAAATACCTGAGAATCAAGAATCAGAATCATTATCGAAACATTGGAAACAGTACTGGTGCATCTCTAGAAAGAATCAGAGCTGAAAAAGTGTAGAGAAGCTCAAGCTGACAAGAAGTTAAAATTCAAGCTCTAATGCTGCGATGTACTGACAGATGCATGTAAAGACCATCCATTTAACTAATAGACTGCTATTTAAATTCATCTGCTCTAGCAGAGCAGTAAAGCACACGGAAAAAGGAAAAAGTGCTGACATTTTCACACTAGCAAAAAATAGACAATGCAAAAAATAGGTGGTGGGGCTTTCATTATGTTACATTATCATAAGAAATGCAGCAACCTTCACTGGTGACATTTCCACAACTTAGAGTTGTCTGACTCGCTCCCTTTCATTTATTTTATCATTCTTTTCTCTTGTTTTAATGCCGCTATAGAATGGGAGGCTCTGGATGTCTCCATAGTAATGACAAGGGATATTAGCTAATAAACTATAATACATAAAAAAGTATGATCACTAATCCTATGTTTAACTGGATATTCACTAACTTTGCTCAGGTAATTTATAGTTTGGTTGACCAATGCCTTGTGTTGTGTTAACACAAAATGAGTTACTGTGCACATGTGAGGTAACTGCTATATACTGTCTAGGCAAATGCACACTGATATCTATGCCACACACCCATACAGCAATATAACCAAAACAGTTTAGATGGATGTCTTCCTCAATTTTCTCCCCTAGTGTTATAAATAATAACCATTCCATGTTTTTTTTAATATTTTTTTTTCATAGAAATAATTTACTCAGCTATCCTCAAGCCACACCACAGCCTCTTTAATCTGCATCTGCTTTTTTTTTTTTTTTTTAATACCGATTTCTTTAGTGCACCAGGAAGCAGAGAGAAATAGAGTTTGTGTGGGAGGGGGAGCCATGCTCATAAAGCAATACAAAAAAATCGACATTACTTGGTATGCATGGAGTAGGTCGAGCTATCGTGTTATAAATTGGCATGTGGCAGCCAGCCAGGACTAAAGTGCATTAGTCAAACGGCTTGCATATGTAATAAAATACAGAAGGGAGAAAAGGAGGAAGAAAGGGAGGGAGGGAAAGCAACGGGGAGAAATCAGCTCTTAGTAGATTGAGATCATAAGACGGGTACCTGCTGTACGATATATCTGAAAGGCAAACTCTGGCTAAATCCAGTCAGAGTGATCCTATCACAGAACCAACTTAGCAAGGCTAAATTAGATGACATTCATTTTGACAAATAATTTCTTCCCTACCTATCCATAAGGAGAAGGGAGAGAGGCCAAACAAGCTAAATTTGGTGTCAAGTAAGATACACTTTAAGGAAAAGTAATAGAAGGGCTCAAACTTTGTGATAAAGATAAAGGAGTCCATAGAGGGGAGAGTGTGTCTGCAATGGGAGATTGCAAGGGCACGCATTTGGCTTCTGTTTAGTTGTGGGCAGCAGTGAGCTAATGCAGGAGTGAGATAAGCTCATGAAATAATGAGACATTAAAAAGCTACTTTAATCACACCAGCTGAGGCGATACAGTGCCCTACAGAATTATTGGCACCCTTCAAAAAATGAACAAAAATGATTGCATACTGAGCAAAAATATATTGTATAATGATTGATAATAAACAAGGAGAAATAAAGTAGTAGTATATGTAACTTTATATATATATATATATATATATATATATATATATATATATATATATATATATATATATATATATATATATATATATATATAGTCAGGTGGACAGTGACTCAGTTTTTGTAATTTTGCCTCTGTACACCACCACAATGGATTTGAAATGAAGCAGTCAAGCTCTGATTGAAGTGTAGACTTTCAGCTTTAATTCAATATTCAATATTACATTAACAGTGTAGGAATTACAGCCATTTTTTACATTTTCACAGGCTCAAAAGTAATTGGATAAACTAACATAATCATAAATATTAGGATTATTTTTAATACTTGGATGCACATTCTTTGCAAATGCAAATGCACATTCTTTGCAAATGCAAATGACTGCCTGAAGTCTGGAACCCATGAACATCATCAAATACCTGAAGAGTTTGTCTTCAGGTCATCAGACATTTAAGAACATTTAATTTCTTTGCCTTAAGAAGCTCTTGGGTTGCTTTCACGGTACGTTTTGGGTCATTATCCATCTGTACTATGAAGCACCGTCCTATCGGTTTTACAGCATTTGACTGAATCTGAGCAGAAAGTATAGGTCTGTACACTTCAGAATTCATCCTGCCACTTCTATGAGCAGTCACATCATCGATAAACACCAGTGACTCAGTTCCACTGGCAACCATACATGCCCATGCCATACCACTGCCTCCACATATTTGACAGATGATGTGGTATGCTTTGGATCGTGAGCCCTTCCTTTCCTTTTCCATAATCTTTTCTTCCTATCATTCTGGTACAAGTTAATCTTGAATCAGAACTGGTCAGGCTTTTTTTCAAAGTTTTTTTTTTTTTTTTTTTTTGCAAGTCTAATCTGGACTTTCTGTTCTTGAGTGTTACTAGTGGTTTGCCTCCTGATGTAAACCGTCGGTATTTAACCAACTAGGGATGACTAGCTTAGCGTCTTTCACCACCCAGTGTAGGTCTGCAGGTAGGTTTGCAGCAGTGCAGTTGGCAAACCACACCATTGCAGTGGTTTACAGTGAGGATAATGGTTACAGTGGGGATTATTCACAATGAGATTTAGTGCAACAGACTATCAGGTCTAAGTTGGCCTGCTGTGGATGTCCTTCAACAAGACATCTCCCTGCTTCTGCACAAAACTATATTGTGGATAATCCTCACTGTAGTTATTTTTACTTTCTCCCCACAATACACAATCATAGATATTCTATTGTATCTACTTGCTGTTGATCTCAGAAAAATATCCCAATTTCTAAAAGATGTTTTCAAACCCATTGTTCAGTTTTTACCTGCATTTTTTAAGTTCATAAGTATTTTTTCATAAGTTCTTTAAAGATTTACAGAACATTCCTTACGCAACAACACTTTATTATTTTCTATGGACATCAAAAGCCTTTACACAGTCAGTCCTAATAAAGATGGATCGAAAGCTCTAAAACATATTCTCAACGCACAACTGGAAAAGAATCCACCCACTGTAATTATCTTAAGACTTTCAGAGCTGCTTCAACTGCTTAAAATCTAACTGAAAGAACTGAAAAGACCTGTTTCTCTGGAAACTTTGTGTACTGTGCTTCATTTTTACTACATGGTACTCTATGGATAATTAATGTCTAGATATTTCAACCTCAGTTATTAAAAATATAAATTTTGGCTATCTAAAGAGGTAAAAAAAAAAGCATGACCCAACTGAAAAGCTTTCATCTTATTGTCATGGAGGTCACAAGTATAAATCCCTCACAATACCAAACTGGGCATCGGTGGTAGGGGTGTGACTCTGGTCTGTGACACATCATGTGCAGCGGTTTGAAAAGATGCAGTTGGCTGGCTTCACATGTCTCAGAGGAAGCCTTCACCCTCTCTGTTTGGTATGTTGTATTACATAACTGACTGATGGGTGGGATTGACTGGTGACCAAACTGGATAGAATAATGGGGGAAATTTCTGCCAGAAGTCATACACTCCCGTATTGTGATCAGGTCTATACCAGGTCATATGATTTATGTTTTGGATTCTTGTCGCAGGATACACCCACTTTTTTTTTTAGCATTCTATTTTTGGTAAAGAAACTGTAAAGCAGAGGAACTTTTTTTTTTTTCAAAATCATGAAGGAAGCAAAGTTTGACACTTAACCCTCTATAGGTATCTATAGCTATTGCATATCTATAAATTGACGTTTATGGCAGTTTATCAAACCTGATAAAATGAGTGTAGCTATATGGTAGGGCTTCCTAATAAACAGGCAACTGACAGTGTATGTGTTCATATTCCTTTCAGTGAAATGACTTCTATTGATTCATTTGAGTTGTAAGAGGACACATAGGGTATATCTTTATGTATACTTTATTCAATCCGTATATTTGCTAATCTGTCTGGACTGCTACACTATGAAAAGGAGAGTGTGCTTGGCTTCCTCCAGACAAAATCATGCCATTTTTTGTCACAGACTCAGCATGAGGAGAGACATATTTTTTTTTTATATCTTAATGTTTCTTAATGTTTGGAGAAGAGCGTAAGCTGCTGTGCTCTGTTCATGGGTTTGGTATCCAGTAGTGATTGAGTAGACAAAATCCAATCTGCTCTACTTGCCAAAGAAACACAGACAGTGTCAAATAAAAGTAAGGTAGGAATACAGAAAGCCACTAAAAAAGTGCTATGAATAGGGATAGGGTTCCCACCTTTCTGGGCTTTTGTGGCTCAGCAGTTTTCTACTCACACTGGTGGAAAAAATATTATCCATTAATATGTACATATATCTGATTATGGTTTGCAGAATGCATTATGTATTAGTTGGAGATGCAGTGCACTGTACCCCAACTGTGTGTGTGTGTGTGTGTGTGTGTGTGTTGCATTATGTACAGAAGGGACAAACAGATAAGTTGCTGAAATGCTGAAATTCTCAAACGTAAAATTAAATCAAATAAATTGCGGGCACAGGGCTACAATCATGTCTGTTTGTGAAATACTTACTGAAATATTTGCACTGCTGAAATTTCATGTAAAATAAGATTATGTTGGCATTGCTAATGCTGACTGTTTGTATATATTATTCTATTTGTTGTCTTTCTTTATATATTGATTTATACTCTGGAATGTCAAGTAAAAACGCTCCATTTAAAAAAAAAAATGCAACTTTCAGCAAAGGCAGAAATAAAAGTAAAAACTTTAAATAAAAGCAGAGAACTTAAAAAAGTGCCATTTTAGATAAAAGGAAAAAAAAAACAAAAAAATGCAAAAATGAACAAAGGTGAGCAGTTCCTAACTCCCGATCTCGACACTTGGTGGAAACATTGGCATGAAAATGTGCTTTATAACACTTTTACTTAGTGAAGAAGTTCACACTTCTACTTATTGATACTTATTACACTGTATGACTAAGTATGTACAAAAAGGAGACAAATTAAAGGGGAAAACTGGAGACACTGATGAGCTGTGGAGGACATTTTGCTGCCGTAATTTTATTCCATTTGTCTCCTTATTCATTTGTTCGTTCATCTTCAGTAACCACTTTATCCTGGTCAGCGTTGCTTGATCCAAAGTATATGCCCAGGGCATGAGGCAGGAACACACCACACACACAAATTTTCAGAGTCAGTCACACCTGGGGTAATTTAGAGTATCAAGTCCATCTTCCAGTATGTTTTTTTGGTGGTAGGTGGAAACCAGAGAATGAGGATGATTCTGGAAACCAAATGGATTATGAAAGAAACCGTCCTGGTGCTGTGGAATGAAAGGAAATAGAACCATGATTACATGCGTAACCAATTTTGCAATGGCCATATCAGTCTCTGGATTTGAACCCTGTTGAAAACTTGGACCAAATCTCTGTGCAGAACATTTCACAGTCTACTATATTATTAGGTTTGTCCATTTAGACACCTTCTTCAATTTGTATAAGATTTTCTTTCCCCCCAGTGTATTGTAACATTTCACATAAAAAATTAACTCCTTTTTAAATTGACTGCTTTTTTTTTTTCACCTGTTCACCTGCCATTCAAGTCCACGGCAGCCAGAAAACAGCATTTGAGCATATAAATTCTGGTTTGACCATTTTTGACACCAGAAATTAGTGCAATTAGGCACTGGGAGAAAAATATATCTCACATGGACACAGGAGGAAACAAAGAACAAATAGATGATACTCTCATTTTTGCCCTAATCAAGAAACCTATTGTTCTTCCAGTAATAATTACTTTTGCAAACAGCAAGACCTAAATAACTTCCTTAAAATGATGATGAGCAAATATCAAAACATGATTAGTTTGCCTCCATGTGAAATTAAGTGGCTTTATGGGTTCAAGGATTACAAAGCCTGTAGGCACAGTCATTTTATTCACAGTAATATGACTATAATATGTGATGATGGCTTTAATGTTAAGTGCATGTTAGCTTAGCGATATTCAGTTTTAGGGGAATTTTGAAGGAAATAATTTTAGCCATATCATTTTGAATACTAAATAGTCAACAATAATGCTTATTGAATCTTCTGTTCTGTTTTTAATGTTGCATAACGGTGATCCGAATCTTGTTTTTGATCAAGTAATGATGGTAAAGGAGTATTTTGTTTTTCAACACATTTAAGATTACAGCAGAAGGAAGCATGAACGATTGCAGCCTGAACAATGTTGCCAGATCTTCCATATATACTATATATGTATAACTATGTTTGTATGTATAACTGCTCTATACTTAAGACCAGGTGATGATTATCTTCAGCTGTCCAGTTTGAGTGAGCCTGTGCCCACTGTAGCTGCAGATCTCTATTCTTGGTTGACAGGAGTGGAACTCAATGTGGTTTTCTGGTGTTGTAGCCCATCTGCTTCAAAGATCAACATGTTGGGTGTTCTGTGATGATTTTCTGCTCACCTATGTTTTGAAGAGTGGTTATTTGAGTTACCGTTGCCTTCCTGGCAGCTTGAACCAGTCTGACGATTTCTCCTCTGACCTCGCTCATCAACAAGGTGCTTCCGAATACAGAACTGCTGCTCACTGGGATGTTTTATCTATTTATTTATGTATTTATTTATTTATTTATACTATGTACTCACTGAGATCACTTTTTTTTTTTACTCTTTCTGATATTTGATGTGAACGTTAACTAAAATTCTTCACGTGTAATTGCACAATCTTATGAATTGTACTGATGTCACGTAACTGGCTGATTAGAGATTTGCTTGAATAAGCAGATGTACATGTGTACCTATTAAAGTGACCACTGAGTGCATAACATAATCTTCAAATAGTTTTAAACTAACCTTTTAGGACACTAGTCTTTCAAGCCCTGTTTTATTATACAACCGAATATTTTCAATCATATGCAGCCTTTCTATTAATTTGTCCTTATTTCCAGGGATCAACCTAATGAAATTAAACAACTACAATAAAATATGGAGTTATTTATAAGAGTAAAAATGTGTCCTTGCTAACAGTCTAAAGCAGCTTCTCTACAGTTAACGCTGCAGTTTTTGTTAAGGCGTAGTTTAACTCCACAGTACCGCATGTGAATGCATTCTTAGTACATTTAATGATTGTGCTCCTATTGCACCTCACACCTGCTTTCCTCGCAGTCCAGTGCAGCGCTTTCTCGCTCGATTTTATAGCTGCAGCAACATCAGCAGATCTGGAATCACTCACGCTAGTGCTTTGAGAAGCCACTTAACTTCACTTAGTGCAGTACCGTTAGAACAGATACACAATGTGCATCTGTGTAACTGCCCCCTGAGACTGGAGTCTGCAAACCGCCGTGTAAAACCATCACAATCCATAAAGTATAAATATAGTTTTTTATGTGGTAATTTCTGCTTTTTAAACAACTAAGTGATCAAGTTCAATGCACTGATTTTGCCGTGTGTTTAAAGCTGAATGCAAACTCCACCATTGGGTTGTGTGAAGATTCAAAATGTAGACTGGAAAAATTTACCATGCAAAATCTATACATGGAACGTTAAAGCTGTGGCACTGGATTAATTCCTGTGGTGGACATGTCTCTGACGAACTGCCAGCACTGTGGATAATATGCGCCGTACAATATAAAATGAGAAGCCTAATGGCTTTCATGTTGGAACATAATACTAGAAGGCAATGTGTTACAATTTGCCATGTTTTTGGCACATATTGTTGAATACCACAGAAAAAAAATCTAATAAATTTCTAATTCATTAGCACACATGAAAGACATGCACATGCCTACACATACACACATGCATCATCTGAATGCTGGGATGAACATTATTGCACAGAACATTAAGTTGGGCCTCTGCTGGCAGCTCTATGGACTGATGCTATACAACTGTGCAGTCTTGCTCTGTGCTGATTATCAGTTCCAGAAGCCCTTAATTAAACAGTGTGAATGAGGTCATTTTGTTCATATTTTATTTCCTTTCCAGTGTGCATATTATAGATTTAGTGGCCAGACAAGCCAAACAAACCAACTTCTATGAACTGCCTCCAATCTAAACATGTGAAGGCCTTGATTCCTTCCCATGTCTTTTTTTATTGCTTGTTTAATGTTTGATTTGCTCTTAACTGCAGTGGAGGTGCGGGATTAATACAGAAATTAAGTCTAAAGCCTGTAAACCTCAGCTGTTTTCAATGCAGATACATTTTTCCTTGAAATTTATTTCTTTTTTCATTTAAGGGTGTAAATTAAAAACTCGCCATCACAGATGTTAATTAAAAGCAAACAAGCAAACAAACAAACAAATGACTACAGGCTAATATACCAAAGAAATCACTCAATTGAGACTGAACATTGATTTAAAATTAGTTTATTTCTGGTTACAAGCTTCCACTACAGAGAAGAGTCAACCACAACTACATAGCAATGTAGAGAGCCTGCTTATCAATGCAACAATATAGCAACAGTACAGAAGGGGTACACAAGGGGTATAGAAACTCAAAATGAAACTGTTTTAACACATTAGCACGTTCCAATTTTAGTGCTGTATTGTTTTATGTGGTTTTATATATATATATATATATATATATATATATATATATATATATATATATATATATATATATATATATATATATATATATATATATAAACACAGTAGACACCAAAAACAAACAAACAAACAAACAAAAAAAGAAAATCACGTTTATAAAATTGATTGATTACAATGATGATTTTTTGTCATTAAAAAATGGCAAAGATATTCCATTGTCTTTGGCAGTTTGACAATAACATATGAGACCATTTTATATAAAATTTAACTTACTATATCTCTATGTTCACATGGTCTGCGTTCACATCACCACCAAACAAAGAACATATTGAAGTTTCAAGGCAGCACTTTTTACTTCTTGGTAATGGAAGATTTTTTTTTACACTATTAAAAAAAGAGATGCAACATATTCATGCGGGTGTGATCGCTGATTTCTGTGTGATAATAAACATGTTTTTAATGGTCAAAGCCTGGCTTGTGCTGTACAGGTTGTAGAATTCAGTTTGGCTGAATCTATTGCTCCACCTCAAGTCATTATGAAACAGAGGAGGATTTGCCCTTCTATTAAGTATCGGTGGATAGTCAAGTCAAGTCAGATCAAGTGGCTTTATTGTCATTTCAGCCATATACAGCTGGTACAGTACACAGTGAAACGAAACAACGTTCCTCCAGGACCATGGTGCTATATAAAACAACACAGAACTACATGAGACAGTGTTGGTGATGGGGACCTTTCAGCTGTCAATGCATCTAAATACAGTATAAAAGTATAAACACAATGCATTGTTTAGCTGCTCAGTGCTACTAATACTTTCTCACCCATGGTTTATCTTCTCATTTATATAGCAGTTTATATTAGTGTTCAATATATTGTACATTTTTGTTACTGTTGTCTTTTACACAAGAATAATGCTTCAGTCAGATGCAAAGGGTGGACGATAAATCTGGAGACAGGATCTCCACAGCACATGACTTTCATTTGCAGAAACAACTTGTGTCTCTTCCTAGCTAACTCAATGTGTGAAAGCCTACTCAATATATAACAGAGTTTTAGGTCATATATGCAATAAGATGTTCAAAGAGGCTTAGCTTTTTGTATGATAAATGGGCGCTTAGTAACATTCTACCCACTTATCTTATGGCATGACATATCAGGCCAGAACACCTGGTACATAAAACACTCTCAAATAATAAGAACCAGCATAAAGAAAGTAAAGGAAAATTCAGTAATTCCACATTTTAGTTTTAGCGTTATTGTTATCATAGCTTTTGATAGCTAGGTAATGTTAACCATTTATTATAATATTTTTGTCAATTTAAAACTCTATCCAAAACGTATTTACCATACCCTTTAGTTTAATATTACATCATCTAAATCAACTAAAGCAAAACCTGGATTCCAAATGGCTCCTTACCACCTGTGCAAGGGCACTATATGGACTATGTATTGTCCTATAGGAAGCCATTAGAGAATCAGTCTTGGGTTTACTTTCCACCTATTTAAACCACACTGTCAGTTAGATTACCTGGCTGTCAGGCATTGATCTCATGAAAATAACGCAGATATCACAATTACACAAGTACGCTACAGGTATTTGGCTCCGCTGAAATGTCTTTTTTCAGATAATCACCACCTGCCTTAGGATTCACTCAGTGGGAGATTTACTCGTCACATTTACTTTTTTTTAAAAAGTTGTCTGTGTTATTTCAGGACATATACAAATGTGTATATATTAAGTACATTGTGAGATGCTGTGAGAGTGAGGAATGTAAGCCCGGTGCCACTGATGGCTAACAGACTCTGTTGAGTAACTGTCATACAGAATTTACAAACCTCTGAATGTCTGGACTGAACTACTGAAATAAATATTATAAATATATTTATTATATTTATAATATCTAAATATTGCAATATAAAGTAATACAATATTACATGATGAAATAGCTTTTGTGTGTGTGTGTGTGTGTGTGTGTGTGTGTGTGTGTGTGTGTGTGTGCACGTGTGTAAACTTCTGACTGCCACAGAGGAACAGCTTATCTCAGCAAATGTAATTAACCTACATGTGACCTTGCTGCCATTTAAATATCATTTTTGTTCGCAAAATTATCTGCATTATTCTCAAGTCAAAATAAACTACATTAGATAAATAATACATTAGTACATTAGTACATTAAACTTTGCTCTTTAACCTCATGGAGCCTATTCATTGTGCGTTTACAGCATTGCATTAATTGGCCGATATAATTAATTCGCAGCCTACGTCAGCTTTAGGTTGCTTTGATGGAACCTAATTTTTCCCCTTTTATAATGCACATGCCACTGTAAGAGCCAAGAGCACTTGCTTTTCCGGAAAGTACCATTTTCTTTCTCCCCTAGCTCTTTCCTTTTCCATTCCATTAGCCTCCATATGAACGATTCTGCATCATTAAATGAAGACGAGGCGAAATGTATTGGATTTACTCAGGGATAATGTCCTTTTCTCCCACTGAGATTCCCCCACAGCACCGCCAGACACTGGATGCATTTATTTTCACCCCTAATTGATCAGATCGTTCTCAAAGGACTGCACAAAACTGTATCTCAGAAAGCCTGGTGTGATGAATCACAGGGTTTGTCCATTCATAAGCAGAAGTTGCTCTGGGCTCAGATTCCAAGCATATTTCGTACATGCTGGTTGATTATGGAGCGCAATATCAATGTCAGGGTGACTCAAATTGTTATTGTGTTTGTGTGGTGGCAGAAAATGAAGGGTCATGTGGTCAAATTGTTCGGATCATCACTGAATAGGGGATTTCAGAGATCACACGGCGGAAAGGGTTGTCGGTGAATGAATGTGATCATGAATGAGAGAAGAAAGCAATTGCAGCTGAGAGCATATCCCTCTTTATGGCCCAAACTTAAGGCACTGTTTACGACACTGTTTTGTGTCTGTGTAGCTGACACTCAATAAAACGTCATACACATTTCTTCTCGCTGTAATGTAATGTAAGTGGCCAGTTTCAGTCTGCTTAGGAAATGGAGTGGGAATCCCAAACCCTGATCAATACATAAGACACTTTGTGTGAACTTGCTACCTGTTGACTAGAAACTACCATTGTAAGCAATAGCTAGAATTAGTTGTTATATAGAACTCTATACAGCTTGATGGATAAGTGTAGTTTCTTTCACTTGGAAGATGAGTGTGAAATAGCCTAAATTCCACCTCTTTCATGTAACCTTACTGTAGCAGAGTGTCCATTAACTCCATTTGTCGAAAAGAATCTTGTTAGCTATAAGTGTATAACAGTGTATTAAATAACCACAAGGTTCATAACAGTGCAGTGGATACAATTATACTATACCTTCTATTGCTGAGGTTGGTGGATTGTTTTATACACAAGATAATATTAATCAAGTAAATAAAGATGTCACTTTTAACAACACTATCATGATCTTGCATTATAAGTGAATGGCTCTGGTAAGAGGTAATATTTGAACATGTTAGGATAAAATATAATGACAGTCATTGCATGTGAAATACATATAAATATTTTTGCTCATTTAGTTACCAACACCTTATAATCTTTCTTTTTCCATTTTAAGAATACACAGAGACATAGAAGCTTGATCAAATGTTACATTTAATACAAGTTACCATTGTCAAATGGCATACTGTTATCTGAAGACATGGTAAACTAGTTAACTAGCACACATTGGCTCTAAAAGAAGCTTAACCAGATAACCTCATCTTCAACGTAGTAGAGAGAAACTCTACAACTCCAATCACAAATAACAGGAAATTAATAACTCAGATTAAATATTTCTCTATCACAGCTATGAACTAGTCAGTAGCTAGCTAGTAGGCTAGTATAGTAACTATGTAACTAGTCAGGTTTTGCAAACATTTTGCAGTCAGAGACCCCTGTAACTATGAAGAAAATCCATGTACCCACACAGTACCCATTTATTTAACAAGCATAATTCGACTATTCAAATATTAAGCACATTATTTAAAAGTGTACACTGAGATTTTTCTGAATTTTCCACCAATAGAACACATTTTTATTAACACTGTTTTTAGATTCCAGGAGAAATTATTTACAATAGTGTTACAACCTGAAAAAGGACTTAATTGGGATTTTATGTCATGAGTTTACACAAAATAGCCAATGATGTTGACATGGGAGGGGTAACAATATAGTTTGCAAAATTATTTACAAATGAAAATGTAAAAGTTGTGATTGCATAAGTATTCACCCCATTGCTGTGAAATCCCTAAATTAGTTGGGGTGGAGCCAGTAGCCATCAGAAGTCACATAATTACAGTAGGTGAATGGACTTCATCTGTGTGCAATTAAAGGGTCATGATCTCAATATAAATATACTTGTTTCTAAGATCTTGCAAGGCTCCAGAGAGAGCATACCTAAACGAACAGCATGACGCACGAAGAACAAGGAAATATCAAAACCAATCCAGAACAACGTTCAAGAATGTATCAATCAGGGTTGTTTTATGGAAAACTTTTGAACATCCTACAGAGCACCATCAAATCCATTATTAAAAATGGAAATAATATGGAACAACTGTGACTCTGCCTGGATGAGGCCGTCCACCAAATGTCAGTGACCAGGTAAAAAAAAAAGACATTTTTCAGAGATGCAACCAAGAGACCTCTGTGGTGGAACCAACAGAATCTACGGCAGAACAGACTCTTTTCATCAGAGTTAGCAAAAATAACCATGACATTATAAATCTATTGTATAAAGCCTTAATCATGTGACAGTTTGCATGCCAAGAACAGTGTGCTCCTTCCTAAAAATGGAAATTAAACTTACAGCAATGTTTGACGCAGATGGATGTGTAAATACCTCCAAATGTGTGTTTATCTCTGTGCAGAGTGGCTCAGTAAAAAGCACACCAAAATAGTCACAAGTGTGGATATTTTTGACAGTTCAGTAGGTGATGAAGTTCATGTGTGAGTAAGTGCAAAAGTGTGTCTGTCTGTGGGATATGTGAATGAGCCAGGCGGTGTGTAATTGTCAGTGGTTTATCTCTAGTGTTCTGAACTGTACTGCCCTGGCCAAAAGAACAACACACACACACACACAAATAGAGTTGCTGGAGGTATAAATCTCTGAACCCTAATGACTCTGCTCCATTTTCCTGTATTTTAATCAGCCAATGTATTTTATGAACATAAACTTAGACAGAGAGAGAGAGAGAGAGAGAGAGAGAGAGAGAGGAATGAAGTGAAATCATTTGTGAAATCAATTGTATGACATGGTCTCAGGAAAAAATGCATGCTAAACTGTGCTACTCCTTGTGACTGGTGTGGTACAGTCAAGCATACTCTAAAAGGTCATTAGGGTTTAATTATATACATTAAATATTTTTTTTTCAAAGTACACTATGTCCATGTTTCCAGGTGAAACATACATATTAAAGGTACAAAACATAAGTGTATGAACCCAGCGACACGGAAAATTACAGCCTAATACCCTTTTATTCCTGAGAGTGCAGGTAGAAGTTGAAGGTGAGAAATAGACCTATGGATGAAGCAGATGTGTGATATACAGACAACAGTGGAATAACAGAGCTCAGGTTCGGGGATGAATATACCAGCAGGGTGCAGAGTATCGTGGGTGAAAATAGAAATGTGAACAGTGTAATGTGGGAAATGTGTATGTTGATGTATAATCAAACACCGCACCAATATGATGTTCATGCTGTATCTAACAAATCTACCAAACGTAACAAATGGAAATGAGCCAAACTGAATGACATGTACATCATCATAAAAAAATGAAGTCCTGATTCCTTTCAGGTCTCATTGCCACCGTCTCTGTGGACTTTTATCTGATTCCATTGTTACGACAGAGTTTGTGTTAAAGCTAAAACAGCATCTTTGTCTTTCCTTCACTATGATTAATCCCTGCTAGCCTGGGGGCATTTTCTCGCTATCCATCTTAGTGAGGCCTCCAGTCCTTTGTTACGTGCTGACGGGCTATGGTTCACTGTCCAACCCCCATATTTAATGTGGTACTAATTACACTTCTCCTTCTTTCTGTTACTCACCTGCCCCCTCTCTCTCTCTCCAACTCTCTCTTAGTCTCTCGCTCACTCTCTCTTCGTGTCTCTCGTTCTCCCTGCCTTCCTCCGCAGCCTTCTTCTGAGTACTCCTCCAAGTCCCTCTTGAGAAAATGAAGGGGCAGACTGTACACGCGTGATGTTTAAAGCTGGATAATATCGCACTTGTTCAGTGTAATTGGACCGGAAACACACTGTAATTTGCGACTGGAGAGCAAGCCCTGCCGCCTCCTACTGCCGTAAATTTGCATTCGAACGCCCACCCTTGCTTAATCAGTTCTCATAAAGAGAATGCTCTTGCTTCATTAGCAGCGCATTTGCATATTACCCTCTACCATAAAACTATTCAAGCTCAAATAAAATATTCGGCTTCAGCTATGAGGAAAACTCAGCTCTAAGTCTTTCCAGAGCACTAATTTCTGTTTGAGTGAATGACTTCATGCCCTTTCACGAAGTCATTCCACACCTACTCAGTGTATTACTCCTTGGGCATTGGGTATTACTGCTGCTCCTTGGGCACCATTTCCAAGTGATATTTATTTATTTACTATTTATTAAAATCAGTTTATCTGTTTTTGAATTTATCAATTTATCAATTTTCTAGTAAGGTGTACACAGCAGATACTCACTTTACAGTTTGACACATTTAAAGTGTAAAATAACGACTAGAGACCAGGATGGAAGAAGTGACTATTCTGTACTATTATAGAAAATTCCCAGTGATACCTGGGAAATTTAGCTACGTTTTTTTTGTCCCACTCATATTACATTTACAAATATGTATGTGAAAGGAAAGGTAAAAGATATTTCCAACCTACGTGCAGGTTTTAGAAAAATAAGTTAAAATATGAATGAATCTACAGCTTAGAAAACACCATCATGCACTTCAAATACAGTTTATCGTGAAATATCAGCATTAAAATACTTTAGAATTCATATTATTTTCCCAGGACTATGTGTATCCACTTAATATACCGTGTGTGAATCCATTAAAGTTTCCATTTATTGTTCATTATAGATTGTGTTCACTCAACCCTGTTACTTAAACCCATTCACCTCTATGAAGTATTTGGTCACATATTTAGCAGGAAGTTAATCTTGTTTGGCAGAGAATCCAAATTTCCTTGGTATCATTGGAAGAGAAAAAAAACAAGTTTTAATACTTTTTGTATTTATTTTCAGTGATACTGTGATATTCGACTGATGGGGTCACTTTAAATTATAGATACCCAAATTATAGATTAAATAATTATGGAATGCTACTTCACCACAGTTAAACTGTAAGCTATGAGAGCTAAATGAAATCATGGATTCAAGCGATTCAGATATGTCCAGTGCCCTGTTTTCTCTCTGTAATGCTGGCTGCCTCCCAGACTTCTGAAAAATCTCTTTAGCCTTTTCCTTCACTGAATCCTGCATGTCTAATGCCAACAGGAAGCTAATATCTTGCTAAGAGGAGGAGAGGGGAGGGTCTGGGAACACGACTCCAGCCTGTAATAGAGATTGGTTGTTTGGCAGGTTTTCAAGTCAGCCAGGATGGGGAAAGTCAGAGCAGTGTCAAAAGTGTCAAAAAAGCCATGTCACTGGCAGAGTCAGCCGCGCTCTACCCCATCCTTCAGTGGAATGTGACCAGCTAAAACATGAGGATGAAGGGTGACACTGGATAGTGGAATTGTAAATCATTACAGTCTACAGGTGTGTTGAAAGGATGTTCAGTGTGTTTCCCTGAGCGGCGTAACAGATACGCGTTCGCTCTATCATCCAGAGATTGCAAGTTTGAATCCCAAGAGAGCAACTTTGGCTGTGCTGTCTGGGAGGGAGGGATGGCACATTCTCTCCCAATCATGGGTGCCTGTGAGCCCAATGTAGGAAGAAAGGGGTGGATAGTGCTTTCCTCAGAGTGTGTTACGCCACTCCCTAAGGCAGCATGAGCAGAAGTTCAAAAATATGCAGTTGGCTGGCTTCACATGATCCTGAGGAAGGTTGTGACAGCCTTCTCCCTCCTGCATGGGGGGGGGGAGCGTATTGTGAATAAGAGTCCTTGAATTAGAACATCTTTATGATTACTGCAGGTAGCACTTAAAAGGTATAAATCTACAGTATCCACTGAAGTAAGGGCAAGAATTGTGAATAAATTGTTTTTGGGAATAAATTTTTTAGGGTATCCATATGGGACCATCCACATCAGCAGAAGCTGCATCACAAGTGCAGAACCTCCAACCAGATGTAGAGCACCGGGATGATTCTGGTAGGTCTGGAGGATGGGGGCACCGCAGCAGCAGATATGTGTCAGGATCTGGCACAAGTACATACATAATGTACATCGTATTTTAGTTCTGCTTTGTGCTTTGCAAGAAATCACTTCCTGTTTATCGGTTGAGCAGTTTCATCATTTTACGTATAACATGCAACATGTGTAGAAGTGCTGGACGCAAGCGTATACTTTATTAGGGGCAATATTTAGGGAATCCAGGTGGGACCATCCAGAGCAGTAGAAGGTAAGTCACAAATGCAAAAGCTCCAGAAGAGGATCCACATAATTATTAGACACATCAATGCCACTGCTGGGTTGAAAACAATCTGACAGCCCAAAATCTCGGATCTGGTAGTACGCTGACACTGACACAGAAAAAATTAGCTATAGTATCTAACAGGGTTTAACTGTACTAACCATCTAGACTAAAAAGTTAGATAAATATAATAAAGTGGTTAGTGAGTATATGCAGTGTGTATACCCACTAGCAGCACTGTGCTGTCTGATACACTTATACCAGTCCCACACACATCTCAGTGATAAGAAAGGTCCAGTGCATATGTAGATAGAATCTTGCTCAAATGAGCTGCTTTACTACAGGCCGCCATGGTCAAAGAAACTATCTCTTAACAGAATAATCTCTTAACAGATTAGTGCTAATTTATTAGGCAAAATTTTACCTGAAAATGGAGGAAACTAGTTAACTAACACTCACTGGCTGAGGTTCAAGCTTAACTAGATATTCAACAGAGATCAGCTAAAGATGACTTTATCTAGTTAAGCTTATACCAGAGCAGTGAGTACTAAGTACTACGATAGACTAACTCGACTTATTTAATAAACAAAGATTAAATAAGTGGAGCTAGTGTATACGTAGTGGTATCTAGTAGGCTGGTATAGCTATGTAGCTAGTGTAGAGCCAGCTACGTAAATGAAGATGTAACCTGAGCTGCAGAGTCTTTTACTCAGAGTTAGCATGCATGTTCCCAAATATGCCCCAAATGCAGTTTGTTGCATATGACAAATTTGACAAATGCAGTATACGATGCAAACAAATAAAACAAATGTGTAGAATAAGCAACTTTATATATAAAATCCCACTAATAAGTGTCTAAATGCTTATGAATTGATTATTTTCAGTGGTTGAAGTGGACAGAAGCGAGCCCAAAGAATAAATGATTATGGTCTAATCACTGGACTGAAGTAAGTGTCACTAGGTTTGGGTAATGAACTAGTAAGAAAGGGATAAAAGATGTTTTTATGAAAAAGAGTTCATTGCATATAAAAGGACACCTCCTTTTGGTCATTGGTTATGGACGCTGTAATCGTTGAGAGGGAGAAAGCGCCTTTAATAAACTCCGGACTTTAACTAGCTGAATACTGAACAGCTGAGGTTGCTGTGTATGGTTTGAGTGGGTTTGCCAATGAGCTGTGAGTGATTAATTCTTATGAAAGAGGCTGCTTTCTCTGAATATCTGAACACACTGGTAGTACAGGAAGATTAACAACAACTCTGCCTTACAAAGGCTTAAAGACTATTTAAGGCTCTTTACAGACACAAGAGGAAAAGGCATCCACTTCATCATATATTTGCAAAAATGATGATTCACTTCTCAGAATGAAAATTTAAGTTCATCATCTTTTTTAATTTATTTTCCATTTCTGTCAGTTGTGCTCCACTTCAGAATCTATGGTGGATTCAGTGAAGTGCTGGAATGACATCACTCTATTACTCTCTCGCTATATCCTTTCTCGAATTCTCTCTGTTTCTTCCCCTTTCTCTCCACCTCACTATAGCCCCCTGCCTGTGCTCCTCCACATGGTGGCCATATGTGCAGTTTCACAGTAGCATCCAGACATGTCCCATCTCAGGGCCTGTCACTCTTCCCTGGACCAGGCATGTGTCAAAGACAGACAGACCGACACATACATACACACACACACATGCACACACAATCCACTCAGCCAGGGAGCAATTGGTGGCCAACCAACAGAACAGCCTGCAAGCATCCGGCAAATTCTCTCCTACATGCACTTGGCATTCAGGTTCTTTCTGACTGTCTGTACTTTTGCAAAGTTTTCGATAAGCAAGTTTTAGGTTTTAGTGTTTCAGTTACAGCTTGGTTATTAGTATGTACTTGAGGCAAAGATTTATTGGGTCTTAAAGTTGTTCTGAATGTCATTTTACTCTTATGTATTGTTGTATATATGGGCGATGATGTACTAGGTAGCACCTCTCATCTCTACCTCTCCTCTCTTAGGTTGGATCCTGAGTTCAGGTTACGGTCTGTGTGGAATCCTTGTGTTCACATGGGTTTCCTTTGTATTCTCTGGTTTCTTCCAACTGTCTAGATTTTGTTGCATGTTTTGTTATAATAAATTAGCCCAGGTATAGGTGAGCGTGCAAATGTGTGTGCATGGTGCCCTGCAGTGGCCAGGCATACCATCCAGCGGGTATTCCTGCCTAGTGTTCCTAAAATAGGCACCGGATCCACCACGACCCTGACAAAATGATACAGAAAAACAATTGAGTATAGAAACCTACACTTCTGGAACTTATTAACTGGTTGCCCTCAAATCCTGATGTACATACTGTATAATATGGAGAGGTTTAGGACACAAAATATGACTTCTTGTGGATATAAAATACGCTCTTTCTGCTTCTGCCATTAACATTCAATTTTCTAAGGCTATAGCTCATCAGGCAAACTGTGCCTGGGACTGCCTGCTAAATGCACTCCACAGGAGGTGCAAGTTGTGGTTTAATAACACCATAAATAATTGTGCTGTGAAACGATGGAACTGGTCAATCACTTGCAAAACTGGCCACTGCTAATTGCACATCAAATAGAATAAATAATCAGATTCACTTCCTATTTCTTCGTCTGTGTTTTGCGCTGGCTTCCCACATCTGTCCTCAATTGCATATGTATAAAGTTTAAAAGAACACTTTGTGTGTTGTCATCAGCATATCACTTAAACTGAGCACTTAAACAGGAGCAAGCAGGTTACATCAGTCTCTACATGTTATGTAAGCAATTAATTGGTTTGAGAAAGAAAAAAAAAAAGGCATAGAATGAGACAGACACGAGTTATACACTGTGAACAGCTCCATTTTACCACAGATGTTCCAGGTAACACCTCCTTATTTCACTTTGAAGGACGTCCTTAGTGTCTCTGGTCCCTCTGTAGCATCCCGCTGCAGTTGGGTGTTTCTTGTCTACAGGAAGGGACAGCTTGGAGCTCAGCACGCGGCCAATAATGTCTCTCCTCTCCTCTCAGCGGCACTCATTTGGCAAGTCACATGCACACGTTCTGTTTGCCACAGAGCAGCTACCTGCTCATGAGCTGCTGGTCACGGCTGAGCTGGAGAGAACGCCACAGGCCCTCACCCCTTTTTAGCAGCCAGACAATCTGTCCCACACACACAGCGACACACGCATGCAAACACACACTGACATTTGAAAGATAATCCAAATCTTTTTATCACTGCTCATTCTGGCCTGGTATCAGTAAGCATTTCAGAGCTACCTGAATCTCTGCCATGCTCAGTTTGAAACTGAAAATGCATACACGGTGTAATACCCAGTACACTATTGGGGGAAAAAAAGGTTCTCCAAGGGTTCTTTTGGGTTTGCTGGGTTGTTAAGGGTTCTTATATTCCAAAATGCGGTTTGCTCGGAATCCTCTTTGATAAGGAAACATTCTGTAGAACACTTAAGGGGACATTCAAAGAACATTGTCATTTGCCAATTTCTAGCATGTGCTCCTTGGAGACACATGAAACCAGCCACCACAGCTGAACACACTCGGAGGAGAGTGCTAACTACCCTCTTATGCATACATGAGCTCACATACAGCCATGATTGGTTAATGGTTCTCTGATTGACAGGAGAGAGTAACGCCATCACTTCCTCCCAGAGAACATGGCCAAATACACTCTCTTGCACTTTCTTGGACCCTTGGCTACAGATGGCTGTGTCATTGCGGGGATTTGAATTCACAAGCTCCTGACGAAAGCTTTTCTGTTGCATCACTTGGGAGTTTACACCCTGTCTACTTCCTTTTCTTTCTGTTTTCCTCCTTTAATGTGACTGTAGCATACCTACTCTTCCACTGATTCTTCAAACATGTCAAACTAATTCACTGGTTTGATACCACAAACGATGTTTATATATTTATATTTTATATTCATTTTGTGTTACTACTACTGTGCAATATCTTTCATTCCATTATATAACAATTTATTAACTGAGTATAAATATAGAATATGAGTATAAACCATAGATGGCAAAAACATTGTCCCGTATCCACACACATCTACTCAGATTCATCTAATCAGCAAAGGCTTTTCAGAACCCAAAAATTTATATTCTGGCCCTGACTCTCACCAAATTACAAACCCTCTCCACCTTTTCTCTTCTTCTCCACCGCTGATTCACACTCCCTATGGATTGCTCTGTGTGTATCCAAACGAGCCATCTGACCACATGGCCGCCCAGCACTTTAGGGATATGGTCGTCCCACTGTGGCTGACAATGAGGAGATCTCTTTTTCTCAGTCAAAACATGTAATTGCAGAAAATAGTATTAGCTCACTATTGGGAACACGCATTATAGAGTAAAGAAAAAGTGAAGGAACAAAGAAGTTGAAGCCTTTAAATGTCAGTATTCAGAAAGCCTAAAACTGCTCGTGTTTATTCACTGAGCTATTATTTACAAATTGATTGTGATAGTTCAAAATTGCCCATTTCCACTTTTTCAAATTCTTGGTAAAATGTCAAAACAACTGTCCTGTTTCTACCGCTGTGGCGATCAATGTAGCATTTCACTGCCATCCCCTACACGGTAGCATACAGGCAATTATTGCTCTTGAATTTGAGAAGCTCAAATTTGTATCTCTAAGTTCACCTACACCTCCCCCCGCTCCCCCCCCCCCCCCCCCCCCCCCCCCCCCCCCCCCCCCCCCCCCCCCCCCCCCCCCCCCCCCACACACACACACACACACACACACACACAAAACACACACACATATAAATGTAGATGGGTTTTGAGTGAACAGCTGTTTAAATTAAATTCAAGAGAGTGAATCCGCAGTCCGTCTAGACAGCTACGCTGAAGTGATGCATGTTGTGAAGTAGATGAGAGCGAGAGAGCTGATATTAGGAGCTGACTTTTTTTTTTTATTATTAGTGCTTTTTATTACTCGCTTTTTTAACGGATGAAATTTGAGAACGCGAAGAAATATTAGACTGCCAGCATTTATTTACTTATTTGAGAGCCAATATTAATTTTAAATCTTTTCTGTAGCTTGTTTTGGTCTGTTTCATTCTACAGTGCAATGCTCTCCGATGTTCAATTTAATTTGAAAGCAGATACACAATTTTTTTTTTTTTTTTTGGACACGTAATAAGATTGACATGGCAGTTTAAAAAGAGGATAAGCACTAAGTAAAAATCCTTCAGATTTTATTCAAAATCTTCACACAGGTTATCACACCTACTTCTAGGGTTCATATTCTGCTACACCATGCAGGACTAGGCAAGCCTAATCTTTTTTTTTCTGGACTGCAGTGCACTGGATTGTGTTGCTCGTATCACTGTAACAACCACAACAAAACTATGGATGGAACTTCAGAAGTGTCAGAGATACTTTTCTTTTTTTTTTCCCCATCCATATTTTGACTGATGTCATTACAGCATTGCTGCTTCTCTCTTCTTTGTCGCTGGAAGATGTGCTTATTTTTCTGTGAAAATAAAACCATCACACTAACTAATGAATATCACATATTTTCTGACTGACAGAAAAATGTTGTTTTGGTTGGTTCTGTGATTATATAGTACATCTGCTCCTGACACACAAAATTCAAGGTTATAATGAATGGCTTAGGAAAAATCCTCCCCTGAATTACTTGCATATTATTCTTCAGTGGTGTCCAAGATTTATTTTCTAATGAAATTCTGAATTGACTGTTTTTTTAAGTTTAAACTTCTTCCACTGCCCTGATGATTAATGATTTCCGATATTACCCACAATGCCATTCGGGCTACCTGCTGATAGTGGTGCCAATGAGAATTAGCCCTTTCTTCATCTCTACCTAGAGCCTGATGCAGCAGTGTTTTAGTCCTTGAGTCTGTCCAGCTCTCTTTCCGCCTCATCTGCACACACTCTGCTCAAGCACATCAGCTTCCAAAGCTTCAACTTTCATGCTAATACTGCTGATACTAATAAATGACATTGAATGTCGCTGAAAATTGTGTGAGAAAATGTTGCTCTTTGAGGAGATAACAACAAAATCTAACCATTATCTGATGTTTGAGACTGTTGCATTTTTTTCTGCTATTAAATGCGATTGTAACTGTACTTACAATGTCCCACTTTGACACTGGCATGGCACACCACTAACTTCTCATAAGAATCAAAAAAATGCATCAGAAATGCTAAATACATAACACTTAAGTATAAACATATTTAAGGGCGGAGTTTCCATTAAGGTGGAGAAGCCTTAAGAGCAGGGGTGTCTGATCTTATCTGGAAAGGTCCGGTGTGGGTGCAGGTTTTCTTTCCAACCGAGCAGAAGCCACAACGGAGTCTATTGAAAGCCAAGATCAAGTGATTAAACAGGTGGAATCAGGTGTGGCTCCTGCTTGACTGGAATGAAAACCTTCACCCACTCTGGCCCTTTGTGGAGAAGATTGGACAGCCCTGCTTAACAGTTTCAACATTTTTTTTGCAAGAGTATACTGGACCTGAGAGACCTTTTTTCTCGCATCCTGAAATGCATAAAATGAATCACTTGAACAGTGAGTGTGGGGCTGTAATGTACTGTATTATGCACTGTTTACATTTGTGTGTGTGATTGCAGAGTGTTGCTGTATATCCAGACTTTGGTTGACAGTATGTCTTGACAGGTTTTGGGCATTACGATTCGACTCGAACCGTTTTTTTTTTTCCTATGCCTGAGTGTTATAGCATTGTACTTTATGCAGCACATGTCAGCTTTTCTGCTGAAATTAATGCAATGGCAAAGAGTTACACTAAGTTACACGATTCCACTTACAGATCTCAATGACAGAGAACAAATCTGGGAGAGGAGAGAGGGAGGAGAAGAGGGCTGTAGACAATGTGCACTAACCGCAGCCTAGCTCGCCAGCCCGCTAAAATGACAGTCCAAATCTGACAGCTAGGATTATAGTGGGCCTCCAGTAGGAAGGCTTCTTACATGGCAAGCCTCTGGTGCAATACACGGAGCTATGTTATAATTAACTCCTCTGCCAAGAGATATATCATCAGCCGTCCTCAGGACAACAGAAGTGCGTTAGCTAGAACGGAAAAAAAAAAAAAAATCATATCAGTGCATTGTTTAGAGCATAATCAGGTCATCACTGTGGCAACTTGGATTACAGTTATTTCCAAGGTGCTGGTTAGTGTGCATGACAAGATCCTATCATGTGTCATCGTGTTGTTGGTTTTATTTGCTGATGATTTTGTGGACAGTTGTTTTGCAGCAGACATAGCAGACGGCAAGCAATTAGGCCCAGATTGATAGTGAATGACAGGAGCCATTCGGCAACTGCCGAATAGTTAAATAACAACAATTACGGACTTTTGAAAAACAGAGTGATGGACACAAAGATGATAGCCATCTGAATGTGCTGTCAGCATGCCATAGCGCTATGTCTGAGACCAGAGCAGTGAACTTGTACCATAATGAACATTAAAACTAAGTTGTTAATGTTTGTTACACAAGTACCTCCAGATTGCCTACTGTGCCTACTGTTTTAATTAGAATTCAGTGTTTCTTAAAATATTTAAGAATAATTTTAATAACACTTTACTATATGGTCCACAAATTAGCAAGACATTACTACTTAACTAATTAGATTAGATTAGATTAGATTCAACTTTATTGTCATTGTTCAAAGTACATGTACTAAGCCAATGAAATGCAGTTAGTATCTAACCAGAAGTGCATAAGTGGCATATTTACAATAAATTACAAATAAGGATATACAGCTATGAGGGTGATATGTACAAAGAAATGGATGACTTATGCACAGAAGGTGCAGTGGGTATTATAAATAAGGATAAATATGATATATATATATATATATATATATATATATATATATATATATATATATATATATACTGCCCTCCAGAAGTTTGGAAACACCTGAACAAAATAGGGTTTTTGGGCAATATCAGCATAAATCCTCTTTAGTTAGTGACCATTTTGCATTGATAATAAGGGACAACACTAGGCATCCGAGCAGTCAGTTTATTCAAACATTGACTTGATA
>CM040978.1:12999045-13028888 GCA_022985145.1 Pangasius djambal
AGTTCCTCCCATAGCAGCTCAATGGGGTTAAGGTCAGGTGATTGGGCAGGCCACTCCATGATAGACAAGACACCGGCTCGGATGCCTAGAGTATGTAGAGCTGTAATAGCTGCTAATGGGGATTTCTTTGATGAATCCAAAATTCGAGTATTTTTCTATGTTATGTTCATGTTTATGTTCATAAACTTTTTATTTAATATAGTTTGTGTTGTCCCTTATCATCAATGCAAAATGGTCACTAACTAAAGAGGATTTATGCTGATATTGCCCAAAAACCCTATTTTGTTCAGGTGTTTCCAAACTTTTGGAGGGCAGTGTATATATATATATATATATATATATATATATATATATATATATATATGTACAATCAGTGTACAGTGGTGAAGACATGTTGAGAATATGACAGAATGTGAACAGGAATATAAAAAAAAAGAGTATCTACAATGAATATGTACATACACACACACACACACACATATATATGCATGTATGTAGGTACAGTGGTGCAAAAGATCGCATTATAATTTATGTAATGCCAGATGCAAGATGAATGAACAGTTCTGCAGTAATGCTTTCATAAAGGTTATATAACACACACACTACATCAGAAAATACTGAAAGATATACATTAACTACCTCTGCGTCATTAATGAATAGCCACTAAAATGCTAATAGTTAATTATTACCATTATGTTAATTATGTTATGTTAATTAATATCATGGCATATACAGAATTAATAAAGATCGTTTACATTGTCTTTCTGTCTGTTTGTTAACCAAAGAAAATCCACACTGAGAAGCCAACAGTATTAATATGTTTAGATTAGATTGTCCAAATCAAACCACTTTATTGGTGTAATGTTACAAAATTATCCCATAGGTGGTTGAGCCATTCTTACACATAGTAAGGACCGTGTTATTAGCGAATAAAATATTTTTTTTTAGGCCAACATTAGAGTTATGTATAGTGTGTGACGTGATTTTGGAACACTCTATTATAAATTGTATGTTTCATTTTCAGAGGTGAAATTTATTAAAAATATCTCTGGTATAACTTTTATTTATAACACATCCCAGAGCTTAGAATTTGGGGTGCTGGAAAACAAATAATTGAAAGGGTCTCAAGCTCAAACAATTATAGCCTATAATTAGAGTTAACCTAGATTGTTTCCACACATTACATAAATGACTATATTAATTTATTTACTAGTATTGATTTATTGCTACTGCAGTCATAATATTAATCAACAAGTTAAGAAAATGTTAATACTACTGTTAGCTTTGCATAGAGAATTGTGAATTGTCCAATGTTACTTAATTATTTTATTTTTTTTGTTAACCTACACCGTGTACAAAAAGACAATGTAAAGGATCTTTATTAATACTGCATATGTCATGATATTAATTAATATAACATAATTAGGACAATGAGTTAAAATATTAATATGTAACTATTAGCTGTATTAATGGCTATTCATATTATTCATAATTCTGGATTAGTGCATGTATTAAGTAATCATTATGAAAGCATTAGTTAAGTATTAATATATTGTTTATTTGTGGACCTTATAGTAATGTGTTACTATGTATTATGTATCACAAATGATCTAAACTAAGAAAAGTCTTGACAGTAAACTTTTCCGTGTAACTTGACATTAAACTCAATTTAAGTGAGAGGTTTAAATTTAGCTCATATATTCTTTCGCTCTCTTTCATTTCATGCCCAATGTTTGTTTCAGCAAACCTCCAAAGGCTCGCTGAAAGGTTATGTAGTGATAACCTTAGTATTGCTTTGTGTGTGTATGTGAGTCTGTATTATTAATGCATCGTCTCTAAATAAACACCGTTGCCATAATGATAGCTTATATCCTAAACTCTTTATGACACATTTGCTCTTCTAACTCCAATTTGATTGGTTAAAGTAATCAGTACATCACAAATCAATGTGCCAGTTGTGCAGGCACGGCCACCGAAAGCTTAAAATACACACCGAGACACAAGTCTAGAACCTTAGAACTCAAGACCAAAAAATCTTCATTATAAAGATTTCCACTTTTAGTATTACAGTAACACAACAGTTACAAAAATTAAACCAGAGCTCTTGCTAGTCTTATTTTCAGTCTGCTTTAGTGTGTTAGAGACTAAAAAAGGATTACTCGCTTTACATACATGCGAGAGAAGTCAGTGGTGCATTATATGTAATTAGATTAAGACGAAGGATAGTCGTGTTTTTATTTCATTCTTATTCCTATAATTTATATATCTCATGTCGCTGTCTTTTCCAGCACATGAACCAGCCAACTCATGTTCGCTAATATGTTCACATCATCAAAGTTTTTTTTTTTTTTTTTTCTGCACTCTCCCTCTCTTGCTCAATTAGCCAGGTGTGAATACATATCTTTCTGTTCTTTGCCTCCATGTTTAATGCAGCTCTCCTGGTTTAGGCCAAATTACCTGCCATTTCAAAATGGCAAAAACTTATTCAGCCCTGTTTACCACTTAGTGTGAATAATGAATTTGACAAATGGAATTGCTCAGGAGTAATGGTACGACTGGCTTTGAGCCCTGTTTCGTTAGGCTTGGCTGAGTTTTTTAATTATGTTTTCTTCCCTGTTTTTTTTTTTTTTTTTTCGTTCTCTCCCTATTTCAGTCTTTCTGTTTGAATTAAAAAAATCACTGAATTTGAAAGGATGAAGTTGAAATATGACACATTTTAATGTTGCTTGAATTACTTTGGGTTGGCGGTTTTATATGAGCCATGCAGCGTAGAAAAAAAAAAAAAAAAGATCTCACAGTGTGAAAATTTTGCATGAATTAAGATGTTGGTGCTGGTCTGAGTGAAATCATGGACTTCAGAACGATGGGCCTCATTTATCGGTCTTTTAGGAAAGTTGTGAAATCGTGTGTAAATGGTTTTGTAGGCCATACTAAACAAAAAAGAAAAAAAAAAAGTTTTTCTTTGAAAATCTTTGTGATTTTCTTTGTACTCATATGCATATATTGAAAGATGCCTAAGTAATAAGTGCCTTCACAACACAAATCTGAATGACAAAAGGATGAATAAAGCATGAAAGAGTGCCTCCTAAGCGTGGCCAAATCTTCCAGTAATGCAGCTCAGCCACTGCATCTCGTCAGCAACAGACTCACCTTTTATACGGCTCCATTTCTTTCATCCTAACTGAACAAATAATAGTCTTATTTGCTTTAATATGTGGATTTGTTTTGGGTTGCTTTCTTTCAAGTCATTAATATGAAGGGACTGAAAATTTTCACAAAACGTGTGTGTGTGTGTGTGTATGTGTGTTTGAAACAAATAAACTGTTTAAACATGACAGCGTAATCTTTATATAAAATTGCAGTAACTCGTACAATTTAAGAAAAGGCATATGGCAATGTTGGATTATATTACATATACAAAGTGTTAGGAAAAATAGCATATTTACATTGCAAGTCAATGCTTGAAGTTTTTGTGTGAAGAAGATGGTTGGCTAACCAAATGTAGCTATTTTTTTTTTTTTCATCCTCAGGAAACTTCGGTTTCTCAGCTCAGTAAGCTAATAAAGAATAAGAGCAAATGGTTGTGCTATTGTATTTCCCAGCTCTTTGTTCCATTCAGTTATCCGCATAACTAACATTCACCTGCACATCCAGAGTTTTCTGGCAAGAGCTGTTGTATATGCTGCAGATCTTTCTCCTTGTAACGCTATAATTACTGCAGTGTTAAGTTACTATTTCAAAAGTATTGCACATCGAAACATAAAGATTACACTTTTATTTGTGTAGGTATGCATACTCTCATTTTATCTCCCCATTGCTTTCCAGTTGGTGATTTGGTCAATTAGGATGGAGGAATGTGACAGACTCTGAAGGGAGCACTTGTGACTTGAGTGGGTATGGATTCATTAATAATAACTTCTGATTGGCTTTTTCTGGCATCATGGCCATCTGAGTGAGTAGAAGGTCACATAGTGAGCTCTTTGTAATCATAGCGGTTGTCTTGAATTATGCTCATTATAAATCTGGTTGGGCAGCTCACCCATTAGTTTTCCATATATGCTCTAAGAGAACTTGTTCAGGTAGAGGATACTTCACTGCGTAAGTCATAAGAATGGAATATATAAACAAATTACAGCGTGTTGGAAGGTGTATTATGTTTGTGATTGGTAACCTTTGTCCTATCTCTGGTCTGTGTTGCGTAAGAAGACCTGCAGTCACTCACCCTCGCTTCTCACCCCTTGAACAGGGTTCTCCAGGGAAGGGCAGCTTATTTCAGTCTGTCCAATCATCCTTTAGTTGTCCTCCTCTGCTCCCAACTGTTCCTCAAAGACATCTGCTAACTAAAAAGTCTGTGGCCTTCCCTCCTGCTGTGCTCTGATGACTTACTCAGGTGCTCTGATCGCCCCTCACAGAGCCCCCGTCACTTCAGTGTCCACTTCCTGGTAGGACATGTTATCAGACACGGGGCCTCTACTGCTGACAGCTCAATTACCCCATTTTAGTCTCTGTCCACTCCCTTCACCAAACAGCATCTAATGGCTTTAATACTGCTGGGTAATCTCCATAATACAGACAGAGAGGTTATCAGACAATTTGTCTACACTGACATTTTATCATGAATGGCAACAGACAGTCATAACTGAGGTAGGATTGTGACTACTTTAATGCAGGAAATTTTTGCCATAGATCTTCCGAGATACGATTTCTGGGCTACATTTGATGTGCAAAGGGGTTCATGCTGTTAAATAATGATAAGGTCATTTCTTGATAATACCATTCTGTAATTCCAGAAAGCATGCCCATAGCCTGACAAAAAATGGAAATGAGTATTGTATGAGAAAATGAGCTAATATTTTAAAGCATTAAAATCCAAGCACAAACAGTCAGGCTGTGGGTTCATGTATAGTTCATTCTCAGTTCTGAGTTGTAGGCCTTAGGGTAGAAATTAACTTTAGAAAAAGGTCAAATGTAAGTAAAAATGAAACTCTTTTTTTTTTGCCCACTTGGTTTAGTTTCTATTCATTTGATTTAACAACAGTCGCAAGAAATTATTGTTCCTCCGAGTGGTGTTTTCCCCAGTACTTCTTTTAAAAGATAACCATTTCTGAGCCTTTAATGACCTCTTCAATTAGCCTAGGCCTTCTATTCATTTAAAACAGCATGATATAAGAGCTTGAAGGTGGAGGGTGCAAGGTCATGGAGAACTTTTTCCCATTTTATTCACCCCCCATCTTCTCCAACTTACCCACTTCTAACATTAGTCAACTTTATTTGAGCACTCCTGTGGAGGCGTATGCGGTATACGGAGGAAAAGTGATCACAAATTCAAGTGAAGCATGCCTCCCATCTGCTCCTTCGCTTTATTCTATCTCACTAATTAGTTGTTTAAAAGAGCTCAGAGTGGACATATATGGCTGGTCTAGCCAGATGTTAGCCCTGTGTTTCGCCCCCAGGGAGGTCCTTTGTTTACTAGAGAACAAGAATATCATGCTAGCATCGGCTCATTTTAATGGCTTACCATTATACCATTTCCTATAAAGCTTTTTTTCTTACTTTTGCTTAGTATGTTATATTAAATGTTATTAAATATTAAGCACAAATACCTTTGTTCCTCTTGAGACGTTCGTTTATAATGAGACAAATTAGTGACTTAAACTGTAAATCTATACCCAGCTTAACAGCATTTTAAGGTGTTCCGTTTTAATTAAAATAATGCCAGACTGGTGTGTTAAGCCAGCTCATGAAAGAGTGCTTCGGAAAGTACACTAATAGCAGAAGCATCAGCAAAACTCTACACATGCCATCCATCCACTACTTAAACGAGGATATGGGCCTGCCATTACCCACCACAATCACTGCTCCAACAATAGAAAACCCATTTAAAAAATGATTAATTACTTTCTTACATGACATCACACAAAATCTATCTTAATCAAAGGTATGCATCAGGGGGTGAAGCAAAGTGCTTACAGTTATTTGTTATGGTTTGTGGTCACAAATTACAGGTCTTAGATGCAAATTGCACCACATCTGCATTTCTGGCAGATCCTTAAAGTCGGATCAAAATATCAGGTCGATTGTTCCAATGTTGCACGAGGGGGTAGAATACTTAACTTTGACAAAAATAAGGGAACATCGAAGGGAACATTGAATGATTGTGTGAATTATTGGTGAACACTCTTTTACCAGTTGAGGGGAAATCACTGGAGTGCTATGGCTACCTGACAGGAGGACTTACAACAAATGACTTAGTCTTGGTATAATGTTTAGTTGAACAGCTAGGGTTCATGTCCATATACATAGGCTCAAGCTTGCACAAGTGATCATTATAACTGCTTACATGTGTAGCAGGACTGTGAGCCTCTATGTTACATTTGTGATTATTTTAGCCATAAACCCCATCAGAAACACATCTATTGTCATTCATGCATTAGTTGCCATCGACTCAAATGTACACCATGCCCACCGTTTAAAGTTTAACTACCCCATTAACCTGTCCTAATAGCCTAATACCGCAGTCTTTGTGTAAATACTACTCATATTAGCTTTCTACAAAATGTCAGTCCAAATAACTGCTTTCTGTTTCCTTTGACCCTAAATGCTCCAGTTAGAAGGCCAGAACACACATTTGGTAAATGTATCTCCTCTAGTACTCCTCTGAAGGCTATTAAAAGGGCTTGCTCTGTTAAATAAACAGACAAACACACATTAGAGGGCTTCAGGACATGCTGCAAGGGAGGCTCACTCTTTGGTGCACACCATTAACTATATGAAGGCCAGGCTAGCAAAATGGGCTAGAGGGGCTAAGCCCTCCCTCTCTCTGAAGAAAAAATAAGTAAATAATGTCATATTTTTCCTATTCAGTTTTATGTGCTGTTAACATATGGCTTGACGTTTGTTTTTGTCTTTAATTTAGTAGAACCATAAACAGCAGCACCACTAGCAGTCATAAGAAAAAGAAAAGTAAAACACATATGAAGTAAAGGCTGGCGCTGAATTCTTTCCTGCCCAGTCTGTAGATTCATTCATTGTTATGTCAAGTGATTATACAGATTTTTTTTTTTTTTTTGCAATTATAATGGTGTCATAAAAGTAATAGCGAGTTACTTATGGGTCGTAAAATTGGATTTAGCCCTTTCATTCAATATCCAGACCAGCTGTCACTGAGTATATGTGACAGTGTTAAATATGGGTAATGAGCATCCAAATGACGCTACACTCAGGAAGAAATCATTTTCAATCATAGTTGAAACAATATAAATTAATTTGACATTGGATAGACTCGTGGCATTATTGGTTGTTTTAGTAATTTTGTGTATTTCTAAAAAGTCACGTTCTTCCATGTACCTTGTTCTTGCTAAAATAGTTTATTATGAAATCTTATGCTTTATACCTATATAAAATACATAATATTCGTATAATTATTCCTATTATTTATTATTTTATACTGCTAAAATTATTTTCTTTTTTCTTCCTTTTCCTCTCTCCTCCCTTCTGTTCCATATTCCATATTTGCTAAAAATTATTTATCTAAAAGACTGTAGTCTCCAAGTGCTTTCTACGGCCTCTGAGCTATTTTCCACTCGGGCAACCATGAAGTCATATTGGCACTAAACATATGGCGAGTTCTGTGTGGAGATACACTTGCAGACTGTATCGGTGTTTCAGTTGTCTTAGTGAATAACAACATGGTGGATTCAGAGCTTGATTCATGCCTGCACACATGAATTAGTGCTTTTGCTTTTCCTTCATGACCACTGAGCTGTAACGTTTCAGCTCCCCCCTGCTCCAGTGTTCTTAGGTGAATTAGGAATGGAGCTGGATTGGGAGATGAAATAGGCCTATTTGTGTGAAAACAGAGCATGGAGGTGCTTAATGTTATAAAGACGAAGTTGGATTTTTAAAAGTAATGCGAGCAAAACTTTTCCGCAAACAAAATCAAGCCGGTATTGAATTTTGCAAAAAGCCAGCCTGTAATTTGCTGCATCTGTGCTCAGAACATAGCACACTTTCATTTCAAACATTTATGTGCAGAACACGGCACATAATTCTTTATCTTTGTTCTAGTTCAAATACATTAAATACTAAATACATAAAACACAACACTAGATTCTATACTTAACCACCACATTATGCACTGAATACAAATAATGAAAGTTAGAGGTGTTTTTTTTTTTTTTTTTTACATATACATTTCACTCCCAGTTTCGTTAACAGATTCACTAGATGTAACTAGATGTGTTAGAGCAGGGAAATCATCAAACCGTGTGGGACTGTGGGCCATCTGGATTGGAATTGGCCATTCCTCATTCCTCATCAACATGGCTGCTTCTAGCTGAGGTTGGGAAGGTTTTTGTGCTCAGAATCTTTAGCATGACTTGTCTGCCATGAGGGAGGACAAGCAGTAGACTCAGCCTTCAGGCTAGAGAAAGCCCTAGCTTTTTTTTATGGCAGATGCCCTTCTTGACACAACCCTCCCCATTTTTCCAGCTTGGTACCGGCACTCAGAGTGCACTGGCTCATGCAAACCTCCAGTGGCTGGGATTAGTTCCCTGACCGGGAACCGAACCCAGGCAGCGGCAGTGAGAGCGCCGCACGCTAGCCACTAGTCCACCAGGGAACCGGAAGAATATCTATAGATAGTTTATTCACTAGGTGTATGCAGTATGTATCACTAGGTGTATGAATTCTAACAACATGCACAAGTCATTTCAAAAGTTCAGAAAGTTAGTTATAGTGGTGTGTCTTAGTGCTTAATAAATAAGCACATCAGTGGAAATGCTCTTGCTTTTTAGAATTGAGATTGAGTTGAACAGTATGTGATTTGTTGCAAAACACACATCAGAACAATAAAAAAACATAAAAGTATGTATGAATTTGTGTCAGATCCTGACACACTTCTGCACTTGTGTATGGTCCCATATGGATACCCTAAAGATTGGCTGATCCCAGGTTTCTCATTCACAATGTGCTCATACCGAACATTGCCTTTACTCTCCTACACCTGTACACTGTAATGATTTATAAGCCCACTATTCAGTGCCACTCAGAAAAGGAAGAGAATCCGGTTCCTCTCAAAGGTTCTTCCTCATGCAGTCTCATAGAATTTTTTTCTTGCCACTATCACCTTTGGCTTGGTCATTAAGGATCTAAACCTACGTCCGGATTTCTGTAAAGCTGCTTTGTGGCAATATTTATTGCTAAAAGCAAATAAATTTAAAAATAATAGTAAATTAAAAAAAAAAAAAAACTTAACTGAGCTGAACTTAATTTAGTTCATTTGTTTTGCTTTCATTAGAGTTCTGTACATATAGTTATGAGTACATTAGCAGTAGAAGCACACTAATCTAAGAACAACAGATGATCCCCATCTCCTAACATCTGCTGTTCACGAGCTTCTCTGCAGAAGTCACAAAGTCAGAATCTTCTAAATCACACTGGGGATTTAAAGTAACTCAGTGAAAAACTGGTAGGTAGGTTATTTACATTAAACAATGACAAGGGGATACTTTGCGTGACATTCTAAGATTAAATTCAGTGACCGCCAAACTAATTCTGCTAGTGGGAGGAAAGAGGCGGACATTTTGCATGAATCAGCGTAGCAAGGTGAAGGAAAGAACAGGGTGGCAGATGGATTGAATTGTGGCCAAAGTCAGGGGTCCAAGGCACTATCCTCTGAGGTATTCTGCTGTGCTCCTGGACATTATAGCAAAGTCACACAGCGGAGACGAGAATGGTTTTGGCCTGAAAGGTGGGAATTTGCAAGCAACTGGCATTAACTGAAGTTCATGTTGACAATCTGTTTATCTTTTTTTTCTATAGATGGACTATCCAAAAGTAATTACCTGAAACATACTAGACTTACGCACACTTAAGGTTGTGGATAATGTCAGGTGTCTCTACCTTGTGCACTTAGCCTTAAAACCTTACTGTTTTCTGAAATGTATAACTCGAACTGCTTTACTTTGATTTACTTTGGTCCCCAGTAAATGTGGCAATTACATGTGCAGTCGGAAGATTGCACAGTTATGACACATGTTGCAGGCGATTTACAAAAAAAATAATTGTGAAAGTGGCATCTTCATGTGAAGTTTAGGAAAGCAACATTCATTTATTTATTTATTAAAAAAAAATACACAAAATACTACCAATAAAACCAATACCGATAAAATGTCCCAGCATGTGTTAGGTCAATAATGTGAAAGAACACAGTCTCATAGGATCTTTTTAAATGCTTCTTGCATTGCAGGTGAAACCATGCAGTGAATATTGAATATAAAACCAATTTTATTACCGCAGTAATAAAAGGGGACAATTACAAATTCCGAGTATGGGTCACCAAACTTGGCTACACGTCACTTCACTTCACTTTAGATTTTTAAAAAAAATGTTTGATTATTTTGAGATACTATGGCATATTCTTTTTATAAACCATAGTATATGGTTTGATTTTGTCTTCAAATAGAAATATACCACAAATTTAACACTTGCCTGTCAGTCATATTAATTTGCTAATGCAATTGCTGTGACACAGTAGGAACTAGATTAGCCTATTTATATACAGTATACGTCAACCTGTACTTTGCTGGAAATTGCATATTCATTAAAGTCAAATGTGCAGAACAGCAAGATGTGATATTTGGCTCACTGGGAACTTTGTTTTAATTAAGTTCACAGATTTCTTTGCACGTGCAAACATTTGGTAAATCATTGCCTATGACAAAAATGGATGTGAATAAAATCAGCAAGTAATTTATAAGAAATAAGATGAAGTACTATATCATTCTTCCATGAGCTCTTGCTTAGCTCTGGGCTGTTATATCTAATGGTCTTGTTGACATAACCCTTTCTTGTTGTGATCCGAAAGAGCCAGATTTAATAGGTAGGGTCATCAATGGCCAAACTTGTCCACTGTGTCTGGCTCTAAGAATGCAATTATTGATTAGTGTGCAATACCAATTGTGGTAATTAATGCCCAGGTTATATGGAGAGGACGGGCATAGACGTGTGGGCCATTTATCACTCCCTGTGCTTGTTTGTTCTCAGCCCATTGAACCAGCACTCCGGCCTTGATGAGTGGAATTTTAATGGCTGCCAATTCGCTGCCCATATGACAAAATGAAAAAGTCTAGAGGTGTGCAGGGTCAGATCAAGATATCAAAAGTGATACTAAGCAATTGTCTATTGCTTTCTCTCTCTCTCTCTCTCTCTCTCTCTCTCTCTCTTTCTCTGCAATAATAATCTATCACCACTGATTTGTAGAATAGTTCATAACAAAGCATACATTTGACCTTTTGGATGCACATATATATAAACACCTTCCTCTTTTCTGCTTTAGCTAGCTAGGCTTATGCCATACCATTGTGGTTGGCTACCAGTGGACCCCTCATGCAAGCTCCTAGTTTCAGCACTCACACACTCCATATAATCTCCTGAGAGAAAAGGAAGAAGCTTTATTCCATATGAATATATATCAACATCCTCCAGTAATGGACAGAGAGTGTCTAAAGGACTAATATCTTAATACCAGCAAACACGTGCTACTTGTTCTGTAATGACGGCAACCCAACAAGGAACATTTTATATGCCTGATCAGCTTGATCAAAGCAAAATAAATGCTGGCTAAAGAGCGTACATGAATATAGAGGAAGAAAAAAAATGGCGGGAAACCATCAAAAAGATGTAAGAGATGTCTTACCATATTCATATTTCAGCAACTTTCGCATGCACCTCATGCTGTGAGTCTTAGCAAGTGGGCTAAGAGATGATATTTTGCAGACTCCCATGGGGTCTAGCAAGTGGATTACTTTTGATAAAGTGCTTAAGGCTGATGAAAGATCATGGTGGATGATGATGTAGCATTTTAGCGAGAAGGAAGAAGAAAGGCAAAGAAGAAGGACTGGGGAGAGATGGGAGAAAAAGAGTGAGAGAGAGAGAGGGGGGGAGAGAAATGAGTCTTCTTTGCAAATGGCTAATTGAAAACATAAATGTCAACAGAGGAGCGAGACAGAAGCAGGAGGCATTGAGCAGAGAGGGACACTGGGAATACTAATGAAGCTCCTCATTATTACCAATACATTTAACTAACTAACAGTGTACAACACAATTAATGCTGGAAGTGTGTGTGTGTGTGTGTGTGTGTGTGTGTGTGTGTGTGTGTGTGTGTGTGTGTGTGCGGTGTGGGTGTACATTATATACTTATACAGCTCATAGGCCTGACCCATTGTTCAACTGTTTTGTACTGTCACTTGGATTAATAATTATTATTTATTGTTGCTTTGAATCTTTTCAGGCTTATGTGCTAAATAAAATCTTTGTGTTCATCATGTCAGAAATGTCACAGTACGTATCACAGGAAAAGACTTATCAGTAATATCTGAGAAATGATTTGCTCATATTTCAGATCAATAATGAATGCGTGCTGCAGTTCCTGGTGGAGGATATAGGCTGTGGACAGCCACGGTGTCGATTTGAAGGAAGAGATGTAAGAGAATATGACAGACTGCTGACCTTTCCAACTGATCAGAACCGCCAATGCAGATGACAAATAAACCTTTAAGTCAAGTAAAAGTGCTGACTGAGAGTAATATACAACTCCCTCTTCCCTCTGATCCTCCCTTCTCGACTTTTCTCCTCTCTCTATGTCTCTGTCAATCCTGAAAGATTTCTTCTCTCTAGCAGAACTCTTTTTTAGATTTTCAGGGTCACACAGAAGAAACTCAAATGAAATTAATTCCAAAGCCACTGAATTGACAAAATGAGAACGATAATATAAACAGCTGCAGGATTTTATTTTTCCTGCGCCGTAAATAAGCTCAGGTTTAGGTTATCTGATGACCAAGGCAAATCAGAAAAGGCATCTAGACATTCTTGTGTCATTTGCTGCAGATCTGGCCAAAGCCAAATCAAATGCATATCAAATGCATTAGAGCATGCGAGGAAGGAGATGCAATGAATTTAAATATCAAACACTAAGGAAACAAACCCTGCTTACGATGTACACACAATCCTGAATTGTTTGTGTCTCAGCAGACTAGTCTCATTTTGATTTACTACCTCGATCTGTCTCTATCCAGCAGCATGGTGCACTATTTATGAGGGATTGCAAGGCCTTGTATCACCCTGCATTGTCTATTTACTTGAATTAGTTGGAATATATGTCTGTGAGCTTGTGTGTGTGTGTGTGTGTGTCTGTGTGTGTGTGTGTGTGTGTGTGGGTGATGGAAAGAGAGAGAGTGTAACCAATACTGACCAACATCATTCTGTATTCTCATTTGGACAGGGCTCTGTGTGTGTGTGTGTGTGTGTGTGTGTGTGTGTGTGTGTGTGTGTGTGTGTGTGTGTGTGTGTGTGTGTGCGTATCATTGTTCTGAAACTTGGCCTTGGTTTTATTTGAAATCTGGTGTTGGCACAGTGCACAATGATACCTGACACTCATATGATTAAACTTTTGGTTAGGATATATTTGATGGTAATTGAATATGAAACATATTTTCATTTTGAACATAAATACTGTCAGCTGAGACAAGTAGGATGAGAGAATGCATAATAATGATAATAATAATATTAATAATAATAATAATAATGGGAGAAAATGGATCCAGTGAGTTTCTGACATCATATTTGACAAGATGAAAGCAGATTTACTTAAAATGACCCGCAGTGCAGAATAAAAATTAAATTGTTAGCCATACAGAACAATCAATCAATGTACAGGGAAGAGAAATTACACATTCCTCTGAGAACGTCACTATCGTTAGAGGTTTTATGCAAGGCTACTGACTCCATTTACCTGTCCACATAGATATGTCCATGCCACTACCTTCTTCTTGCTATAATGTAGAATTTTACATGCATCGTTTACCTTAACATGTGGATTTTAATCACTTCTTTAATAAATATAGTTGTCAATCCCGAACGATAACTGAAAGATATACCCTATTCAATCTGTTTTATTTGTATAGGATTTTTATCCACAGACATTGTCACAAAGCACCATTACAGAAATACAAATGACGACTTAGACTCCTAATGTGCAAATCAGAGGCTTTAATTAGATCTTCAAAAAGGGTAGAATCGTTAAATCTTTAGAGAACTCTTGAGGAACCCTTTTTTTAAAGTGTGAGAGTGGGAGAAAAGTGTGAGAACGTGTGAGTGTGACACTGACAGCTTACAGTTTTCAGGAGCTAACTGACAGACATAGTTGATGATACTCAGCTTATGTCAGTTTTAAGCAAACATCTCATTCACAAACATGAAATTGTGGCGACCATGGACTGTTCCAGTAATGTGTACATTTACATTTAGCCATTACTAGCAAACATTTTAAACAACATGGAATTTAATACATTACCCATTACAATACCCAGTATGGTCTTTCCTATCTAGCTTAAAGCAGTGCAGCAATAAACAGATGCCATTGGCTGACACACAACTTCAACACACAATAGATACGTCCCCATGCTTTACAGTTGGCAAGGTGTTCTTTTGATCAAATGCTACTCCTTTTTTCTCCAAACATACTTTTGGTGATTGTGGCCAATTTTTTATTTGTCAGTCCACAGCACTTGTTTCAAAAATGCCTTTGGCTTATCAATATACTGTTTTGGACACTTCAGGTAATCACCTTTGTGATGAGGTCACAGGTGAGGTCTCCTTCTGATGACTCTTCCATACAGATCATGTTTGTGCAAGCAGCAGTGAACAGGAGAACGGTGCGTCACCACTCCTGTGTCAGCTAAACACCTGCAGGTCCTTAGTGTCGTGTGTGGGTTTACTTTGCCTTTATAGGCAGCATATGAGCAGTTCTATCTGAAAGTATTCTTGGTCTTTCGGATCTTGCCTTGACTTCCTTAGTTCCCCTTAATTGCCATTTCCAAGTGACATTTCAGACAGTGGAAACTGTTTAGTGGAAGCACTTTGATATCTTCTTAGAACCTTCCCCATCTTCGGCATCAATTAGCTTCATTTTCAGATTCTCAGTCAGCTGCTTAGAGGAGCTCATGGTTGTTGAGTGTTAGCAACAAAGTTTGAAGAGTCAGAGAATTTGTTACACTCTGGAATTGTTATTCATAATGACACTTTTTGACCTGCCTAACAAGTCCTAATGAGTCAATTAAGGCCTAATGAGTTAATTCAGTTCCAAGACTTTACTATTTTATTGTTTCGATTATTTAAGTTCATCATATATAAAGTAACTGTGCATTAACATTTGCAGACTATTTATTTATTTATTTGTTTGTTTGTTTGTTTGTTTGTTTGTTATTTGCTGCAGTGGTTGTATTTACTTCTTTTAACTTTGGCTGGGGATGCTCACACATTTGCACTATATATATATATATATATATATATATATATATATATATATATATATATATATATATATATATAAACCTGCCCAGGTCGAGGCATAGGCATGGACTCCACAAGACCTCTGAAGGTGTTCTGTGGTATCCTTTATTATAACCGCTATAATAAATGAAAAAAAAAAAATAGCTTGCATTAATATATGCAATTTCTCTACTGTTAATTGGAATAAAGTGTGAGTCATGAGGTTCATAAATTAAGTAATCTAACTTAGCTAACCATATGTCCATTACAACACAATCTATCAGCATGCTGTGCTGTCAGAGGAGGGCCTGTCGAATTTAGTCATGGATTTTCTGTCAGTGGTTAAAAATGGAGATAATTAGGACTGGCCAATCAGCACTTCTGTTAGCATTGACTGATTGACTCAGTTACACTGCATTTTACATTCCTGCAGAGTGTAACAGGTTTTCATGAAGGTTACTCAACCAATCTATTGCAAAACGGCTGTAATATAGCATAATGTACTGTAACGCAATAAACACAAACAGGTTACATATAATTCTTAAACCATTACAAATTCAGTTGTAAAAATGTGTGTGTGTGTGTGTGTGTGTGTGTGTGTGTGTGTGCGTGCACGGACTCTTCCTCTGAGAGCCTGAAGTGCTTGTATTGTCTGCTTTATGGCTTTCTATGATCCTCCAGCAGTCTAATCCAGTGTGCCCAGAGCCACTTCAATTAATTGATCCTTATACTGCATCCAATAGTGTAATTAAAGGGATAAAGGGATAGGAGGAGGGGAGAGTCATTCCCTTAAGACCATTCGATGAGATTCATTTCTCCAACCCAAAGCGACTAATTCAGTACTAATTTTTTTTTTTTAAAGTGATAGAGCTGCATGATTTATATTTCGATTACAGGTAGGTGAGGATATGTGAGAATGGCACAAATATGGAAGGGAATAGATTTTGCACATGCTGATATTGTGTGAGCTCTTTTCAGCCATTTATATATATTTATATAGAAGCAAATGTCAGACGAGCTCAATGCAGTTCTGCAATTGTCTATGATCACTGGCCTACAGAGTGAGGTAAACCACAGGCTTTTCAGCGGCCGTGTGGGTGGGAGGGTGTATCAGTGTGTGGGCTGTATAGTGAAATACCAGCATGTTTTTTACTTATTTATTTATTTATTTATTTATTTATTTATTTATATTGGCAAACTTCATATTTTGAAGTTGTTTTATCAAGGTTTTAACAAGCTACTCCTCTGTATATTTGGACATACAAAAATCAAACATCACTTCATACTAAAGTATTACATGAACAACAATTAGAGAAATAAATAACGAGAGAGAAAGGGAGAGATAAAAAATGAGTACTTAATTAGTACAAACCTAACGATAAGCAACTCTTACTACAGCTACCTAATTGAAGAGTAAGCGACTGATTAGACTATTCGGACACACTGCATTCTTTGTTCCGACTCTTCTCAATTTCACAGTTTACTCTTTAAAATAAATATATTTTATGTTTATTAAACATAAAATAAACAAAAAAACATTCACCTCAGATATAATGTTCCCATTGCTCCTGTCATTTTGATGAATTATATTATATTATATTATATTATATTATATTATATTATATTATATTATATTATATTATATTATATTATATTATAGATGATGACCCACATAAACATTTATATACAAAAGTTTGGTTTTGGCCAAATTACATATTTTGTTGATTTTTGAATGAAAAAAACTATTTAAAAAAATTATATAGTAAATGTGGCATATGTAAAGTTTGGACACCCTTCCATTTGTAAATTCTCAGAACTTAATTAACTTGTTGGGCCTTAATTGACTTATAAGCAGTTGGTAAGAAGGTAAAGAATTGGCATTAGGAATGACAGTTCCAAAGTGTAATAAATTCTCTGACTATTCAAACCTAATGCTAACACTCAACCACCAACGGGCACCCCTAATTAGCTAACTGAGGATGTGAAAATGAAAGCAGTGAAGGTTATAAAAAAAGATATCATAGTGATCACCAGCTCCAACTGTCAGAAATTAAGAAATGGCATTTAAGGGGAACTGCAGAAGTAAGATCTGGAAAACTATAAAGGCAAGATCTGGAAGACCAAAAAACTCTCAGATAGATCTGCCCATATGCTGGCCTGAAAGGCAAAGCAAAACCCTAATAAAATGACACTAAGGACCTGCTGGATGGTTTAGCTGACACAGGAGTGGTGGTGCACCATTCAACTGTACAGTGCTGCTTGCACAAACATGATCTGCAAGAGTCATCAGAAGGAAACCTTACCTGTGCCCTCATCACAAAAGTGAATGTCTAAATAAGCCAGAAGCATTTTGGAGACAAGTGCTGTGATAAAAATGTAACTCTTTAGTCACAATAACCAAAGGTATGTATGGTGAAACTAGGAGAAGCATTTGATGAAAAGAACATCTTGCCTGTTAAGCATGAGGGTGGATTTTTTATGCTTTGGGGTTTTGTGGCACAGGGAATATTGCACAGGTAGAAGGAAGAATGGATTACCTCAAAATTCACCATGACCTACTTCAAGAAATGCAAGCTGAAGCTTTTAAAATGGCCCACACAGTCACCTGACTTGAACGTCATGGAAAATCTGTGTGTGGGTCTTAAATATGCTGTGCATGCAAGACGGCCCAAGAATGCCCGGAAGAGTGGGTGAAAATTCAATAAGCAAGAATTGAAAGACTCCTAGCTGACTGGTGCCCTAAATTTTCACACAACTGTAATAAGTGCTGGGTTTGGCCTAAGTATATCAAATAAAGTTGTGAAAATTGTTATCCATACTTTTAAAATGTACAAGGCAAACTGTGTGAAAGTGAGGCCTTAGGTAAACATCTATCACATTGTAAATTTAACTTTCGAATAGTGTAACCTATGTAATACTTTAAATTGTATTAACCAGCCTTAACAAAACAGACCTGAAAATATTCAAAACTGGCATTCCAAATATCATTATGTATTTGCACATCCATTTCTGCTTCCCCATGCACTTTTTATACACTCCATAGAGAGTGGCTTAAAGTCTTGAAAGGCATCACGCAGATAAGAAATCAGACTTTTTAGCCCAGCACCCAGTTTCACACACTGATCGGGACTATATGGTTTTGCTATGGCAAAATTGTGTAAAAATGTTTTCACATAATCTGTGATCTGATGGTATCTGTGGAAAAATGACTTACGGTTATATTAAATCTCTCGTGCAGTTGCTGAAAAGTGCCAAAAAAAAGTGTTTAAGTTTTCCACATGGCGCATGTAGTATCCAAATTTGATTCATAGAGTCAGCCTTGGCCTGAGGAGATAATGTTCTATTAGCTGGCATTCCTGCACAGGAATTTGACCTTAATCCATTAGATGGATTCAGCACTGCAAACAAATAAGACCATTCAGTTTTGCCAAACCTGTTTTCCCCCTTCATCAAGTAAAAGAACAGAATGGTCTTGAATTGCCTTCCCTATCTAAAGTTATTGAATTTGGTTTAAATCAAATCAATTTACAAATTGCACTCCCTAGCTTTTGCAATGTAAGCAGAATAACATGTAGGGAACCAATTTAAAAAAAGGGTCTTTTGAGATGTTTTTAAGGACTACGAGTTAGTTACAGAGAAATAAAATGAGTTAAAACTCCCCCTTTTAACTGCGTCATTTACACTCCATCTATTCGGAATATTCTCCATATATTCTAAACTGAAACCAAACCCACCCCAGTAGTATTCATGGCAATAGCTAACCTCCTATTAAAACTTCCTTGATAACAAAAGATGTGTAGCTGTAATCATGGGGGAAAACTATCCGATAGAGGAAAATGCATACTTTGGATGTATAAGAAAACGGAATCATAATAAAAACATATCATTAAATGTAGTTAAATAGCTAATTGAACTCTAGAATGGTCTGCCCCATTTAGTAACACAAGTAACTCTAATAATAGTGTAATCTGGCTTATTTAAAAAGCCTTTAACAATAGCTAAATACCTGAAATAATGAACAAAATTAAACAACTATTGATGAGGCTCAAACACAAAGTCGTAATCAGACTGAAGGAAATGTGTCTACATGTCACATGACTGAGTAGAATGCCAATGTTATGTTAGTGCCAAAATCTGTTTGAAACTACAATACCCATCAGCACCAGCACATCACATGACCATGTCTCAGGTGCTGCTGATCACACACACCTGTTCCCTATTGCACTTAATGAGCACACTATTTAAGTTCTGGGTCTGGTGCGTGTGCCCCTCCTTGGCTTGTGTTTGCCTGTTTTTCATGTGTCTAGTCTTAATTTTGTTTGTTTTGCACTTTTTATTGAATGGTTACGTGGCTAGCCAATTGATAATGCTTGCATTCTGCATGATGCACTGGAGGTTCAGTATACAGGTATGTCATTTCAAACACAATGACAGCTCTCACATTGTTTTCCTGTATGCTAACTGTAGTGTAAAGTGTCCTGAAGTAGCCACAGAGGCTTTTTTTTTTTTAAATTCTCTTTTATGAATGAGAGGTCTGATTTTTAACTATCCATTTATAATGTTTAACAGTGATAGGTTTTAAGTATGATTATCAAACTATGTAGTGGCCGTTTTCAAAGTCATGATAGAATTTTGTGGAACGAAGGATAGAAAGTAGCAAATGATCCAAAAACAATATAATGCCATCTTCCCAATTAGTCAATGCAATGTTGTTGAGACAAATTGTACATGTCATGTCAACGTATGGTATGTGTGCTATCTGGGATAAACTATCACTTCTGTCAGTGAAAACATTATTTGCATTCACTGTTTACTGAGGCAGTAGTTAAACAATCATTTTGAGGTGGTTGACTTTGGGGTACATTGCAAAGTTTTCTGCTTTCTGCATAGGGTGACCAAAACAAAATTAATTAAAAAAAAATAAAAAATGGTTAACTTAATACAAGTATCAATGTAGAAATGTCACATCAAAAAACAAATTATAGTGAGGAAAGTCATTCAAATTGTTTAATATAATGTGTAACCAGTCTCCTCTCGGACTGCCCAACTTTTTCAGTGAACAGGCCTGGAAGACCTCGATCTTGGGTTAGACCAAACAATAAATAATAAGAATAAATTCTCCTCACACCTCCTTTATCAGCTCTGTTGCAAAGACTTCCTACTTTGGCCAGTCTCCATCCTTTCCTATACAGAACCTTTGGGGATGCCTCAAAACTGATGTATCTGCCACCACACTAGTTTCAATTTTCACCTGAATTCAAATGGTGGATACTCCTGTCACATAGTGCTAAGGTTGCGTAATGCCTATCAACACTGGCCTGTAGCACATCAAATTTTGCTTTTTGTTTGCCCCTCTAGCATTGCAATCTTCCATTTCAGTGACTGTCACTCCTCTGATCCTTCTGTTTATGCAACTCTGCCTGTAGAAACTTGACTGCCTGAAGGACTTTGTTGTTGCCTGTTTGTATTTCACTTTTATCAGGCTATCACCCTTAAGGTTATGATACTGAGGTTATGATTTTGTTTTTCTGATTTTTGCCTAGCTCCCATGGTGGTATCTTTGCTAATGTACTTTTTTTCCCCCATTAATTTTACTTGTTACTTTAGCTTTATTATAAAAAAAAAACAAACTACCAAACAATGTATCTTATAGTATCATTGCAGTGCATTTGAAATGTTTTCCATGCTGTCATGTCTCCCAAGTCCAGCTACCGCTCGGAAGGAAATTGCCGACTGAATACATCAAGTCTCCACAGAGAGACCAAGAAAAAGAGGGGGTGAGCAGGAAAGCGAAATCAAGAAGGTGAGTGAGGAAGAACACTGTATCTGCATGACAAAAAGTCAAAGATAAAGCACTGTTCAGAGATGGAGGGACAGATCTCTTGCTGACAAGAGGAGAGAAAAAGAACAGAGCCGGATATTTGAATCTCATCACCAACAAGGTCAAGTGGTATATACAGAATGTCGACACCAGCATTCAAATCATTCTCCAGACCTGAGCTAAAATGTAAATAGTCTCATTTGATTTCCTGGCAGTCGTGCTAAAAGTTAAACATTTCTAGTGGGACCTGGGTGGTTTGAAAGTGCCGCATTTCAAATCCACGGCTATGAATGCTAAGGTAGCTTTCAAGAGGATTCTGCTACTGTGGAGTGGCTTTGTTTTAAAAATAAATATTAGAGCCCAATATTGGAGTCACTGGCACTTTGTTTTTGTGGTTGGATTTTGATTTCCTATGAATAAGTTGTGAGGGGGGAAAAAGTACAAATTCTAGCTTGATAACACTAACCTTTAGCTCTAATGTTTTGATATGAACGGAGTTGTTGAATTATTAGCGTTAAGAAATGAGTCCTTGTTGATTTGGTTGCCCTGAAATGTACCCAGGATAGAGAGAGATGCAGTATTGTTAGACTTTCAAATACTCTTGCTGATTATAATGTGTGAGGGAATTTTTCATCTCGAGTTCATTTGTTCTGAAGCTCACTCTGCATGCTTGATGATAGCACTGATTGTGACTGTAGATGAAGCTATGTCACAGCCTCTGAAAAGTCGAGGGACATTCATCTAAAGGCTGATTTTGTACTTTGAAATGCCGAAAGGGAGATTATGTGTAAGTGTAGCTCACAGATGTGGTGACGTGCAGATATATTTCTGGTGCTGTGTGTCAGGCAAAGCACTTATTGTTTGAGCAAAGAAGTATCAACTATATAGTCAAAAGGGTTTTTATTGTTGGGTTTAGTCACCTCACTTTCTATGTATGATATTCTAAATACAGTTAAAATGAGTCTTCCAGGTTTATCAATACTAATGCAACAGTTTGTTCCATAGATAATTTAAAATCAGCTGTATTTTTTTAAAAAAAATAAATAAAAATGCCTGCTACTACTTGCATTTCTGTGTAGAAATAATGTGCTCATAAACAGTAAAGAATACTCTTCCATCCAGTTTAATCTCACTGCAAAGGCAGCATCGCTCTGATGTAGAAGTATAACGAGCACAAAGAGCTCTGCTCATCAGCACGGGCATGAAACGTGTACAAGTTTTATTTTAGAGTTATATAAATTGTTAGACAACTAACCAACTTGTACTAACTTCCCACTAACAGTGTGTTTAGCTTGATCGTATTCTTGGATCCTGATCTATATTAGTAGCATGAGGATATGTTTTTGATGGAAACTATCCAGAAATTCTATAAGTTGGTAAGGGCCTTGCCAAATGCTGTAAATGTGTGTGTACTGTGTATGTATTTGTATGCACACACACACTGACTGAAGTGTTTGCATAGTAACAATGAACTGTTTATTTCAAAGATGGAGGAGGCTTATTTTAAGCTGAGCAGGGCTGCAGCAATACCATACTGGCTCATTTGGGTGAGATGAAGTTGTGCTGTGTGTAGCTCCAGTTAGATATTAGTTCATATTATAAGAAGAATAATAAGAATTCCTAGTAATGTAAAGTCTGAAAGTGAATGTGCTTCACAAGGTATTCTTTAAAGATGAAATTTAAACATCTTTTTCTGGATAACATGGTCATTTTACTGTCTTAGCAGTGTGTATGTACAGGATCAGTGATTTTAAACCCAGAAGTATAATATGTTGATTTTCATTTTCTCCCCTGTAGAGGAACACCGTGTTCACATTACATTAATGTATATTGGCTGACACCTATGTGACCATATGCCTCAATTCAAGCCCTGCCCAGCACTGTTTCAATGTTTTCTTGCCCTCAACATACCTGATTTTCTCGTAAAAGGCTTAAAATTTAGTTGAACTCAATGAGTTATTTGGAGTTAGGAAACTTAGAATTTTGAGGCCCCAGGACTGAAGTTGAGAAACCCTGGTCTAGACAGGAGCTACACCATGCTGATTTATGTTGGGTCCTTCATCATTTCTTTTCTATTCATGCCCCCATGTAGTGAAAGAGTGAGAGAGGAACTCTTAATGAATGTTAAATACTGCAAGACATTTCAAGCTGGTTGTCATGTCTAGGTCTCGATTTTCCTGACTGGTAATCCATCTCCAGTGGGATCATTGCATGTTAATCTCCTCTGGAAGAGCCGGTGACCTACTTGCACCACACTGGACAGTAAGCCGACCTATCATTCTCTCTCTCTCTCTCCCCACGCACACACACCCCACTGTGTCCATCTCCATGGGAACTGTATGTTACATCAAATAGGAAAGATTAATTGGATACTCGGGACAAACACTGGTTATAGATGTCACCTCTAGAACATCATGACCCCTTATGCTCTCACACCTAATCATGCTTACATAACCCGAAGATGTCTAAGCACTGAAACAGCTGCTATCCTTTTGGTCAGGAATCTAGTACATATTCAGACATGACCCATTTCCATCTGCTTTTAATCCTGTTTAAATATTTTTACCCTCGCAAAGTGGGAAGCATATCCAACAATGGAGCCTGATCTTCTAGTCCAGCACTGAAAAGGATTTCTAGGGAAGAATCCATATTGAGTTCAAACCTTAATCTTAGATTAGGCCTAATCTTTGGGTGGAAAAAAAGACCTTTATCTTCTCTACAGGAGATTAGTGGGCTAAGAAATCAACCTTTGAGAAGAATTTGAGAGTGATTAGCAAATTTACTGGCTGCACATTCTATAAAATCCTAGAATAGTTTGTTTGAGAATTGATTTTATTTATGTGCTATGTATTCATTGTTTCTATAGGCTACAGTGTATGTATTTAAAAGCTAAAGGCAGGCCACGTATTGCTATATAGTGATAGAATTAGTCTTTATCTACTGTGAAATGTAATTTCCTGGTGATTATACACTCACTGGCCACTTTATTAAGTGAAACATCTCCATAGCTGTACCTGATAGACTGACTTTAACACCCAGTGTTAACCCTAACATTTTTTTGCATCACTGTTGTACAAAGACTTGACTGTTCCTATTTATGATTATGGCTTGGTTTCCTGTGGCCTCTTCCATAAACAAACTGGGCTAAGTTTATGAAAAGCAATGGGCATTCATGTTCTCACACTGAATGATCTTATCATACAGATGATCTTAACTTTACGATGCTTGTGGGATCATGGATGACGCTTTATTTTGATGGTCCAACTTGGACACTATACTATAAATGATCTAGTTGAAATTTTCTTACCTAAAATTTAAAATGGATCTTATCCAAATGATCAGCAACAATACAATTCTCACCAATGTCAACTTGATGTTCAGTGGAGTATTCATGGGCACACTATAGATCAACTTCCATTTTTTTTTTCACTATTTGTCCACATTAGTCCTCATTACGGTTGCTGATGCCTTGAAAATCATCTACAGATGATGGGTATCCCTTGTGCTTTCATTTTATTTGGATGGTCTATTTTATACTTCTTGATTTTTGTAGATCAGCTATAGACCAACTCATCCTTCATACTTTCCAAATTTCAGATCCAGTTCTTGTGTACTTTATTGATAACATTCCTGACATGACATGTACTGTAGTCTAAAGTTTTGCAGGTTGCCTATCCAAATAAACCAGAAACTGTAGTCATTATATGGAGAAGAAAGTTGAGAATCCAAGTTCAGGATGTGGTTATTTACAGAATCTAGGCAGAAAAGGCAGACAAACACAATCCAAATATCAAAGTGGTAAAGCAGTCAAGGGTGAAACCCAGTAAGGCGTGACATGTTATGAATGTCCTATTACCAACCAGAAGAATAACCCAAAGAGCAAACAAATAACACCGCACATGGCGATGACGATCAAAATGATATAAGGCTCAGGACTCAAGAAGACACTGGAAATGGGAAGACTGTGCAAGAGTTGCTGTAGTATGTAGTGCTATAAGTTAAACTAGGACGTGAACAGGATGTGGAAAGTCACATTGTCCTGGCCAAACTGTCCATGCGATGAGGCCTGGGAGGCAGCTGTCAGGGTGCTCATGCCTGTTATGATCGATGAGTCTAGGATGTCTTTCTGTGACCCAGAAGCATTCTTTAGGACTGTACTCATCCTCAGTCATTAGATAATACATGTGGCAACCTCGCCACTTGAAGTCAAATAAGCTACACATGTAGAATGGCCTTAATTCAATTTCCAAATGTGGGGGTGGCTCAGGTCCCGGTGGTTTTAATAATAAAACATGTAAAGTTCCTCCTGTATGGAGGAAGCTCTGTGATATCATACAGGGTTAACCTATCTAATAACTGTGAAAAGACCAATGAGTGTTGACTTATCTTGTGGGTAATTGAAGGTCTGGATCTATGACTGTCGGACCAATCCGTTGGTCTTCTTGAAACTTTCCACTTAATGACTGCAAAGACCTCTGACCGTGGGCAGATTTCTATGGCCTGGAATGAGGTGTGGTATGTGGAACAATCCGTGAGCGGAAAGTAGTGAATCTTGTCCTGCTGATTGTTCCAGCAGTTACAGCAAAGGATCTACTGGTTTAAGCATGAATCTTCATGTGGCATCTGTGGGTGATACCCCAAAGAGAGACTTACAGTGATGTTCAACTGCTGTCAGAAAACTTGAGGTAAACTGAATGCATACATTTAGAATGTGATACTTTGTTCAAGATTATATGGCTCAGGAAAGATTCCAATACTGGTGAGAATGTGAAATTCTAAATTATCTTACTTTAGAGTGATCAGCTTGGGGTAAGCGCTCTCTCTTGCACGCTTCATTTTTGAATCGTGTTCACTGGATGCCTTTTTTTTTTTTTTTTTGGATATTTTTCCCCTCCTATATTTAATACAATATCATTCGCTGTACCAATATCATCTCCTGGGTCCTGTATTCCCTCAAATAAACTGTGATAGAATTTATATCATCTCAATTAAATAAACAGTTATTGCGAGACTTTTCTCATCACTGTGTTTATTTGTTCATTTCCACAGCACATAAAACTTTGATTTCATTCTCTCATCTTATACTGGAGGAAAGAGTATTGGCTGTGCACACAAACATCTAAGTCAATTTTTACAAAGTGCTAACTGTCCATGATTGAATTACTCCTTAATGTAAGAGAATATTAGAGAATCATAAATCCTTGGAAAACGGCACCATGTTTGATCTGTTTGGCGACAATGTGTCTTTGGCACTCCTCCTGTGGTTTATTTAGTTCTCAATCAACAGTTGATATTAGCGAATTTAAAGAGGAGAGGTAATTTCATTTCACAAAGTCATTGTGCATGTACTGGCCATGGAAGATAATCAATGGTGTTATTAATTGCTTACCCTGCTTTGATCCTGTAGAGTATTGATTTATATGCTTCAACATGTCTGTTTCTCTCAGCCCAAGTCTTGGACTAGTAGCATGTTAGCAAGTGGTTCACATGGCTTATAGATCGGTCAATGTGGCTCCAATATTTGTGCATTTTCTTCCAATATACTAAATATTGGCTCAAGAGCTCAGGCTGAAGTTAATGCCTTATAGTTGGATCCTCTTAAATAACTTTATGGTGATTGACTTCTAGAGATGTACCCCAAGAGGACAGAGCAAAGAACAGCAACAGAATGCAATGGGCGTTAAATAAGTTTGGGGCAAGATTCACTAGGCCAGGATGTGGAGTTACCCCAAATGCCCAGAACTTCCAACTAACACACGCTTCACTCATGCATAGAACATTTTAATCATCAATTAGTCAGGAGGCGTCAAGCCTGCAAGAAAAAGAAGTGACTGCAGTTTGATGAAGATGCCAATTTAGTCCTGGAAGTTACAGCCAAGGGCAATGGTGACAAGTGTATCCAGGCTATGACCACCATCATTGTTATGCTAGCAGCCTGAGAGATTTGGCTTGTAGGAGAAGAGAGAAGTAAAAGCTCAATACATCATAAACAAGTGAGCAACCAAGCAACCACCACCTCAGGTAAGAACTGGAAATTGGAGCTGACAGTTTAGGAAGGCAGGCAAATAGAGAGAGAAGGGCTCTTGCAGAGCAGTGTAGCATCTTCCAATAGAAACTGCTGACCTTGATATGGGCTGAATGGAAGAAGGAAAGTGGTGACTGTTCAAGCAGATTTCTTTGGATTTATAAAGCAACTTCTAGGGCAGTGGGATGAACCAGTGCGAGCATTCACTTCCCAGCCAAATAAACCATTTATTCATGCTATCTCTATAGAATGTTAAACATTTAAGTGTCAACCAGGAACAAGAAACCAGGAAAGACTGGGAGTTAAAAGGTGACTTTGGCAAGTAGCCAAGCTTCCTAGGAAAGGAAGGATAGAAAAAAAAATTATCTAAGTTTGGTGACCAGTATCTCTGTAGAATGTATAGCCTACAGAGCAGCAGATGGGGGTCTGAATGTGCCTCTAGGTGGCTGTGGACAAGTAGAAGTAATTCATGGTTAATGATGCTACCCAAGCTAAAGCTTGATCACTCCAGCTGGGTCACCTGGACAAGTGTTTGACGCTGATGGACCCAAAGCACAATGATCCCAAATTACAATACTTATATAGCGATAATACAGTAATGGTAACCACATAAGTAACACTCAGTGATGACAATTCAGAATAACTTGAGTTGATACATCACTAATAATGCAAAATCATATTTTTCAAAATTTGAGAATGAACAGTTTATATAATTAATACTTTGTGTATACAATATTGACTAATGATTTAAGTGATGAACCAATCATTAACAAATGTTTATAAATGTTATTTCATGTAGTTGCTTATGTGATATTACTTATCTCCACTATTATTGGATTATTATTAACTATGAGCCAGATTCAGAGTTAAGTTATGCACATATAATAAGGGGTTAATACCAAAGTTGTGCACACCAGTATTAATTAATGAATATATACATTAACAGTGTTATGAATTATCACTTATGAACATTTGTCAAATTCAGAATAACTAATCATTTGTTCATGGCTATTAATGTTATATTATGTTTGATGTTTGTTTAAATGTTAACTAAATAACAAACACCTACATTAACCAGTGTTTATTCCATCCAAAACTAAACCAAGTCCACAACGATCAATACGAATATTCCTTAAATAATATTATTGTTAGTTTATTCCAGGAAATATGGTTATGGTTTCCTTTAATAACATTGTTTACTTTTTGTTGAAATCAATAAACCATGAACTTTTGTTTTAACCATAGCCATATTCAACATAAACAAAGTAATTAACTCTTGTAATTGATGCTTAATGTTAACTAAATAAAGAGCACATGCATTAACCAATGTTTCATTTGCTCATGAATAATAATAAGTCCATATACATTAGCATAAATTAAATTCTGCTAGTAAATGTCAGTGAACTCTGGTACCTGGGTGTAATTATTGAAACCCACTATTTAGCTTCAATTATGAATTCTGATAATTATCCACCAAGAATATGTTAACTAAACAGTTAGTTCACATTGTGGACCTTTTTTTCAGCCGTGGATAGAATGAATATTAGTTTATTTAATTTTCATTGAAATTAGCTCCAATTATTGCATGTGTACTGTCAACATCTTTACATCACCTATGGTTTATTAATGTTGAATTTTAGGGTTTATCAGGTTAACAGAGGAAAAAAAAATAAGGCTTTCTATAAAGTTTTAGCAATAAAGTTAAAAGCTGAAGAAGGCAGGCTTTGAGGTCATACCTGTCCCTAAAACAGCTGTGAACCACTGATCCTGAATCAGCCCATAATAAGAACTCAATCCATCACACTGGCAATGAGATATCACCCAGTCTTGCAGAGAACAGCGAGAATGTCCAGAGGGACAAGTAGACCAACCAAACATGTAGTAACAGAACATTTCAAACTGCATAATTACTGCGTTTGCTTTAGATGGCATCTTTCCCTCGCCTTTAAAGGTCACAAATTCAAAATACATCCCTATATTGGAGATGTTACCGTGTGCGTATAATGCCTCATAGAACTTGAAGCACATTGGTTGTATCACTCTTGCTATCCACTTTAATAGGAGAATCTGTACACCTGCACATTCATCCAATTATCCAGTCAGCCAATCAAGTGGCAGCAGAGCAATGCATAAAACCAGGCAGCTACAGGTCAAGAGCTTCAGATAAAGTTTACATCAAACATCAGAATGGGTAAAAATGTGATCTCAGTGACACTGACTTTGTCGGTACCAGATGGGCTGGTTTCAGTATTTCAGAAACTGATGATCTCCTGACATTTTCACACACAACAGTCTCTTGAGTTAGCAAAGAATGGTGAAAATAATAATAGTGTGAGTGGCAGTTGTGCAGTGGAAAGTGGCTTGTTGATTAAAGAGGTCAGTGGAGAATGACCAGATTGGGTTGAGCTGACAGGAAGGCTACAGTAACGCAAATAACTACTCTTTGCAACCATTGTGAGCAGAAAAGCATCAAACCTTGTGTAAGACTTTGGAGTAGATGGAACAGATGGAGAACAGCAGCAAAAGGCCACATCTGGTTTCACTCCTGTCATCCAAGAATAGGAATCCGAGGCTACAGTAGGCACAGACAACAAGGTGTTTCACCCTCTGCTCACAAGATGTTTTTTTTTTTTTTCTTTTTCTTTTCTATTTTGTGTAAACTCTAGA
>CM040978.1:13028988-13049707 GCA_022985145.1 Pangasius djambal
TTTTTTTTTTTTTTTTTTTTTTTTTTTTTTTTTTTTTTTTTTTTTTTTTTTTTTGCATTGCGCTGCTGCCACATGATTGGTTGAATGGATAACTGCATGAATGTACAGGTGTTCCTGATAAAGTGGACAGTAACTGTATATATTATTTACTTTTATTATTGTTTACCCACTATTGGCAACTAAAGGGAAATAAAGAAGTGTGTGTGTGAGATCAACAGGGTTTATTCATTCATTCTCAGAATCTCCGACTAGTGTTTTATTAAAAGAAAATGCACTTGTTTGGTGATGCAATTAGTCTAAGACTGTAAGTTTGTCTTATAGCTGATACTAAACAGTATCTAGTATAAGACAAATATATGTTGTGTGACACAAGTGCCTAATTAGACTTATCCAGATTGGTTAATTTTAGAGTAATTAACTTGAACCGATTTTTTTGAAATGTACACTGTATGGCCGGAAGTATGTGGACACCTGACCATCACACCCATATGTGCTTGTTGAATATGCCATTCCTAATTAAGCCCCCCTTTTCTGTCATTATAACCTGCACTCTTCTGGGAAGGCTTTCCACTAGGATTTTGGAACATGGCTGTGGGGATTTGTGCTCATTCAGCAATAAGAGCATTAGTGAGGTCAGGCACTGATGTTGGGCGAGGAGACCTGGGGTGCAATCAGCATTCCAATTAATCTCAAAGGTGTTCAGTGGGGTTGAGGTCAGGGCTCTGTGCAGGACATTCGAGGTCTTCCACTCCAACCTTGGCAAACTACGTCTTCATGGACCTCAACTTTGTGCCCAGGGGCACGGTCAAGCTGAAACATGTTCGTGCCCTTTAGTTCCAGTGGAGGGAAATTGTAATGCTACAAAGTACAAAGACAACTGTGTGCTTCTGACTTTGTGGCAACACTTTAGGGAAGAACCACACATGGGTGTGATGATCAGGTGTCCACATACTTTTGGCCATATAGTGTACAGTATATAAACGTCCACTCTAATGATGCTGTATTGCATGACATGAGATGATCCATAGATTTATGCCATTCATCAAAAATGGGCAAGGGAAAGTGGTTTTGGAACAATTCATTGAAAATATACTGAATAGATATTAATTAAACTCCCATTCATTTGAATTTGTTTTGCTTTGGTCTTTCTGTGCAGGATGAGCAAAATAGAATCATGTTCGCATGAGCACTTCACACTGAACTTTCTATTTTACATAATGAAATGTAAATAGATGTCATAAATCAACTCTGTCTTGGTCTCTTATTTTTGGCAAGTGTTAACTCACAATTTGCAGTATCTCATAATAACTAAAGATATAAGGATATACCCATTAATCAATACTGCGCCTATTTTATAGCAGTAGGTCCAAGTAAAGATTCTGTGTGTCTGTTTTGAAGGCTTATTCCCATGATGATAAACAAACACTAATATTTTAAATAAACAAACTTTGACGGGGCAACACAAAGTATACAATTTATAACTAGCACAGTTATGAATTGTGATGCAATCTTAAATCAAATCATTTTTTATTACAGTACATCATTTTTCCTTGATTTAGGGGCAATGTAAATTGTGGTTTGGTGATGCTTTGCTTGGAGAGTTTTACATCAAAAACTCTTTAGTTTTACGGGACGGAAAAGACAGAAATATTAGTCATCTCCACGGTAATCAGCTCATGCATCAACAGACAGACAGACAGGATGGACCTACAGTGTCTGCCATGTACAAAAAAGGCCAGGGACGTTTTTACTCCTCAAGATCATTTTGAAAGAGCTCAGCGTTTTGTTGCACAGTTGTGAATGAAGCCGTGATGAAGCCCTGAGCCATGGGCTGAAATTGCACACACTGGTATTCAAACATCAGACTACAGGTTTAAGCAGCGTTCAGTCAGTAATGTGGGATTGTGCAGTGGGACTGCAAATACACTCAAATGATGGGATTCCTTCTGCAGCCAATATGAAATGCATAGATATGACACTATTAATTAATAGTATTCCCCCTTTAAAATCCAGATAGGAAGAGGCAGAGACATAGCTTCTCAAGGAGTGAATTTGTTCTGGATTAAAATGATCAATTAACTTAACTCTCTGTAAGCGTAGCAGGTGAGTGCTTGGCCAGGTTGTCTGTCAAAATGTTTCACTTTACAGAAAAGGATATCAAAAATGTATTATTTTAGTAATTTAACAAATTAAAAGCATGATAAAGTAGCCTACACCTCATGCACAAATTACGATTTCATGACCTCTATTTAATAGTTTAGAAGTTGTGTGCACAAGTACCTGCTGGCATACAATATGGGGGGAAAAAAAAAGAAGAAAAATAGGATGTACTGGATCAAGTGCTATTTTATAAGCTTTGAATAATGAGGCTGGAAGCCATATTGCTAAATTAAACCACATTTTCAGTGATTATTGTGTAATTAAAACTACGGGGTGTTCCAAAAGTCTCCATACGTAGGGTAAATTAACACTCTCTTTAGCCAAATGTAACTTGATTTACAAAACATCCTCTACATGATTGCCATGTCCTTGTAAACCCGCACAGAGTCATCTTTCCCACTCATTATGAAGACTTGTCAAAACATCTTGTGGTATGCATGTAATTGCATGTCCATTGCAACCTCGCGACAGCTTCCCGATCCAGCCATGAGAATGATTCCAATATGTTCTTCTTTCGGCGAAAGCATTCTTAAAGGCTATCTGAAAAAAAAAAAAAAAAAATATATATATATATATATATATATATATATATATATATATATATATATATATATATATATGTGAACTAAGTATGAAAAATTTTGGAAGACATTTTGCTAAAAAGTGTTAATTTTCCTCCATGTATTGCGACTTTTGGGACACCCTGTATAACTATTCATGCACGTACAATGGCAAGATACTAAACTCTGCATTTTCTAGGCTTAAACACACGTGCTTGTGTTTAAAGGTATTGGAGGGAATTTAAAAAAAAAAAACTGTCTCTGAGGCAAATCCTTGCAACCTAGAACGACATGTAGGCATTTTTATTGATCTAAATGAGGTGCCCAGAAAATGGACTTAAGCATTTGTGTAACCCATCTCTTAATGCTAAGAACTTTCCCACTGTAGATATTGACACAATGTTTTGGCCTCACCAACTCCTGATAACGGTCCAATGCAGTAATGCCTAATAGACTTGATCTGTGTACACAAAAGGTACGGGAATTCTAACAGTGATAAAGATTTTACTCCAAGTGTAGTAATAAGAAACCTCTCTGCTCTTAAGTCTTAACAAGTTTTCTTTTCATAAGTCTTACAAATGTGTAGTTATGAGAGTATCACAATTATATTAATTTGTTACAGCCTTAAGTTAATTATGTGTTAGAAGGATGTCAGCCAAAATAAATGTCTTCTGTGCTCCTGTGCGTTAGATTAATGAACAGGGAGACAGGCACTTTTTTTTTTTTTTTTTTTTTTTTTTTTAATCGTTATATTTTAATTTCTGCAGAGACAAAAAATGACAAGCAATTTATTTACAGAAATACCTGTACAAAAGCAAAAATTAAATTAAGTAAAATAGTTCATAAATAGAGGTGGACTTCAGCGTTCAGTACATTTTGCCATGTTCAGCTAAGCTGCGTGCATAGTGACTCCTAATAAAACAATGATTAAAACTGATCGTCAATTCTACATCAACATCCAAGTCGCAGGACAAATAGAGTATGGTTAATATTACAGGTCTCTCCACTAGGGGTGAAATGTCTGACAACTCAAGGTTTAATCTTAAGTTCAAAGCTGACAGAACACACACCTCAGCTTGCGGGAAGTATTTGGACGGCAGACGTTCTGCTTTCAGCAATGCTGGCTTTAATCTAATCTCTGCTAGGAGTAGAAAATAGTTTTTTATTATTAATGATCAAAGCTTATCTATTTCTGCTAGATACAGTTGGTCTTTCTTTTGCATTCATCACTATTTGTCTTTTGTTCCTATCAAGTTGACATTTATTACCTGTATAGTAGTATATAAAATAGTATTCTGCATGTCTACAAATGCATATATTATAATTTTTTTTTTTCCCCCACAGAGGTGTATGTTTTGCCAGCACACATTTCTGCATATCTCTCTTTTCTTCCAGCTGGTCTTTAGTCTGTTAGCATCTAGTAAAACCACCAGACAATCAGTTTTATGTCTATACTAGACAAACGTAGTTTAGCTCTTCAATCTGCATTGATCTTAACTAATGCAGCATTTACTTTACTGATAATTTCATTATCCGTACTATCATGACTATGATGATCTCATTAGCAACATTTTTTTTTTTATATTACGTATATAAATAGTGGTTTGGTCAAGTAATCATGCGAAAATTTGAAATCGTATGGATTCATATGCTAGGAGGTTGCCTAAAATGTGTACAGTTGTTACTTATTGATAGACTTGACAACATTTGACCAATCTAACATGAAGAAGTCACAAGATAAAAGCTTTGTTTTTGTGTTTCTTTTCCGTATCATATAAACAGGGTGTGTCATTTCCCCAGATAACACCCTTCATCCATCTCAGTTTTTATACTAGTCAAAACGACGAGTCATACCAATAACGGTATAAAAAGGCACAGTTGCATATTTTGCATTCACTCTATAGTTTTGTTTTGATTTTTTTTTTTCTTTTTTTTCTTTTTTTTTTTTTTTTAACAGAAGCATTCTAAATATACAAAGTGGCACTGGAAAGGATAAAGGAAAAAAAAAATATGAATAAAGCTCAAACACATGGCGTCATTACCAAGTTTACATTTTGAAAAAAATACAAATAGACAGAACTTTAAATCATGCCGGCTGAGTATCGTGTCGGATTATGTTATAAATGTGTGATGTGACAAGTAATCTTTCAGTATGTCAGTGATATCAATGTGAGCGTGTGGTAAAGTGAGAGGAAAAAAAAAAAGACGTTTGGTCAGAAGAATGAAAACATTTACCAAATGTGTGATGCTAAATAAACCGGTGAATCATTGTAGTATACATATTTCATTTTTCATCCTCGTCAAACTGATAATCTAAGCCATACTACATGTCTGTTTATAACGTCCGTTTATAACAAAAGCAAGCAATGGACCTCCAAGATCACACGGTAATAGTTTTTTTTTTTTTTTTTTTTTTTTTTTTTTCCATTTTTTTTTTTTTTTTTTTTTTTTTTTTTTTTTTTTTTTTTTTTTTTTTTTTTTTTTTTTTATCCATTTCCATTTTTTTTTCTTTTTTTTTGTTTTTGTTTTTGCCTTCATAGTATGTGAAGTAGAATCCCTTTAAACGTGCAATAAAAAGTACATATTTCTGTATACAGTGGATAAGCATCAGAGCACTTCTTTTAACGACAAGTAGAACACACAGACTATAGATTCAGGCTGCAAGGGAAAAAAAAAAAAAAAGTGCAGTCCGTTCAGACTCAGGGTTCTCCAACATACAAAACAGTAATTCCATTGCATCTGATTATCACCCAGTTTTAGAGGCAGGATTTGAGCCTTAGAAGTGTACACTCAACCACAAACTTGGGTTACTTGATGGATTTTTGAGCACAGGACCTTAACACGTGGATGTGTGTGTATTTAAGTGTGTGTACGTGTTGAAGTGTTTGTGTTTCAGAAAGGACATCATCTAACGGCTGTTTCTCTAGCCTCAGACTCTACAGTTAAACGTGCATATATTTAAACCAACATACAACCAGATTTTCCGTCTGTTCTTCTTTACACCAAATACCATGCCATGTTCTTCCCAGGACTTTGGTTTTTGTTTTAATGGCAACCTTTTGTTTTTGCATGGCCACGAGTGCTCCTTTAGCCCAATGACATCGTAAAGATACTTGTTTTGATTGTACAAATCTGTTTAGCTGGTGGATCCTCATGCCCTCAGTGTGTTTGTGTATCAGCATTCACCGATTTGATTAGGAGACTAGTCATTTCAGGTGTGTCTTCGGTACTTTAGGTAGGTGTGATTTTTGAGAATGAATACTTCTACATCCCTTGGGTTTATTGCTCAATTCAACACTCATACTTTGAGAATGTTACACAGGACCAGCCCAAGCATGTGGTCCGTGGGACCAAGTCATCTTAATAAATTCCCTGGTAGCTAGTCATTTATCTAACGAGAGCTCCTAATAGCCAGTTAGGTCCTATATGTGTGTGTAAGGTGCCATGTGTGTTTGTGTGCATGTGTAACTCATTGTGTGCCATAGGTCACTAAGGGCTTTCAGTTTAAGTCCTAGACAACAAAAAAAGAAAACAGCATAGATCTTGTCGAAAACTCCTAGAGTTGCCAACATTCGTGGAATTACAGCACTCGCAGGCAACCCAAGAAATGTCAAAACTCCCACAATGCAGCAGTGTACAGAGAAAGGACGGGGGCTGAGCGTTTGGTGAGTCGACAGCTTAGGTATAAAGCATGTGTCCCGAATATGTTTAGCGTATTTATGTACAACTCGTCACCCACATGAGATCGTGTGTGTGTGTGTGTGTGTATATTTGAGAAGCAGATAGGCACACAGGTAAACTCGCTTCTTGCAGTATAAGTTCACCATTTACAGCTTGTATGCCACCGTTTAGATATCTACAGACCCATTGTAAAGGTTACAGTCACTGGAAATGTTACTAGTACATAAAGACGTGCTCCAGGTGTTTTCTGAATGGTTTTGTTTTGCCTCCCATTGCCATCACTGATAATGTTATGCATCAATCGTTGTCCACAATTGGCCAGTTTTGTTGTTTTTGGTGTCTCTTTGAATGTTATGGTTGTCCAGTGTAACTAGTCCAATGTTTGGACAGATTGCATAAGTATACAATAATTAAAACTTAAAAAAAAAAAAAGATCTCTTCAATTCCAATCCCCTACAGGAACATTAACATGAAATAAAGATTACAAATAAAAAATAAAACAGCACCAGTCTTGCCTCCTGCCATCTATTTAGTGTTAATTAGAAAAAGAATGAACAAAAAAAAGAATAAAAGTCCTAAGAAGTAGAGTCCAAGTCATTAAGGGCTAGATTTTGCATGCATGCTTATGATGAATTCTACACAACCAGGCAGCACTTTGGGGGAAAAGTCAGAGGGCCCGGAATGCTAGCAGCAAAATGACACAGGACTCATCCACCAGCATCCCTCTCTCTCCACCTCTGTCTTTCTCTCCTCCTCCTCTGTCTCCTCCACATCTACAAAACTGTTATCCATGCTATTATGTCTTTTACTCACTGCTTATATCAAACAAGCACACATTTCATACCAGGCTTTGGCGCTAAGAGCGTCTCTGAAATTGCCAAAGAGTCATTGTTGGGTCGAATAGTGACTCGTGACTCGTTCACTGGGGCATTCACAGGTAAACCTCGTGCCTGGTGAGCGTCCCGCATTGCGTGGGTTTATATTCGCCTGTGGGTGCCAGCGGAATCTCTTCAACAGGCCGGGACATTTCGTCACTAGCAGAGAAGGCGGCTGAGCCGAAAGCGTCGTAGGCTGAGGAGGAGGAAGAGGAGGAGACCATTTTCTTGTTGAGGAGATTGCGGTTGCGGTCTCCGAGCAGGTGCGAGGGCTCTCCGTTGGCTACGGCGAGTGGATCGGAGCTCGTGGCTGGTTCAGCGCTGCTGCATCCGGCTGAGCTCGAGTTGAAGGTGGAGAGTTTGGGAGGGGTGGCCTTGGGCCTGCGCTCGGGTGAAGTGCGCACTGGCATCCAGCAGGCGTCTGAGTGGCCGTACTCGTCACACTCGCGCGTACACTTCCCCGTCATGGCTACATCCGGCAGGGGCCGAGAGTCTGCACAAACACACAAAGGAACACATCAAGAGATAGTGTGAGCAGCAATATTTCAACTTCAACAGCTTGAGAACATACAATATTTGGAGAAGAATTTAGGATTTAGTGTGCTATGTGCCTCATGAAGCCTAAAATTACTTCATATAATACTTCATTTCACGTTACAATTAGCAGGGTACACCAAGGTACACTGATGAATTGGTTTCAGATTAAATGTAACTAATTGTTTTTCTGCAGCAAAACAGTCATTATTTTTCATTTTTTGAGCTTCATGGTTAACACATACCACGTGACACAAAATGACACAAACATCAAGACTAGAAAAAAAAAAGAAAGAACAAAACAAGTGATATGAGTTCTCTTAAAAGAACACCATGCTTCAAAAAAACCCAAAAAAAACAAACAAACGTGGGGGCAAATCATCTGTTCTGTGGTTTCTACCTCTAAAACAAATGGTGTTCAACTTCCTTTCTGGGTGTGTATTTAACCTGGTGCCTTTTTGTGTCTGTAGGTGTGTGTGTGTGTGTGTGTGTGTGTGTGTTGTTTTTTAAATTATTTAATAAGCTGACTCTACTATGTAATAACTCACACAATATAAGTCCCAGAGAGCAGATATAGGAGAGAGCAGTTTTTTATTAATGTAAAAAGTAGACAAATTTTAACCACTGTACTTCTGTACATTTTCATTATACAATGGAACAGAAATAACTTTATATTAGCTTCACAGCTACTAAAATCAGGGTGTTCTGGTAATACCGAGCTTATGAACCTTGCTCTTGTTCAGATTTTTCTAGAAATATATATTCACGAATTAATAAGAAGAAACAAGGATTTTACTTCAGAGTGAGAGCGAGCATATATTCTTCACCTGAACACTGGCAACTTATGTGCAGCCATGTGGTCTTGTAGATGCATAAATAAATGAATGAATACATCAGTAAATAACACTAATAAACTTTTTATTAGTTAGCAAAAGTGATGGGCATAAAAATATGGACCAGCCTGGATTGTACAGGAAACTGAATGGAAGCATACAGAACAAGCTTTTTTTCTTGCTGTTTCTGATTGTTCTTTAGTGCCAAAGTGCCAAAGCTTTAATGTTAAAGTGGTCATTTAATGACCAAATGTGGGGTATGACACAAGCAACAGGGGGTGAGTGCAAATCTAAAAAGAAAGCATGCTATCTCTGGCTGAGGAGATAAAAAAAAAAAAATAGTTTTAACCATGGCTTACTTTTATTGTTCTTTTTCTCCTGTAAAGAAAGAATGAGATAGAATCACTGTTTGTTTTCTGCACAGTGCTTCATCTTTGCAAAAAAAAAAAATCAGAGCTGCTAAATGTGTTATAGCAAATTTGATTTACAAGGTGAGAAAAACTTGAGACAATGTGCACAAACAAATGTGTTGGAACTGGTTAGTCACAGAAAAGAAAAATCACCGAAAAAAATCACCAGCTAATACACAAATACAAGATCTACTAACTGCACGCAAGAGTGATGAAAGCATACCTAGAAAATACGCTATTAATTCAAGTAGTCTAAAGTAAATGAATATTTATATTGCATATTAATGCAGTATATTGGTGCAAAACAGACAAAACCTGGAAAATCTTCAACGCTCTAGTCACACACTGCATTTTTTATTTTTATTTTTCCCTGTGAGATGAACTCCTTTTCTGTGAATCCTTTTCCTCTCTCTCTCACAAATCCCTGTTCAGGTCCCTTATATTAACCTCTACCACCCCTGAACATGTTCACCTGACCTTGGTGATTGTTGCTAGGCTGTTGCTCACAAGCTCCCATATGAGATCCCATTAGCCTCTGATTCGTGATGGGTTGAGCTAGGGTTCGCTGAGGCTGACGTGAACTTTAGTACCATGATAGGTCATTAAAGACCAGCGAGGGCATGCTTGGAGGCTGCAGTGTTCACGCTGGGCTCCCATTAAGAAAGTCAAGCTGGACGGATGGTAGCTCTAGGGAGAGGTGTGAAGGTACGATTGATAAGCTGAGTCATGCTCTGAAGCATGCTCAGTCATGCTAAGCTGATGAGTGTGTGCGCGCGCGGTCTCGGATTGACAGCAAATCGATTATACCAACACAGCGCTGACGTTTCTAACACTGCTACACCCTGTGGAGTAATCTATGGAATGTGGCACTTGTGTGCATTAGAAGATGGGCTTCTAATGCCGAGCCTTATACCACAGCTCTGTTGAATTCTCAGTAGGTCAGAAGGTGTTATTGTTTCTATAGTAACAACCTACACAGACATGTATGATGGATACACAAGCAGATTTAAAAAATGTGTCTAATTGAGGAAACATTAATTTAACATTTCTGCGAAGGAGGCTCCAGTGTCAGTGCTGTGTAAAAGTCAGAAGGAAAGCCTTCAAGATGTTGCGTCTTGCATTTTTATGTCTTACTAACCCCTAGAGAGTGGGGGGGAAAAGATTGGTAAGGCTGGTAAGGAAACTGTTTATAGCTGCTATAACTTGAGTGAAAAGCTGAACTTCCGCAAAAAATGTTCTCCAACATTAAATGGATAAAACATGGCATTTCATTTTTTTTTTTTAAATAAAAAATTGTTAGTGTTAGTAAACTGCTATGGTATAAGAGGAGTAAATGACTTTTTGGTATGTGTGGTTATTGGAAAATAACCAACTTCAAGGGGGTAACAGTAACACCGCTTCATGCCAAATTGCATCACACCACCCAGTCACTGCTTCTTTCCCTATAACCGCATGTCCCATCATGTTATATTCCTTAGTTAATAAATAGTGAACATGCTGTTAATTGCACAACATTCAAACAGACACTATTGTAAGATTATATTCTGTAATTCCAGGAATGAAAAAGATGAGTGATATATCTAAGATTGCAGTCCAGGTTCAATCCAGTGCAGTATTCCCTGCAGTAGTGGAGGAAGGGCAATAAGATCTCACTTTTACTTCTCCTGCTTGACACTTCACTGTTTGCTTTATAATGACTATCAGGATGAGGGTTTGTCTCCACTACACCTTTTTCTCCCTCTCTCTCTCTCTCTCTCTCTCTCTCTCCCACACACGCATGCACCCAGGCATCTGTCCTACAATTAAGCCATCAGGGCCTTGTTGCTGTTCTCGGCCTTTACCCAGAATTCTTTGCAAGCTCTCCAGGGGGCACCAAATTGCACTAAACCACTGGCTGTTGGTTAAAGTGTCAGAGTTCAGCTGGAGATCATATCACCTCAATCATTCCCTCTGACCACTTCAGCCTCCAGCCTCCCCTCAACCCTCTCACAGAGCGTTTCTCTTGTATTCACTCCCCATGTCTTCTTTTTTCCATGTTTGTTTTTTTTTTAATGTGAATGAAACCCTGGCTAATTAATGGTTACTATGGGATCTCTGTCACAGTTTTACTATTATAACGCCGCAGGAAGTTAATGGTAAAGTGTAATGAGTTCATTTGCATAGTACACTTGATGCAGCAATTGGATTTGGCTAACCTGAGACACATTTGATTACATATATAAATGCACGTGGGTAACATTATTAACAGGATACAATCCAGATGCAAGATGCATGACCAGGTATAAATGGGGTCAAAGAAATGGCATGTAATTGGAGGTGAATTTATTAGAGCTGCTTGCTGACTGCAGACTATCAATGTCTATGCATCTGAATATGAGTATGATTAATCTCAGCCTTTTGAGTTTAATCTCAGCTAAGGAGAGTTATTCACTTTCTCTGTTCAAAGTACAGATGAGGCCAACATATTAATTTCTTCTTTTTTTTCATTCAGAGGAGAGATCCAGTCACCACAACAAAACCATCTGGCCATATTCAAGCCAATGGAAAGCAGCAACAGATTTGAATGATCAAGCAGTAATACATCAGAGACTACAATCCATAGTACTGTGGTAAATTTGGTAAAGAAAAGTTAATCATTGTGTTCTAGCACTTATCATAGATATTATGCAGGAAGCTATCTATTTTTAACCTGCCTCAGGTATAGTATGTAGTTCTTTCTGTGTGGTATGCCGAAATGCATTTGTCTGATGATTTCATTGACCCTGGTACAGAACATGCATAGTTCTATTTTAGATGCTGGTCACTGCATGGCTAAGAAGCATGTAATTGTAATTTTTACCATCTATGTCTCTCTTTCCTTTCATTATATGCATATTATGCAGGGAATTTAAATCATCAATCAAATAAGTACCATAAACCTGAACAAATCCAACAGTCTGTGTGTATTCCCTCTGCTTGAAATACGTATAATTAAATCACTAATGTGTATTCGATCTGACATTCGCTGTAAATGTGCCCTCTCTTTGTAAAGACACTGAATAGAGCCCAGAGTCAAAAGGGGATCTAGCTGATTAGTATTGTATAAATACTGCAGTGGGCTAACAAGGTCAAGAGCACTTCTCATTCAACAGTATGATTACACATAGAGGCATAGAGGCACAGAGGCAAACGCACACTTAGAATTACAGTAAAAGGTCATTCGATTGAGGAAAATGCAAGTGTGGGGCTGACACTCTCGCTTCTCACCGGGGTTTCCAAATCCCACTGACCCTAAATCTGAACCTCCAGTCAGTTTGAAGACTACAGGCTCACTGCAGTGCAGCTTCGGAGGAGTTGAACAAATGGGGCCATGCTTGGGCCGGAAATGCTAGCGGCTCGGCGGTGTACTAACTGTCATGCCGCATAGTGGGCTTTTCTGCCAACAGGGGCTCAGTGCATAATGTGTGCCATTTTCCAGCTAGTCCTTTTGAATACACTCAAAAGAGGCATAAACTTCAACTCGCCAGAACGATTGAGAATGAGGGATGAAGGATGGGGCGCAGCGGAAGAAATGGTTCTGAGCTATTCTGCAAGTTAATTACATACGGACAAAAGTGGATTCTTGGGCACAGTCAGTTCCCTGCTGTTGGGCGGCTGGTGACAGAGTAACTGCAGGGTCGTATGTGGGCCAGACACCCAAGTGATTGACAGCAAGATTTGGAAGAATTTGGAATGTGTGTGTGTGTGTGTGTGTGTGTGTGTGTGTGTGTGTGTGTGTGTGTGTGTGTGTGTGTGTGTGTGTGTGTGTGTGTGTGTGTGTGTGTGTGTGTGTGTGTGTGTGTGTGTGTGTGTGTGTGTGTGTGTGTGTGTGTGTGTGTGTGTGTGTGTGTGTGTGTGTGTGTGTGTGTGTGTATGTGTGTGTATGTGTGTGTATGTGTGTGTATGTGTGTATGTATGTGTATGTGTGTGTGTCCTTATGAGAGTTAAAGGAAGGGAAAGTGGCTCTGTGTGTGTTTTCTTGACTGTAATATCGGCCTTTCCTGCTGAGAACAGCTGAACTCGACAGTCTGGTGTTTTGATCTGTGGATGGGAATCCCAGTCACAACACTACTGCAGGCAAATACTGACCCCTGTGTGTGTGTGTGTGTGTGTGTGTGTGTGTGAGAGAGAGAGAGAATGTTTACATGTACCCTTAACTTGGCACACTACTGAAAATCTGTTTACATGCATGTTACATGTAATCTGAACCAAACTGTAATACATGCAAAGTGGCATTTAGTGCTAATGTTATAATAAAAATGAGAAGTGTGTGAGTCCTATCAGAGTGTAACAAGAATCAAATGTTAGTTCAGCATGTTTGATTACATTGCTTGTGTTTTTTTTTTTTTTTTTCCCCAGTCTTAAATTATGGCAGCCTCAGCAAAACAACGTGAAATAAAGGTGTAAATTTGAAATATTAGCTGGATTCAAACTCATAAATTTTAAACTCTTAAAATATGAATCATGAACTTGCATTCAGTGTGTGCCATTATACAGGATGTGTAGCTAGAGAATTTCTCAGACTGAGTAAATTGTCAAAATATTCTTCTATTTAATGGATTATACCCACATCCTTCAGTCAAATAGAAATTTAATTTGCATTGTCCTCAACCAGTTTACTCCATAATGTTATTTTTATTCCAATTAAGCCATCAATCAAATTATTAATGGATTAACAGGCAGAATACAAACATAGCTGCTGAGTAACAGTGATGTGCAACAGCATGGCCACTCGGCAAAAAAAACAAACACCCACAAACACACACGCTATCTATAATATTCCTACCAGCCTCAAAATAAAGTTAATGAAAATAACCACAGACTCACTCCTTTAATTGCCTGCAAAGGTTTCACATGCTCCCTGGACTCCGCTTTCACAATAAGAAGCTTGTGTGGCTGTCTATACTTTTCTCCTCTCACACTCGAATCCAGATTCTGTACCTTTCTTTCTCCTTTAACAATCTAATGAACATCACATTCTCCCTCTTTAACAGTCCATTTACTCGCCTGTCTTGGGACACTTCACATGGTTCCATTTTGCCAGAAAAGAGAGACCAGGGAGCTGCTTGTCCTTCTCACAAACCCTTTTTCAAGCAGCCCTGAAGCTTCAGAAGGTCTTTTGTGTAGGTTGTGGTATATAACTACAAATATAAAGTGCTCAGCGATTCTTAATGCAAACAACATGCTGCAGTAAAAGGATTATATTAAGAGTGCGGTGGTGATAATACATTATCTTTTATTATACCCGTCTATCATATGGGCATATAAGAGAGGACAAGGGAGAGAGAAAAAGAGAGAGATTTCCTTATGTCAGTTTCATTTAATTGGTTTGTACTGGGCTGAGTTAGCTGACTGATTATGGGCCATAATGAGGAGCTAGCCTTATATTCGGCTATGTATGGAAGCATCACAGCATGCTAAAGAGAAATGGGAATTATCAGAGCCCCCTACAGACACACACACTTCTGAACAAGTCTTTTCTATATGCATACTATACTCTCTCTCTCTCTCTCTCTCTCTCTCTCTCTCTCTCTCTCTATATATATATATATATATATATATATATATATATATATATATATATATATATATATATATATATATATATATATATATATATATATATATATGTATATATATATATGTATATGTATATGTATATGTATATGTATATATATGTATATGTATATGTGTATATATATGTGTATGTATGTGTGTGTGTGTGTGTGTATACTATATGCATATAAAATGAATGGGAAAGCCATAGCTAAATAGGTGGCAGCAAAGGGAAAGCAATGTTAGTGTCCCCTATGGCCACGGACCTCAGAACAGGTCCCAAGACCCCAAGGGTCCATTATATGTAGCCCAGAAATCAACTGCTATAATAATTAATAATTAGTTACTATAGTTCTAATCCTCGATGATTGGTTGCTTGAATTTAATTACTAAAGCCTAATAATTATAAGCATAAATAATGACAATTAACTACGATTTTAATAAAAATGGAAAAGAAGCTGTTAATGCGATGCGAAAAATTTCAAAATGGCTTATGTGATGGAAAGTTCTGGGGGAAAATAATATTCATTATATTCATATTTTTACTAATATTTTTAACACTGCAAGGAGTCTTTGGCTGTAACGTCTTTGCTAACACAAATGCAGGCTTTCAATATGCTAAATACATGTTTATTTAATGCAGTAAAAGTAATATACAATAGTTTGTATTCCATTGGCAAATGCTACACTACTGGTCTTTAGCTGAGAAGCATTTTTAGCAATATTAACACTGACATGCTAGTTGAGGTAGACTGCTGAACGGAAAGAAGGTTACTGTTATGATACCAAGACAAGGAAGAGCCGAAGTGAGCACTGACCCGGTTTGCTTCAGTAGGCTCAGTATCCAGCTGCATATGCTTTCAGAGACCTCGCATCAGTAAAGCTGGGCAACAATGTAAAACAACCCATCCTAACACAATGCAACACATCACACGAACAAGAGCCATGTCTGATATGGTACAGCGAGCATGTGACTGACATCACTTTGTCTTTCCATCTTTTTTGGTCTTTTTCTCTTTCATGTTCGGGTCGAGTTCATTTTAAAACACGTTTTGGAGGCCCATGCCTTGTTGTTTTCACTATTCTTCTGCATATACTATGTGCGCTCACTGTCACTATCTGCCCCATGCTGTTAATTTATTTATTTAGGGTTTTTTATTTTTTGAACTTAATATTTCTGTTATAAAATGGGGTTACTTATTGGTACCACATGCTACTAGAAATGCCACTTAGTGTATGCCTACATCTGTAATTACTTTATCGTTTATTTTTTTCATGTAGCTTGACATCTAATCTTTATATTTGTAACTTATTTTGGTTATTTTTAATATTCTTCCTTTTTTTAATATTTGTATATTTTTGTTCTTCTTCATAATATTATTATTATTAGTAGTAGTAGTAGCAGCGGTAGTAGTAGATAATATTCATATTCGATTTTACGTTCTATTACATACTGTTCTTTTATATTATTTAGTAGTGTAATTTTATTAATATAATTTTATTATATATTTAACATGTTGACATACATACACACACACACACACACACATATATATATATATATATATATATATATATATATATATATATATATATATATATATATATATATATATATATATATATATATCATGTTTCTGGAAAAAAAAAACATGCATTAGAGGACATGATCCAAAATATTTGAATACTATCCATTTTAATAGGAACACTTGTATACCTGCGCATTTATGCAGTTATCCAATCAGCCAATAATGTGACAGCAGCACAATGCATAAAACCACGCAGATACAGGTCAAGAGCTTCTTTTAATGTTCACATCAAACATCAGAATGGGGAAAAAGTGTGATCCCTGTGACTTTAACCGTGGCATGGTTTGTACATTTCAGAAACTGCTGATCTCCTGGGATTTTCACACACAACAGTCTCTAGAGTTTACACAGAATTGTGTGAAAAACAAACAAAAAAAAAAAAAAAAAAAATTGAGTGAGCGACAGTTCTGTAGGTGGAAACACCTTGTTGATAAGAGAGGTCAGAGAAAAATGGCCAGATTGGTTCAAGCTGCCAGGAAGGCTCTAGTAATTCATATAATCACTCTTTACAACCGTGGTGAGCAGAAAAGCATCTCAGCATGCACAAAACATAGAACCTTGAGGTGAATGTGCTATAACAGCAGAAGATCACATTTGGTTCCACTCCTGTCAGCCAAGAACAGGAATCTGAGCACAGGCTCACCCAAGATTACAGAAAAAAAAAAAAAAAGAAATCACCTGGTCTTTTTCCAATCTTCAGTTTGGGTAAAGTCTGGCTGTGCCCGTGATAGCCTCAGATTCTTGTTTTTGGCTGAACATTCTCTATAAACTCTATAACTCTAGAGACTTAAATTCACAGAGATCACACTTCTTCCTCATTCTGATGATTGATGTGAACATTAACTGAAGCTCTTGACCTGTATCTGCATGTTTTTATGAATTATGCTGCTGCCACATGATTGCATAAATGAGCAGGTGTACAGGTGCTCCTATTAAAGTAGACAGTGAGTGTGTATATATATATATATATATATATATATATATATATATATATATATATATATATATATATATATATATATATATATATATATATATATTTATATTTATATTTTTCCTTGGCTGCAAAAATGTTGCTAACCTTGATCAACAGAAACATAGGGTATCGATCTATCTATTGGTCTATCATTAATATTGCATTTTATAAAGCCATTAACAGTTTATTTCGGTTTGCTCATGCATTACAGGCTGCCATTTATGTGAAACCACAGCATTTAATATTGACCATATTACAATGAAAAGCTCCTGCAGATCCTCTAGGCTGCTGAATAGGTAGCGATGGTCCTTTATGATGGTGAACAGCACTTGAGGAAATAATTAGTGTACGGTTATACCACTCCAACTGTGATTAATTGATGGGAGATTAGCTAGCATAATTTCATTCTGGTGATGATGTGGCTGCCAATTACCTAATGCAACTCCTTTACCATCTCTCTCTCTCTCACACACTCACTCTCTCTCTCTCTTGCTCTCTCTCTCTTTCCCTTTTCCTCTCTTTTCTTCTGGTCTTTATATCCCACTCATCCTGAGTCATTGTCTCTTCGCCATGGAGACCTACACACAGCACACACCCTGCGTTCACAGAAAGGCTCGTGACATGTAGAAGCAGAAAATGTAGTGCATAGCGATAGAACAGCTCATGCTTTTCCCCCCACATTTATCCAAAAAAAAAGAGAGAAAGAGAGAGAAGAAATCATTATTCATAGCAGGCACTACCACTTTCATTTCACAGATCACATGGCAAATAGATGGGGAAAGGAGTATGAGGCATTCAATAGACAGACACAGTGAAACAGGCAATGTGTGTAAGAAAATGGTAGGGCTTGAGCTCAGACTGACTCTTTGCTGAGGGAGAGATAGACCGGGGTAAAAATCTCAAATGTATATGTGTGTGTGTGTGTGTGTGTGTGTGTTTTGGTCTGTGTTGTTTTATTTTTTTCCTCTCTATCGGTCTTTAGACTGCGTCTCATTGGCTCAGAGCAGTTTGCCTTATCGCACGTTCCCAGACGCACACACACAATAGCCTATTTTACACCATTAAATGCGTATTTGTCAAAATACAATTTCAATTAAATCCCGCAACCCTGTCGCTGTGTGTTTTGCTCCACTTACTACTGAAACTAGAAGAGAGGATGGAAGGAAGAAAGGCCCGAATAACACTATCTCTACATAAACATATATAAGGAAGTAGACGCATAAGACTGTTTGAACTGTACAATAACGCTGCACTGAGGAGAGAAAAAAGGCATTGTTCGTTTAAGTTTTGCATAAGAAGTAAATATTTCAAAGGACCTCCTATATGATTTTGCTCACACTAAACTGTAAATGTAACTGTCTGTGTTAAAATGTTAAATGATTATATATTGTCAGAACCTATCCCACAATATGACAATCTACAGTAAAATTTTCACAAAACAATTGCGTATAAAATAGTCCAGCGCCAAACACCCCGCCCAGCCCCCGCCACCCAAATGCCTGCTTGTGAATTTCTTTTCATTAGCACTTCAGGTCATGACCTCTACCTGCGGTCCACCAGAGCTGCACGCGTGCTAAGGGCTATGCATGTGTTCCTGAGGAAGAGCCACCGTGTTTAATTCCCAGCATGCCGAGGGGCTTGAAAGGTTAATTAAGTTAACCAGAGGGAGAGAGTGTCTCGCAGGCTCAAGATCCCTGACAAACAATGGACGGTGTTGGCCCTGGAGGGCCTCCTGAAATTGCACTAAAACCTTGTGAAAATTAGTCTGGTTCATATTTCCTGAGGATTAAAGCCCTGAGGCTTGATCATGCATCCCCCCCCCCCGTCTCCCACCTCATCAAAGTCAGCTGAACTTTTAGATGCTCAGCTTCCTGTTTCTCAGTCCTAGAGTTTTGAAGAGTTCCTGTTCCCAACTCACTTGATTCAACTCATGGGTTCTTTAACAAGCCTGAAATAAGTTGAACTGAACTGGGTAATTTAGAGCAGTGGCTCTTAAAGTGGGTCTGTGAAGAATAGCTAGGATATAGCAACAGAACTACCATTATTATATACAGTTATTATATACAGTTCTTATAGTCATTGGCCTGTTTGGCTAGTCATTTGCCAAAAAAACAGCTATGCCAATAAATAATGTAAAACTTGGACCTGTTGGTGAAAATTTCAGGAATAAAAAAAAAAACACTCTATGGATCCAATGTATACCACACATTATTATTGTATATATTTAAATAATGTTCCTAGTATTTCAATAGTTTATAGGATTATGTTTATAAAATTATACTGAAGGAATCAGTGGAGTTTATTTTGCATTTAAATGGGTCCCTGGATGAAAACACCCAAAATACCAGCCTGCAGTGGTACTCCAGGTCAGGATTGAGGCACGCTAGTATTATGAGGCTGCATAGATTATACTATGATGTACATAATATTGAGTTTAAATAGCCAGGCTATGTGAAATATTAATAAAACCTTCAGCTAGATGAAGTGGAAAGGCCAAATTGAGGGCAGGCATGTAACACCCTGGGCAATATAAGATAACTCACATGATTTTTGGTTTTTGGATCAGGTGCTAGATGTGGGAACAGATAATTGTGAAAGCGCTCCCTGGGCCAATTAAACCTCATAATTGAGTTCTGAAAAGAAAAAAAAAAAAGAAAAAAAAAAACTTTCCTCAACTGTGCTTCCTTTGTGCATAGTGTTGACACACTTTAATTAGATAGAACCAAAGTGACACCACATGAAAAGTATTTACTAATTTAAGTCTGAAGTCAGGATTAATTCAATATAGTGCAATTCAATACACCTGGTACAATATATTCAATTATAAGAAGAATCTAAAATGTCCCCTGGTGTTAGTGTGACACCTATCAGCAGTTTTGATTTCTCATGTGGTACAATACATCATCAGGTTTTATTTAAATCATTCCTCATTATATTAGCTTTGCTAGTGGTAAATGAGTTTTTTTGTTTGTTTGTTTGTTTTTGTTAAACATAGTGTCAGATGTGGCCCTTTCTACTTGTGCACAGGGTGTGTGCAAGTTGTGCTGTGTTAACAGAAATGATTGGGCACGTGTCAGTGTCTCTGCCTCCTGCAGAACCGGCCAGTGGCGCTAAATCAAGGCTGCCTTCATGGTGCATTGTCACTGCAGCGCGCTCCTGGACTGGAACTAAACGATCGATAGCCTCTTTACTTCACCTGAGGCATAGCAGGGGAGCGAGTGACACAAAACACTGAGGCCACCCACCTCACTTTGTGTGTGTGTGTGTGTGTACACACTAGAATCTGTATAAATAAGCTTAGATTTGTGGGAGAGCTTGCATCCCTATTCTGTATGCAGGTGTGGGGTTGTAAGAGCAGGTAGCATTTATATTGTGAGAATGTGAATATTGGGAATGTGCGTGCTTGTCACAGTCTTTCTGTAGTTTGCACACCTTGAGGTTTTGTGTGTAATGCTTAAATTCAAAGCCAGATGTTTTTTTGTGTGTGGTGGTGGTTGTTTTTTTTTTTTTTTTTTTTTTTTTTTTTT
>CM040978.1:13051512-13106017 GCA_022985145.1 Pangasius djambal
AAAAAAAAAAAAAAAAAAAAAAAAAAATCACACAAAGCGTTAAGGTGGTTCATCTTTGACTCGGCTTCGACGTATCTACCAGATGAGAAATCACCAGGGAGAACTTAACAGCAGGATCTTACTTCAGATACACTATCTTTCATTCTATCATTCTTTCTCACGCCGACTTACTTGCAAACACACACAGACGCGCACTCGCACAAAGTTGATTTAAGCATTCTGATCTCCCGCGTCACACTTCTTTAAATCTCCGGCAGAGCAGAAAAGTCAACAAAGTCGATCATCTCGCAGCAATAAAACTATCCACAAGTTCTCACTCTATAAAGCAAGGTCATATGTAAATCCATCCCCTCCCACTGCACCGCCTGTCACATCAGCATAATAAATAACAGCAAAAAAAAGAGCTTGAGGAATTCACGAGAGCATAACGCTCTGAAGGCTAGCTAAGCCCAGGGCACTCTCCAGTAAGCCAAAAATGACTTTAAATCAATAGTTAGCCGACTGCGACAATGCTGCGTGTGTGTGTGTGCCTTTGTGCATGCCTCGTGTGTGTTAGTTGGTTCAACAATGATGGAATCAACATAACTTGACTAATTTTTTATTTTTTTTTATAGCCAGGGATAGACCGTATTTCTGAAATATGTATTTGAAATTTGTATTTGAAATATAAAACACTATTCCATCCCGAGCTTGGGATTGCTATCTATGTGTTTGTCTGGGTTTCTTCCAGGTTCTCTGGTTTCCTCCAACCTCCTAAAAACATGCCAGTAGGTGGCCTGGTTATGCAAAATTACCCCTAGGTGTGAGCTATATGTGAAAGCGTGAGCATGGTGCCTTGTGATGGACTGGCATTCAAATCAAGGTGTACTCCCGCCTCGTGCCCCGTGTTCCCAGGACAGGCTCTGACCAGGATAAAGCGCTCAGTGAAGCTGGATCAATGAATGAAATCCTATTCCAGCTTGAAAATATTTGTGATATTTAACACATCATTTTTTAAATACATACCACAAATTAGTTTACACCTTCTAATTTTGAACAGTTCATTAACAGCACAGCGGCTTCTGACTGACTCGTCAGTGAGGAAATGAAAAATAGCAGGACGTCGATTGACTCATCTCTATGCGAGAATACTCTATTCTCATCGGGAAGAAAAACTGTCATTGTTGTTGATCATATTTCACATGATGAATAATGCTCTTTATTGGATTACTTATCATAGTTTTTACTAGCTAGTAAAGTAGATGCTAGCTAGCAGGCAAAGCCACTATAATCTCGTAGCTGTGTTAAGCTCTCGTCTTCCTTGACACCGTCGCCTGCGCCTTGCTAATTAGGGATGAATTCATAAATTAAAAATTTATATCCTGCATTTCTACATTTCTGTAAAGCTGCCTTGTGACAACGTCTGAAGTTAAAGGCGCTATATAATAAAACTGAATTGAATTGATTAGAAATAATTTCGAAAGTAAAGACAGAATATCATTTATTAGGTGCAGACCATCACTGTGGTTTCTGAACAATACCTAGCTTTAGCATTAGTTATCCTCCCCCAGATTTCATTTAACTTACAAAATACTGTATTTTGCTCTGCTTTCATGTTCAGCACTCTGTACCTTTGTGGGTAGTTTATTTATTTTGTATAATGTATTATGTATCAAAATACATTTTGATGTGTTTTTGTCCATCCCTGCAAAATACCTTCCCACCATAATGCTGCAATATTTCTGCAATATTCTCGTCCAGCACAGTGATGTTAAATATGTAAGACCCTCACTGGGAAGAAGGCTATACTATAGAGGTGAGAAAAATAGTGAAGTGTGAGGATTTCGAAGCCTATAGTCACTGGAGAAACATTAAAAAAAAAATTGTATAAATTTAATTTACTCCCACAGCTTTCTGAATAATTGGGGGAACAAACACAGCATGGAGAAAGCAGTCATGAGCATTCTATCACAATGTGCAATATTTCTCATTTTTCTGAGGACAAAAGAAGTCGCCCAACCTGAGATTGAATGCCACATGAATCAGAAACATAGCTATTATGTTTCCATATCTTCGTCATTGCATTATTTCCTATCAATAATAACGCCTGTCTTTTAGGAGGGAAGGAAGAAAGAAATAGCATCTGTAAAACGACACAAAAAAGTGGAGAGACTGGCATTACAGAAAGTAATAGATTTCAGTTTAGCGAAAACACCTTTTGAAAATATAATACGCCGCGCATTACCCTATGCATCTCTCGCAGAGTAAGGGAGCAGTGTGGAAAGAGCAATAGAGAGGCTGGTAATTGGAGAAGGAATTTAATAAGGCTTATACATCTGTAATATGTAAAGGTCTGCAGGGTAGAGAACTGAATGCAGGAAAAGGATGAAACTCACCAAGGAAAAAAAAAGACAAATATGGAGCTACAGTGTCTATTAATAAAAGCTCATATGCTATTTTCTTCCAGGCTAAAACTGCTCACAATCCATATGCACCCTGATTTTAACTCATGTTACACTCGAAGTGCTTCTTGTTGTAGTATGTTCCCAGCCAGAACTATTAGCTAGGAATTGATATATGCACACACTGCTGCTTGGGCGAGTAGCACGATAGGTCAGTCCACAGTGTATGGCGTTCATACTTGGCTAGCTCTGTCTCTTGGTCTGTTGCGCTCGCTGACATTTACAACCCAGACGGTGCTGCTAGTGTATAAACCTTCCAGGCCATGACAGAATGTGGATTTGGGACAAGTCCATCTCGGTCAACCCCTCAAAACATGCTAGACTCCAGTGCACTTGACCAGAAGCCAAGTCCAAGTCTCTAAAAATGACCCGTGTTCAAGCAGAGAGTGAAGATGGTTTTGCCAATAGACTTCGAATCCACTTAACGGAAAACCTTTCCCTTGTCGTCTTCTGTTCTTCCTCCTGTTATGTTAATTTGTGCAAATCACACGTCTTTTCCTAGCTGAAGGAATGCAGCGATCCCGCTCACATCCCAAAATGTTTCGAATGAATAGGAAGTGACTAATAATGGGATAGAAGGACACCACGGTGGAAGTGTGGCGTGTGAATGCTCCACAGAAGAGCCACAGAAGACAAAAGCCATTAAGTAGGGGAAGCCATTTTAACTTAATGCCAACCATGAATTGGCAACGAGGAGATACCGACAAGCAGACAAGGCTCACAGGAATGCTAATAACCTTAGTGCAAAGACAAAGAAGACACAGTGGAGAGGCTTGGAGAGAAAAAAAAATAAAAAATCATCACGATGCTTTCTTTTACATATCCTCTAAATTACCACTTAATTTCATTTCACCACTTCAACGTCTTCATTTCATCCAGACTGCGCCTTAGAAAGAGGCGGATGCAGCTCTCGATAAATGTATTCTGATCCCTCAGGGACTAAGACTAATCCATTGTGCGGCGTGAGGAGCTAGTATCGTGGGACGCATGCGTTAAAGGAACGCGGCATGTGGGTGCATTAGCATTATTAAAGGGATGATGAAAAGTGACTCGGTAGCTTGCCACCGATGAAGCGTTCAGCTGTCTCAGCGGAGTGGAATGACAGCGCTTGGCGAGAGTCCAACTGAACCGGTGTGTGACGTGATCTCGGAGCTTAGAGAAGAGTGTGGCGTATTTGCGATTTCTAGTGTTATCTTGCACAAACACACGTCATGAAAAGCATGCCATCTTTCAAGGCCTATCAAACATTAACAGGAGAGAAATGCAAGCGCTGGCTCGTTATAGCAATTTTTTTTGAGGAGTGTAGAAATGCAAAAGTGCTCTCAACATTGCAACTGCTGACTACATAAAAATGTGAGAAAGAAAAAGGGAAAAAAAAAAAGGCGAGGGAACGTGTCTGTCTGTGTGTATGTGTGCGTTCGAGAGAGAGCGCGAGAAAGAAGCATGACCCAAAAAAAGGATTTTACTTCTTTATAGAGTGAATAGAAAGAGCCCAGCTGAAATGCATTCCATCTTTTTTTTTCTTTTCTTTTTTCTCCAGTGTTCTAATAATAAATGGAGTTTCTGTCTATGCAGACTATCACCATGGTATCGCTGCATGTGATATACAGTCGACAGACAGCACGCTTAGCGGTCACTCAGTGTGACGGACAGGCGGAATTGGTTGGTTGCAATCCACCATCATGCTCAGGAGAACCACAATTATTTACTCTCACGTGAAAACATGGGCCACGAAAGCTCTCATAATGCCTACAGATTACTAACGGAGCGCATACAGCCAAACTGTTCAGTTTTGGGCGAACAAAGGCTTCACAATAATGGAAACACCTATTAACTTTTAATGAGCTAAAAACACTGAAATAACAGCTGAAGCGCAAATGACCCATTCAGTGTCTACATTACCGTACACCTTTCACCATCACTTCTCTAGTTTACTACAGGAACAGTACAAAATTAAAGTCATAATGCACACTGTGCAGAAAGTACTGCACAACACACACACACACACACACACACACAAATACTGCATACTGAGTAGCGCACAAACTCTAAAGAATGCAGTAATATAAATTTTAAAACTACGATGCATAGGCTTTTTGTTTTGTTAGAGTTTGTGAGCGGGTATGTGGTTACTGGCAGGAGCTGCAGTCAACCAGGAGAGAGACTGTATGAAAGTGTAAACAAGTGTGAGAACATGAAAAAAGTCCAATATTATGAGTTTTGGGGAAAATGCGTTGGAGCTCAATGGAGTGCTGGCTTTTAGGTAATTTATTTGTACAATATTTTCCTGGGAAGCTAGTGAGTGTTAGCTGATTGATTCTTGTGGGGCATTTGTATCGATGACCAGTTGATAAGCTGTTTAACTAGTCGATTAGTGGCTAATGCTGTGTGCTTGGGTTATGACTTATATGTATTTTTTTTTTTTTTCCATTTCAAGCTTAGTGTAAGTAGGTAAGACCAAGTCAACTGATACTTTTGTTCATTTTTGTTGTGCATGATTTTGACAGATCTGTGCTATTCCTCCTCTAACAAGTTTAGCTAGCTGTGTGCTTTTCTGTGCATTTGAAACTCAAATCAAGTGAACCTGAATCAGCCGTGGCTTGTGCATGCATTTTATCTCCTAATCTTTGTATGTTATCCTCTTAATTGTTTTAGCTACTGGGCTTGCATAAGCTGGCTAGTGGGTGATTTTGGTGGGTTTTTTCTGTACTTTATGCATTTAAAGCTTGGTTATATTGGATAAAAGTGAGACGGTCAAAGATTTTGCTCTCCTTCAGTGTGTGTAATTTTTTTTTTCTACAGGTCTGAGTCTTTTCATTTGCTCCGTTTCAGCTAGCTTGCTAACCTTCACCGGCTAGTGGCACAGTGCATTTTTTTGTGTTATTCTGTACTTTATGAATTCCGAACACTGTTATATAAGGTGAGTTAATCCATTAATAAAACCACAAAGCCTTAGCAAACCTAAGTAAACCTTTAGTAAAGCATATAAAGCATAGTATATTTTCAGTAATACAAAAACTTTCCAAACCACATTCTACTCTCCAAAACAATGTGCTAGTACCTCTATGGTTTCATTGCTATTTAGTCAACCCCCTTTAGATCATAGAACGCAGTTTGATACAAATGCTTCAATGAGAATAACAATGTGAGAATTCTATGTAATTGAATGCCTATTACTTGCATCCATCAGATTAATCTGAACGGTAGGGAAGGACATGTACATCAGAAAATGTTTGTCTCCAGGTAGCTACCAGAGAGGGGGTGAAATTCCAAAATCTAATTTCTTTACTGCCATAACTCTAAGTAGTTTCCCTCAACAGCAAGTCTTCAGCATATCAGTATGCACTATATTATGTATTATGTCTACATATTTATGCAGAAATATATACATTTCCAATCAAATAATGCGGTGTGAATTTTTGCCTATGGCCATGCAGATGTTCTCCGTACTAGTAATAGGCTTCGGTGAAGAGCAACAGCAGTGGGAAGATGAAAAGGCCCTACTCGAGCTTGTTCGCCTCCAAGCAGTGTGCCATTAGCAAAGAAAGTCTTTTTTCCACTTCTGGCACCGCTAAACACAGTGGACAGCAAAGCCCACCTAGATGGCATTAATATTGGAAAAGGCAGAGATTTCCGGCACACATTAGTCCGAGATTTATTGACGGCTTTGCGCTGCAGACATGGCAGGTACACGTAGATATTTATCAAAGGGAGAGCCAGATAAATGTTCTGGAAGGTTTTTATACTGCCATATGAAGATTTGCAAAGAGCAGTAGCCTAAAGTTGGCACGGGTATAATACGCCAAGCACCTAAATCACGTTTTAAATACATCCTTTGAAATAAACCCCAAATATTGTGTATTTACAACTCTTTCCCTAGTTGAAGTACTAACCTTGATTACTAGTTGCAGGGAGAGCTGTAGGAAGCACTGTACTTCTGTCCACCATGGTTATTAAGGAATATGGTTTCAGTGAAGCAAGTGGCCACCCCCACACAGGTTAATGGGGGGGAAAAAAAAAAAAAAAAAGATACAGATACGGATAAATCCTAGTTGCCTCACGCTGCAGGCCTGAACCATGGCCGTTCATCACAATACACACACACACACACACACACACACACACACACTCTCTCTCTCTCTCTCTCTCTCTCTCTCTCTCTCTCTCTCTCTCTCTCTCTCAAGCACACATAGAGCTTTGAGAGACAGGCTGTTTTTTAACCTTTAATCAATTAAATTAAGCCTGGCTTTTTGTCAGTGTTTGCGTCTGCATTCTAAGTAACTTCACCAACCAGCAGGAGCAACTGGACTGTCCTGATATGACTCTAAAAGGTTAAAAAAAAAAAAAAAAAAAAACAAGAATCTAGTAAAAGACCTCTGTGTCCTCAAAACATGCACTCAAACACCAAACCATTTGTTCCCGAAGCTTGTTCAATTATTGCTGGAATCCTGGGGGGTTGAGGATGGGGGGTATGGACGAGATGCAAAATTGATCTGTTGAATGGCAATCTGGCTTTCAATCACAGCTCAGTGTGCCTTAATTGTATTATAGTTTGAGAAAGAGATTAGTGCCTAAATCTGAGTGTAATAATAACACTCTACACAGGGGGTGGCAATGGCGTATTTAACGGTTGGGAGTCCTGGGGTGGTGAAAGCCTCGGTCATGTACATAATAACAGGTTAGCCACTCTGCTGTGCCGTTCCATAATGGAAAGAGGGAGGCATGCGATCACTGATGCATTTAATATTGCAGATTGCAAATGTTCCCAAACTGCAATTAAATTCTTTAGACCAACTTCAGTGGGAAGTAAAAAAAAATATACAGTGTGTATGTATGTGTGTGTGTATATATATATATATATGTATATGTATATGTATATATATATATATATATATGAGAATTAAAGTGAAGGGAAATAAGGTTCAGTGAATATGGGATTTTTCACTGAATACATCTCAGTATTTAACATAATATATGGTAGATTTCTTCTTGCTCTGCCTTTGAAATCCATATTGTGCCTATTAGATGGAAGGCAAGCTGCGTCGTCCTTGAAATGCTCTTCTTTCTCACTGAGCTAACACTGCTTTGGAACTGGCTCCTAATTTAAACAGATGTGCCATGGGTATTACACCCAAGCTCCAATCAATGATGGCTACAAATATCCCAGCAACCTCTCCGCCCAGGAAATGAGCTGTTTATGCCATGGAGTGCGCAAGTTTTGTTGCCCTAGAGACAGAGAGAGGGGTGTCTGACATTCAGGGTATTGAAACAAATGTTGCTTTCACAATTGAACAAAGGCAACAGGAAAGAGAGAGAGTATTTGCTCAATGTTTGCTGCATACACATTAAGTCATGTGGCATCAACTGACAAAAGGGCACAGCATAGTGGGCACTGACCATTTGTAACCAAACTGGAACAACAAGGACTAGGATTGGTGTAACTAAGGCCACGTATTAAAACATGTAACCTGAAATCACAAACAGAAACGTATCCCAAAAAGGGCCATTTTGGTAGGCTTTGCTTTATTACATATCACATGAACATGTTCATGGTTCACCAGAACTCTTAGAGCATACTTTTAGTGCATATGCGAAGAGTGCACTTTTATTGTTTATACTGCATTAGAGCTGAGACAAGCCAAGGTCCCTCATCCTCTCCTGAGCTAAAGCTATTTCTGGTTTCAGCCATGCACCTGCACATTTCCTGTCTCTGAGAACACGCCAGCCATGCCCCCTTTTTCACAGCGAGCAAATGAAATGAAATTACTTTCATCTGTAAACAGTTCCCTTTTATAGCTAGCTGAAGTCAGCCGGCGAAATTGCATCTCTCTTTCTCATCTCTGTCCTTTCTCCTTTCTTTCAGTCTGCCTTCTCCCGCCTCTTGCTCCAGCCGTTGCCCTTCAAGTAATGGCACGTTGATAAAAATGTGGCTGAAAAGCAGCAAAAAGTCGGACCGGCAGAGTTATTGTTTTTATTGATTTTCATAACTGGTGGGTGGGGAAGAGCACATGATCACGAAACATGACATTCATCATGTGGAGGTATTGAACGCCTACGCTCACTGGCTAAAAACCAGAAAAAAGGGTCTCAGGGTGTACAAGAACCAATCAGTGCTGCTTACATCTAATCACAGAAGCAAAATCTAATGAAATAGAGTATAGTATGTGGTAGTGTGTGATACGCTTATGCGTGCTACCGTTCTTTATCTGATAAGTGCTAGTGCTGGAGTCTGTGACTGCTTAGGGAGCAGGTAAATTTTGAACAGCCAATTTCCATCAGTTTAACAGCCAAGCCATCAGATCAGTTTATTAATGCATGATGGGAAAAAAATAACAATTATAGTAGAGGATTTCATTTCAAATCTTTATCTTCATCTTTAGTAAGCATTTTATCCTCATCAGGGTTGCAGTAGATCTGGAGGCTATCCCAGGAACACTGAGCGCAAGGCGGGAATATCCAGGATAGAATGCCAATCCGTTGAAGGGCAAGGGGAACCCGATGTGGTTTTCTGCTGTTGTAGCCCATCCAGCTCAAGATCGCCATATTGTGCATTCTGAGATGCTTTTCTGTTCATCACAGTTGTAAAGAGTAGTTATTTGTGTTACTGTAGCCTTTCTGTCAACTTGAACCAGTCTGGCCATTCTCCTCTGACCTCTCTTAAACAAGGCAGAAGTGCTGTTCGAGTACTGGATGGTTGTTTTTTTTTAAAATTTATTTATTTTTTATTATTTTTTTTAAAATTGTTGTTCTGTTGTTTTTTGCACCATTCTGTGTAAACCCCGGAGACTACAACAACCAGGCCATAGTCAAAGTCACTAAGATCACACTCCAGCAGCATATCCTGCTATGCATGAAACTTTTTGGTTTCTGTGCAATGCCATGCTTTTTTTCCACAGTACTTCAAATATACTTGAGAGACTTGTGCTGACACTTTAGCATTTGCAGCTGGACCATATATAAGATTTTGCATTAGGATACGAAACCAATATACTGTGAAACAGTGAGAATTCCATTCCATTGTTATACTGCTTTCTGTGCAAAAGAAACAGATGACTCCAGGACCCCCACTAAGATCAAATCATTATTCCCTCCTCCCTTCTGCCTGTGTGTCCGAATCAGCAATATTTCACAGTGACAGAAGGACCCCGCAGCGGGCATCACACTCAGACGCCTGAAATGCTTCCACTTCTTAATAAATTATTCTTCCTTCTGTTGAACAAATGCAAGACATGTTCTTAAAGGTGTCACTCAGTTTTTTGTTTTTTTTTTTGCAAGTGATTTTAATTAAGTGTTCATATACACACATATATATATATATATATATATATATATAGGACAGTGGCGCCGGAACCTTCTCAGGTGTAATAATGCTGACAGTTTTGTCTGATTAATTATTTATCAAGTCCTGTTATGGCCGCTGCATTAGGATGCTGTCTCTAGCTCAGGCTTGTCTACGGTAATGGGGCTATGCTTCAAAGAGTGTGTGTGCCAGGCCCCTAACGGATATGTTTAAAATGCCTTACGAGTGCTCCTCTCTCTTTTCCTCTCACTCGCTCTCTCATGCTCTCTCAATTTTCTTTCCTTCTTTTCTCTGCCCCTGTTTTTTTCTCCTCAGTCTTTCGTCTCTGTCCTCTCACCTTCTCTGCTCTCGTTTCTGACATTTGGCAGAAGCCTGCTTTATTCTGCCTATTCACTTGATTGACTCCATTTTGTGGCAGCTGCCCAGCGCATCACTCCTTCCATTAAATAATACGTTATCACGCAACAGTTAGCTTGTATCTCCACTATGCAAGCAGGGGAATGGTGGGGGGAGACCAGCCAAAATCTGAATACCCTAATGCACTCAATTTCCTTTTTATTCCATGTCACTCAGGCCATGTTCTTTCCTGCCTCTCACTCTTTTTGCATTGTGCCACATGAATACTGCATCAGCCCTAACGGAGCTACGGAGAGAGCTCACAAAGAAGCCTAAGAGCCAGAATTTGTCTCTAGGGTGAATCCATCTCTCTCTCTCTCTCTCTCTCTCTCTCTCTCTCTCTCTCTCTCTCTCTCCTTTTCTCTCTCTCTTTTGTGCATTAAATTGTGAAATTAAACACACACATACAAACACACACACACACACACACACACACACACACACTCCTGCCTCTCTTGAACTCCTTCACCTTTTTCCCTTCCTCACCCCCACTGCTTGGATGAAATGAGTCGGAATTAACAGGTCTGTCCAGGGCAATAAGTTGGACTAAGTAATTCCGGAGACAATCGGGGCGAATTAGCGTTTGAGAGAAGTGACATGGAAGGATAGCTGCTGACACGTAGCATGCTAAATCACTAACCAGACCATGGGGAGATGGCTCACTTTTTGTTGTTGCCCTTAGATTAGATTTGTCTCACACAGAAGGGTTACAGTCTCTGGGTGACCAGACAAGCAACACATTAAGGTTAGCTGGTGTCACTACCTATTTGGCTTTTGGGTTTGTGTGTGACAGAGACAGACTACATGTCTGATGTGGCTTTTGTGTGAGATGGTCTTAATGTGTGCTTTTATGGAATGTTTCTCCAGCCTGCCGGTGATGATAAGCATTTACAGGCCATTAAAAGATGCACAAAAGACACTAAATTGAGGTTGCAAAATTTCAATGCATGCACAATTTAACTTTTTCATACTCTCCATTTTCTTATATGTCAAGCTCTCAGATTAGCAAACATTTAGCCTGTTTAGGTTCATTTGTACCCTGCCCTAAAGGAATCACATGTCAGTGTGAATTTATTGAATAGACTAATCATGCTCAATTGGAGTTTATCAGTGTGTCATGCAAAATATTTGTTACGACATTTACGTAGGACCTCATGGTATATATACATATATAGTAATTACTTCAGTATTATTTCTGGGTATTTATACTTTACTTGGATGTCATTGAAATTGAACAGTTCTATTCTTACTTAATTCTAAATTTCTAAAACTCACTTTTTAGTCTTTGCATTTTTCTACAGACATTCAAAGTACTCAATACAAATCTCAACGGTCTATTCTTCTCTCATCTAGCTGTGACTGTAGCCATAGCTAGATGAGAGAAGAATGTAGACATCGGTAGAATGGGTTCCCGAATATTTCACTTCCATTTCAATTTAGCTTCTAATCATTTAAAGCATCCAGTCAAATTAATCAATGTAAAAAAAAAAAAAAAAAAAAGAAGGATCATACCAATTCATCATCTGCAGTGACCTTCTCATGCTACACAATGTAGTTAGTGCTATAGCTATGTGTGTGCATCTGAATATGGTTAAGCCACCGGACTGCAGTGTGGATCTTGAAGAAAAGAAAATGTTTCAATATGCTGGAGTAAGCAAAGACTCAAATAAAATCAGGTGTCTTCTTTGCCTTTCTAGAAGGCATGAATTCCGTCTAATTTTAAAACGCATGTTGAGGTACTTTCAATGTAAAGTAAAAATCATTAACTGGCTATATTTAAGTTTTTTTTTTTTTGCTAATGCCAGGTTAGACTAACAAAAATGGGCTGGACATAAATTGGCATAAATGCTTTAAAACAAAAGTGAGTTTCTTACAGTTTTACATACTTAATAAAATCTACTTTTCAGTTAAAAAAACATTTACTTTTTGCTTTTTAATACCTGGATACATTCACTTGAGTACATTTTTGGCTGGATAGTTCCACTTTTCATTGAGTAGGATTTTTGGCACATTATCTATACTTTCACTTAAGTATAATTCCTCAGTACTTGTTCTACTCCGAATAATTACTGAACTCTCTCCAGTGGTAAATCCATCATTCTGTAACCTCAGCATCTCAAATCAAATAACATACCCTCTGGCAACTTTACTTTGGCTATCTCTGCCTTACATAATTACTGCGCTGGAGAACAAATCCCAATATTTCGTGAATAAATTAAAAAAATCATTTTATAATAATATTTTATAATATATTTATACATTTATAATAATAATCATAATAATAATGAAAATAATAAACATAATAATAATAATAATAAGTATTATTATTATTATTATTATTATTATTATTATGTTCTCCACCGATCGTGACAAACCCCCATAGCCATGATTCAATCACTAGTGACGTCGGCTACCAAAGCAAAGCTGTTTTCTCCATCAGGCGTTCTCTCTCTGACACACACGTACACACTGAGCCTAATTAAAGCGCACAAGATCTTCAGCAGCCGGCCGTTTCTCAGAGCTATAATCACTTATGCAGGCCATATCTGACTCACACACACATCAGTGCAGGCGAGTAAGGCGGTATGGGAAAGCAGAGATGTGGAAGGGATGAAAAGAATGAAAGACCGACGCTATGGTACTTGTTCACAATCTCTCTTGCTTTTAGACAAGGCCACTGCAAGAAAGGCTTTGCAATGTCACTGCGAGGAATAATTAGAGATGGGAGGTACTGAAAACAGGATTCGTTCATGTCTGGGAGGGCAGAACCATGTCAGGAACCATTCCCCAATTAACCTATACACTAGTCGCTATGTAGGAGGGAGCAGTGTGGAATGGTCCCTTTGGGGGAACGCAGCCTGATACAGTTGATTTCAGAAGTTTTAAGGGCAGAAGAGCATCAGTAAAGCATTTAATTGCTTGTCTCACTCTCTCTTTCTCTCTACCCATTTTCTGTACTGTTGATCTTTCTTGTCTTTTCCAGCATGCATTTTCTATACCCTGTGCAGTCAAAACTAATGAGACCTAGAGAAGAGAAGAATATCAAGGCTGACTTGTAAAGTGGTGCACTAGCATTGAAATGGCAGTGGGTAAATCATCTAGTGTGCTGCACTAAGAAATTTAGCACTATAAACAGGTGGACATATATTGACCCTTCCACTTGACCAGTGTAGCTTAGCAACTGTAATGAGACTCGGGGAAGACAGATAAGCTTAGATTATGTTGTGAGATAGTCGATACCCTAAAGTTTAGTGAGTGAAATTTTAACCCTCTCCTAAACTGAAGACACAGGACATGAAGTGTGGGATTTGGATTCTGTAGAAGATAAGCCTGTAAAAATCACACACAATATGAATATAAACTTTACAATACGTAGCTAGCTAGTGCTAGCCAGACTGATATAAGAAGCATTTCTTTCCTATAATTAACACGAGTTAGCACGGCTAAAATGTAGAATTAAAAGTGAGAACTGTAAACTTTAAAAGACTTTGTGCTAGCTAATAATGTAAATATATAACAATAATGTATTTCTGTGAAAACAATATAGCATGGATATCCGCTTGAAGATATAGCCTGCTAGTTACCTAAAGTCTGGCTAAAGAAGCCATTTTTCTATTTGAGTTTTTTGCTATTTTTTAGCTGAAACAAATAAGGAAAATTACATTACTAATTACATTAAAATGTAAAACACTACCATCCTAACTGCTCTTTGCTAGCTAATACAATAAATATCCAATAATATTTTTAATCTACAATTACACACAGAACTGACATTCATTATATTCGCTAGCTAGCAACTAAAGGCTGTAGGCTTTCTTTGCTAATGCAAATGTATGATGAATTTAGTACCATTTGTAGCTAAAACAAACAAAAAGTGGAATACTGAAGTAATAAATAATAAATGGAATATTAAGTACTGTTATTAGGAGATAGTAAAAGACACTGCTTGCTAGGTGACACTGTAAGTATTTAGCCAGAACCAGAGAGCCATATATGCTAAATGTTATCTTCAAAATATGCAATCTTCCCTGCAATTCGTGAAAAGTGCTCTTATTTCCATGTCATCCACCTACACGGATCACTAGTTAACGTAAGTTAATGTATTATTATTATTATTATTATTATTATTATTATTATTATTATTATTATTTACAAAAAAAATACTAATTGTAATTGTCTAATTGTAATTTTTGTGTAGATTCACATATAGACATATAACTGCAATTTCAGTTCCAGGTTGCAACATTAAATGTGGAAAAAGTTGCAGTACTATGTGCAGTAATGCCACTACTGTGTGTGTGTGTGTGTGTGTGTGTGTGTGTGTGTGTGTGTGTGTGTGTGTTTTAGACTGACAATGACTCCGAGTCCACCGCTCGGCTGAACTTTTCCGCTGAAATTCTATAGGTTTAGCATTTGTTCTTTCTTCCCACTTTACAACAAATCCTTTACCGTTCACTGACTCTCACTATGACTCCTTTTGCTTTCTTTCCTGTTCTCCTTCTGCCTCCGCCTCTCTCTCTGCTCTGCTGATCTTAAACATGCTGTGTGGAAGCTGTTACGACTGCAGGAACATAGTGCCGCTGCACATGGTTACCTTTCTGATTCACTTTTCTATTCCCAGACCCCCATTCCCTCTTCAATTTCTCTCTCTCTCTCTCTTTTCTTCCTTCTCTTCATGTCTCTCTCTAGACCAGTCCATGCAGGAGCTGGTACATGCTGTTTTTTTTCCACTCTTTCTTTCTTATTCTCCTTTCTCCCTCTTTTTGACACACACACACGCACATAGACGCTCTCCTCTTCTCTCTCTCTCTCTCTCTCTCTTTTGATGCCTCTGCCTGACAGTGCGTGCACTTGGAAACAAAACGGACAACATTAACAGGGGAATGCACCTCACCTCCCCAGTGCCCTACAGCTGTCAATCAAAAGGTCAGGGTATTGCTCCCTCCAACTCAGCAACACAACAAAAATAACAAGAGCCCAGCAGCCCTGCAAACCCTCTGGGTTTTTCCCCTTAAATGTTTCCTTCTATGTCCAGGAAAAAGTCAGGAGAAGCCAAATGCTGGTACCAAATACTAAAGCCTCTTAAAGAAGATTGCATTTTGGTTTCAACTGCATATTAAACTGGATGAGAATATACAGCAAAAGAAGAGTGGAAGAAATACAGATAGGGCACGCTGACAAATGTTTGGGACTTGTATAGTGCTTACACCATGAGTGAAATCAATTTAACACCGTGGCACACACATTTCAGCTGAAATGGCTACAGCAAGCCGAAATGACAATAAGAACACAGTCGCAAATCTGCAGCTATTAATAAAATACATGTTCTGTCAGACTCTGGAATCATTCACGTCGACTGCTTTACACTTACATGGCATAACAGAGATATGATACTAAATCTAAAGCAAGCTGTAACTGCCAGCAGAGAGTGCCTGGTATGTCTGACTCCACTACCACAAAGTGTTTTATTTAATAAGTTATGATTAAAAGATTTTATGCAAGTGTTACTGAAGAAAAATCATTGCGGAATATTCTTTTAGCTGTTTGAGAAATGATATGTTTATATGATGTTAAAATACATCTGAACATCCAGATTACACACCCTTCTCTTCTCTAATTCTAACAGGCACATGCTCCCATTGCTGTGCTAAATGTTGTTGATTCAGTTAGTTTGGTCTGGTCTAAGCGCTATATTGTCATCCCTACAGCTTTCAGACAGTAATAACTTTGGTTGATGTAATATTAGTGAAGAATTACATAATCTGGTTTGAAGAATATAATATATATAAGGCTCTAATAGAGGATGAAAGAAAAGAAAGAAAAGAGGTTTATCACAAACTTTTGGACACTACTTATGACAGCCAGGTAGATGGATGGATGGCTAGATAGACAGACAGATAGATAGACAGACAGACAGATAGATAGATAGACAGATAGATAGACAGATAGACAGATAGACATATGTAGAGATGGAAGGAGAGGCATGGATAGATAGGTGGATGGATGGACTGGCAGGCAGACAGATGGTGTATAGACAGACAGACAGACAGACAGACAAGTACAACACAGTTCCACTGTAGACTGGTCCAGAGAGATAACTACAGAAAGGGTAAGGAAGGTAGACAAACATCATTACTAATGTCACTGCTTAATCAACGCTTAATTAAAGTCCAAGGGAGAAGTCTTATGCATCACTGTCTGAGATATGAGGACCCCATGGGCTTCATGTCCAACTCCCAGTGGCTCCTTCACCCTCCCTTCAGAGGAGCTCCATTAAACCCAAGTGATACAGCAGAGACTCAATCCCTCCTCCTCCATCTGCTCTCACCTTCTTCCTTACAATGTCAGAAAGAGCGGAATGAGATGACTAGGGCAAATACAAGAGCTCCAAATGCAAACGATAGGATTCCATTTCCTGTGTTCGAGTGAAGACAGGATGCACTTTCTCTGCTCAAATATCCTTCCATTCATTCTCCCCTCTTTGTCTAAAGCAAAACACAAGGGGAAGAAGACCAAAAAGGACAAATCGATATGATATCCCTGCTGTAGGCCGCCACTTAACACCATGAAATATTAATCCTAGATGATTGTATTATATCACGAGACACACTGCATTCCACACTAAAACAGAACAGATGTATTGTGGCTCCATTCCCCCGTTTGTCCTGGATTTTTCCGGCTTCTTGAAATAAAACAGATTACAATACTGCGAGACCACCTTTGTAGCCCGTAATCTGCCCCCCCACCCCCCCTCCCACATAATCCGGCGCTATTGATCGATGATCAGAGAGCTGGTGCTAAACAGGAAAAGAGGAGACAAGAATACCATTCACTCGCACAAGCCTCTGGATGGAGCTGATATTTAGACCAAAGCCCACATGTTGAGTAGAAACACAATGGATAATAGCTTCGGAATAAAAGCCATTTTTGCCATTCATCTTCGTTGTATTCCCTTTCCAAATTCCAGCAGCTCATAGCCAGACTTAGCTACCAATAAAAATGCAGATTAGTGAACAGACGAAAAGTGTTATAGAGACTTTCAGAATAGCTAGTGTCTCTCTGATAGTTAACCAGACTCAGTTGGAGGTCACTCAGCACTTGAGTCACTAGTTAACAGGACTCTAAACAGCCAGCAAGACCACATGGCTGCAAAGTTGAACAGCTAATACTCTCAGATTATATGGTTCCCTTTGACCAGGGAAAGTAAGTGCTTTATCATGACTGCTGCCTTTAACCCCTGCTGTTCCACCTGAATTCTCTTAAGCCTCAAGAACCCTACATCCTTCCTTTTTACTTCCTGCTTTCTTATTGATTGCCAAGTCTCACTGCCCTTAAATCATATGCCACCCTGCATCTCCCTGCATTTTTTTTTTTTTTTTTTTTGTCCCTTGCAAAGTTTGGGCTTAAATCTTCAATGTCTTTTGTGTGCAGACGAAAGACTCAAGCGAAGGTAAGCCCAGCCTTAAACGGACCTTCTCTAAAGCCCCAGGGAAAGGCAAAGTGAGGATGTTGAATAAGTGCAGACCTATGGCCACTATGATGCATCATTATTAACTTGTGCTGTCATGTCCCACTGAAAGTCCTGTGCAATGACTGGAACGCTACATGAAAAAATAAACAAATAAATAAAACAACCCACTCATGACCCTGTGCCATTGAGGAACTGGGCATTACAGTGGAAATGTGGCTATGGTTGCAGGCTTCGCTGCATTCATATCATGGATTATTTGGAAGGACAGGAAAATTCAGTATTCCAGCTTGAAAGTGTTCGCACATTAGAGCTTTTTAGATAAACTGGCAGTTGTAGTTTTTATCTAACATTAGCTGAGCTCTAGTTTTTAATCTAACATTAGCTGTTGCCTCACTTGGTGTGGATGTGGTCGGGGAAATCAGGGATGTCAATAAGCTCTTTTTCCCATTTAGAAGGTGAGAAGTATGTTTTTTTTTTTCTCTCTCTCTATATGGCATGGCTGCAGAGTAAAGGCATATAGAGGGTGCTAAGGAGCACCCATTTTAATCCCAAAATGAGAAACAGGACACCCTCTAGCCTTGCAGAAATGGAAGAGATGCAAAAAATACCAACCACAAGACTACAAATAATACTATTATGAACAGGGGGGAAACGATATGAGGCCTTCAGGCCTGTGTTGTTTCCACTGCATTTCAGCTCTGCACACCCATACATTGATTTCTCATACTTTTATTTCTCTGCAATCATTGTGCACCACAAGGTCTTACAACTTGGTTAACGGTGAGCGCGCACACACTTTCTCCTCACTTCATTCCACAGTGAGCACACATACACTCTCTCTTTCTCATCGCTGCTTTCCACAGTAATGTTCTCACATATAGTCAATTAGCAGACAAAGATGAGAAAAGAGAGTGAAGAGAGTGAAACTGTCAGAGAGACGTTCTGCATCAGTAGGAGACCGCAGGCCACATGACGCAGGTGTCTGGCCTTTAATAGTGTGTGTGTGTGTGTGTGTGTGTGTGTGTGTGTGTGTGTGTGTGTGGAGAGCAGAGTGCCTTCTACAACATGGGTTCTAATGCTTTTTTGCAGCCAGGGACCCAATCCAGTTCAAAAGAAGAAAAAAAAAAACATGGATTCCTCCTTATAATTGCAGCACAAATTTATGAGTATAACCAATCTATATGAGCACACTATGTGACTGTATGACAATATATATTTTTTTTTCTGAAGCATTTTATTTCTGAACTTTCATGAACAGAACCCAAACCAGTTACAGTGTTCTTATTTTTTTAAAACCATATTAACAGCACTTCTCTTAGTTCAAGCTGGCATTATGTGTGCTTGTTTTCATGACACTTTAATTAAAGCAGCTCATACCTATAAAATGTAAATTATAAGTAAATAATAACACCACCTACAACTGCAATTTCTGTAACACCTCCTGATCTCCTGGCTATAAGTCATATGGCTATATGCTGTTTTCACTGTCTCTCTCCCACACACAGCCTTTCATGTTTCTATATTGATCGCTTTCTTCAATTCACCAAAGGAAAGGCACAAACACTACTACCATGTACTGCGCCTGTTCAGCTATGGACTAATAACCACTGACACGCCCACCCCCCCCACCCGCATACACACATACACACACACACACACACACACACACATATATAGCTCCTCATTAGTCACCATCACTAGAGGTGTTAGTTGTCCTTGTGTTTTTTACCTGTCTGAGATACAGTCATAAGCTAATGAGCTCACTCTTTCCACAGTAAAATCCCTCCATCCTTGCCTGCTCCCTCTTCTCCCATGTCTCTCAGGCTCTACATCCCTCAAGTGTCTCCCACAGAGAAAAAGCAGGGTTTGTTTGGAAAAGCTGTCCTGTCACACGAGAGTTAAACACGTGCACGACTGGTCCAGAGAGAGGACCTGTGTGTTTGTGTGTGTGTGTGTGTGTGTGTGTGTGAGAGAGAGAGAGAGAGAGATAGCCCCACAATGGAGGGAGAATGACATTAAGAATGTGCAGAACTAAAGTACTTGTGGTAATGTGGTACGGTTTTGATTGGCGTGGATGAAGCTTCACTCCACAAGCTGCCATAGATGTTAAAGAGTTCACAGAAAACACAAAGCCACAGAGGAGAACATTCGCTAATAATGCTTTGGACCAACTCCAGGGGCAGAATGAGTATTTTGTTTAAGCACAAGTAAATGTGACCATGCTTAATGCTACACACACACACACACAGTCATGTACTGCTCTCTTTGTGAGCAACGTTTCCACTGATGTTTGTATTATTATAGCTACATAATGCTATGTCTACAACTAATTCTAACCTTAAAAACCTGAAATCAAGTCTGGCTTTTTTTTTTTTACCTGCACAAATATCATGTTTCACTCAAAAAGTCACTCTTAAATCACATTTAGGCAGAGGAATGCATCATGATTTCATTCCCATTTCTGTAAATCCATCTTTTTAGGGTATTTATTTAGGGTATTATTTGACCTGCCTATTACTGTTGTTAAAATATGTTAAAATATGTTAAAATATGCCTTACCTTTGGTGACCAAAAGGAAATACATTGTCTGACTGACGGATTGATTGATTCAAATCAAATCAATTCCTATTATCATGGAGACATTTCAACACACACACACACACACACACACACACACACACACACACACACACAAATAAAACAAACATGGAACAAAAACAGGTCCCATGTTTTCATAAATATAAAAAATCCAAGCTGTCACACCTGTTTGCCTGTAATGGAAAAAAAACTCCCTGCTGACACACATGCACACACATACACAGACACATGCACACAAACACATTAATCCCTTAAAGGGGGCTTAAGGACTCTCAGAAGTGTGATCCCTGTTGGAAAAACTGCAGGCCAATTGACTACGCCTGTAATTAACATTTGTCTGTGCTTTTGAAAGCCTGGGCCAGTTACAAAGGCAGGAGGATGCATGCATGTGTGTGTGTGTGTGTGTGTGTGTGTGTGTGTGTGTGTGTGTGTGTGTGTGTGTGTGTGTGTGTGTGGGGGGGGGGGGGGGGGGGGGGGGGGGAGAGAGAAAGAGAGAGACGGAGAGGTGGAAGAGTAAGGGATAGGAGGATGAAGGGTATAGTGAGGATAAGGCTCAAAGCCAAGCATGAGAATAATTTTAAAAGAGCGTCAGTACGCTAAGTAAGCTGGTCATAATTCCTGAATATGTGTCAGAAACTGAGAGACGTGGTGTAATGAACATGGCAACACATGCTGTGCTTCTATTCCGAACGCTTTTATGAAAATATACCTTCAGTTGTCTATGCCTGCGACTTTTTATATTTTCCGCAGGTCTGTTTGGCCGTTTTCCATAACAGTGTAAAAGTTGCTGCTTCAGACCACATCTTTATCAGCCAAAAATGGCAACTTGCACAGTGTGTTCTGACTGCAGCATCAAGACACAGTCTATAAGGTGTTACTATGGAAACCAAGGTAGATAAGCAAGAAGATACAGGTGAGGAAAAACTTGCCAGCCCATCACAACCCATTAGAGGCAAGAGATGGAGTTAAATGAAATTTCATTATTTCTTTAATCTCCTTCATAATTTAAGGGTCTTTAATCATTGATTACAATGGACCCGCTTTTAATAGCCTCACTCCAAAATGAATACTAGGCAAAATGGAATAATTAAAAGGCTCAGCAGATAAGATGCTTGTCTGGCTTCTTTTCTTCAATTTTCTCAACAAAATGGATGATGCCCTCACAAGTTGCTTATGTGACTGACAGTGAAATATGATCATATGATGTGTTAAATTAATTAAGGATTTAAAAAGAGTATCTCTTAAAAGTTCGTGAGATGAATCACCGCAGAAAGGTGACTTGATAAAGACAGGCGGGTAACTATTGAAATGTATGAGATGACAAAACTGTAAAATGGGAGAATACACTTCATATTATTTATTACTAGTGTTCGATTAATGTTGAGTGACTTTACGCGTCCTAGTGGGATACAGGTACGTTTTTAATGTAGTTACCTTTATAGGAACTCAAGAACCTTTACAGGAAATTACTTTTGGATGTGTTTTCACTGGTGTAACCAGGCACAATTTTAGTTCCTGGGCTGTAGTTTCCTGAATCTTCAGGCTAGTACTTCTGCAAGCTACTGCAGTGGCAAACTGAAACACATCTAAAAACCCTTTTACCTCAAAAAAGAGCTGTATTTACTTAACAGTTACTAACACTTGCTTTATATCAGGGGTTTCACAGCAAGAAATGCTGTGGGGACTGTATTTTGTACATGTTTTTTTGGTGTCATGTCACTTGTTCTAGCTGTGCTTGTGCAGCTAGCTTAAGAAGCTACATTAATGTTCACGCAGTAAACCAAAAAAATAAATAAAATAAAATAAAGAGCCGCATAACTTTAGGGTCTTCCTCCTCAATGTTCCATGTTTAAATGCAATATATGCATCCCGTCTGATATTTTACATAATTTTCACAGGAAGTCGTTTAGGAAGCATGTATTTCTCATTTAGGACGGTTCCAGAAAATTAGAAAATTCATAACCATTTTTCATATGAATCCACTTGGACCGGAGAGAGAAGATACAACCTCCAAATTATGGCCTATTACTTAATATATGTATATACTGTACACATATCCTTTGAAGACATAACACAAAGAGGCACTTTCTATCATACTATTGAAATCCTGACCCTTGCTCTTAATGTAATGAAGTGACGGAGTGTGACCTGCTGCTAACTGAAGTGCGCGAGAGGAGGACTGTGCTGAAGGAGAAGAGGACTCTCACAATGTCCACACTGACTTTCAGTCTGTCCGCCTGCTCTCCGGAGAACAGGCCTAAATAAAGAATGTGGACTTGTAGTAGCAGGCAAGCAACTAAGTGTCTCTCCCTCCATCCCTCTCTCTCTGTCTCTGTTGTCTCTGTCTATAGTAAGAACTGGGCCACAAGGTTTCTACATCCTCTACCAAACCCCTTGAGATTTTCTTACACACATGCACAAGTAAAGACACTTTTTACTTTACTTTAAATTTGTTTCATTTCCTGTAGACACCACAGAGATACAGTACAGAATGCTTTGTTTCATTTTCACAATGCCAAAAATGCAATATGATGGGTTCAATTTGAAGAAAGAAAAAAAAAAAAGCAGAAATCTCAAAGCTCTAAAAGTGTATATAAGGACAGATGCAGAAATGGCTGCACCTGGCAAAGTGTTTGTGGCTTTTCCAGCTCTACTGTTGCACTCTGTATAACCTTTTCAACAGTGGAGGCCTCATTGATTTAAAGAGACGACATTGACTCGGCCCTTCATGGGCAGTAGGGCATTGACCCAGCATGGAGCCTCCACCTGGGGCTTTAGAGAGCCCACCTGTCTAGATAACTTCCGTCTACCACTGAGCCATGGACAAGCAAGAATCACTTGAGCAGTGACAGGTGTTTGTGTGTCTGCAACTGTGTGCGGGGGCATGTTTTATATCTTGGTGGGGACAAAATAGAAAACTAAAAATGGAAAACTAAAAGGGCCAAAAGAACTCATTTTGGTTACTGTGGTTAAGGTCAGGGTCAGAGTTATGAGCAAAGCAAATCAATATTGGTCTCCTTGTGGGGAAGAAATTCGGGTTTATCTTAAAGCATTATGTGGATATCTTTACCACTATGTACATAAACGTGACTCGTATATGGTGGTAGTATAAATGTATTTAGGAAGCGTGCTCACTAAGCACCTGTGGGGGCGATTACACACTTTACATACTTTACACACTTCTCATGAATTATAGGCATGTGCATAAGTAATAAAAGTTGGGCTAGAGCTGGATATTTACATACTGTAGGTCATATCAAATAGTTACATAAATCAAACATTTAAACCAAACTTACAGTATACGTATGTGATATTGCCTAAAATTAGAAGTGAACATAAGATGTAGTGGATGGTTTATAAAGTTACTAACAAAGATATTTTGCATGGTAATGGACTGGGCGAGAAGAGTAGCTATCATATTTTCACTTTCTTACAAGCATTTGCTTTATAAAGAGTTTAGCAGGAATATACAGTATGTGGCTATAGCGCGTGTGTGTCACAGACACATGCATCCTCCCCTAATGCTAATAAGATGACTACAAGAAAAAAAAAAAGCGATATATTGAAGCTAATATTACATTGTAAGTGTGAAGAGTGGAAGTGAGTAGCAATTTACGATTCGCCTGTGCTTTAGAAGTTAAGGAATATGAAGCAGAATATATGGGGAAATGCATTTACACTGAATACATCTACACAGAATATGTTAAGCGAGTGTATAAGCAGATCCACACGGATCTGTATTCATGAAGCAAGAAAGCTGCACTTCTTCAGCAAAACAAAAGGAGGCACCACAGAGCAAACTTTTACAGCTTTCAGTCCTGCATTCGTCTCACTGCTCTCACTGCAGACTCCAACAAGTCGACTCTTGCTCCGCTGGCTAAACAAACCACCTGATACTAGTGACCAAAGCAAAATACTTTCCTCTAGTCTTAGGCACTGTGCATTTTTACTGAACGGATGTGTCATGCCATAAAAAGATACAGATTTGATTTCTTTATGACTCAGTTAATCCAATAATGTTTTATCCGGCTTGTTCTAATGCACAAAAATAAATATTGACTCAACAGTATTAGCATATGAGCTATAGTCTGCATTGCTATTGTTCCCCAGCTGGGTTAATCCCATTATAGCACGCCCAGATTGCTGAGCAATGTGTTTCTTATACACATAACACGTGTAGTGCATTGGCTGTATTGATTTAGGAACAAGTCCAAGGAAATGATGACTAAATGCTTTTAAAAAGAACTTCTCTCATATCGGATTTACTCTTTTATGAGAAATATAAACCTTGTAAAATCCACCTTGAGAAGAAAAGATTAACAATGAGGCAGGATGAGAACAGATTCAGGGTCACTGTTCGACAAAAAAAAAAAAAAAAATCAATTTTTGACCTTTTTTTTGTTCTGACTATAACATACTTTGACATACTTTGGCTACTTTAAGAAACCAGAAATATCTTTCACCAAAATGTTGAGGTTTTTATTTACTTTATATTCCTGCCAGGGCTTTCTGACTTTCTACAAAGATCACGTATCAGGTGGGGGCAGTCGTGGCCTAATGGTTAGAGAGTCGGCCTTGTAACCTAAAGGTGAACCTGAAAGTCGTGGGTTTGAGTCTCTGTCTCAGGCTGGCAGGGATTGTAGGTGGGGGAGCGCTCTCTTCCACCCTCAATACCACGACTGAGGTGAGACCCTTGAGCAAGGCACCGATCCCCCAACTGCACTCTGGGCGCTGCAGTGTGTTCACGGTGTGTGTGTGTGTGTGTGTGTGTGTGTGTGTGTGTGTGTGTGTGTGTGTTCACTACTGTGTGTGTGCGCACTTGGATGGGTTAAATGCAGATCACAAATTCCGAGTATGGGTCACCACAGTTGGCCACACTTCACTATTCACTATGAGACAGAGACGAATGTGGATGATGCTAATGATCAATGTGATTACTCATTTGCCCTTATACTTTGTACATTTGTTTCCTTTGTACATTTGTCTTACTACATTTTAAATTAAATGCAAATGCATTTCACTTTCACTTAACTTCATTTCTGGTTGGGATACATGCCAATGAGAAACATATTTCAGTTCAGGAAAGCCTGTATTTTTTGGTAGAAAAAAAAAAAAAACCTGACCATGTGAAAGGTTCTCCCAGGTAGCCAATCATCCATCATCCTGCTCAGGATCGTGGTGGATCTGGAGCCTATCCCAAAAACACGGGGTGTGAGGTAGGACTACACCCTGAATGTGACACCAGTCTATTGCAAGGTGCCATGCACACACACATTCATGCACTGAGGAGCAAATTTAGTGTAGCCAATCCACCTACCGGCATATTTTCTGGGAGGTTGGAGGAAATTGGAGAACCTACAGGAAACCCATCTGGATACAGAGAGAACTCACACACACACACAGACACACAGAAACTCTACATGGACATTAACACAAGCTCAGAAACCCTTGAGCTGTGAGATGGAAATGCCACCTGCAGGGCCACTATAACACCCTGCCTCATATATAATGTCAGTTATACTTTTATTATTCAGTGTACTGACTGGATTTGAGTAAGGTAAGCTTATCTTCAATGTTAAAAGCTAGGCGTTAGCATTAAAGCTACAAGTAGCTCCCATGGCCTGCCCTGATTCACCTATATGGATAGAAGCAGATCTGACTGTAGATATTAATAACCGATGGCTGCTTTCTGCTCATAAAGCAGTCAGTTGATTGGTTTAAAATGAGCTGCAGTTCAGAGCTCAAATTGAAATCTATTGACTAGCCGGAGACTGAGGACGGGCACACATACCAATGAAGCGAGGGATTAAACAGACTCGTTCTTCATAAAATTAAAATGAAAAAAAAAAGGACAGGGGAGGAGAGCGGAATCAAGAATAGAAGGGAGTACACGATTCTATATCCTTTGCGTAGATTCCTCCTGCCTCATGTTCAGGCAAGAAAATGCAGCTTTGGGGAAAAAAAAAAAAGTTTTATTTCTCTTACTGCAGAAAATCATTCTGATCAAATGCTGCTTGGCCCATCCCAGCAACGCATTCTCTATCTTTCAACACAGAACACACACATATACAGTACTAATGAGGGTTACGATGAAACAGGACTTAGTGGTGCATAGGAGGCTGTGCCTTAAGTAGTCTAGACAATTAAAATAAATAGACATCGGAAATCCTGCTCTGCTTCGAATGTCCAGCCTACTTGACAATGTAATATTAATTCCTTTCCGTGTCTCTGAAACTATGTACACTAAAGACCGAGTGTTTACAGTGGTGTGTTGGGAGCTGGGGTGCAGAGGCTTGTTCAAACACTGTCAGTGTCATCAGAGAAAGGCCACTCTGTCAGCATTTCTCAGCCTCCTCTACAGGGAGCGTGTGTGTGTTTGCATGTGTGTGAGAGAGGGAGAGAGAGTGAGAGAGACAGGGCCAGGCTCAAGTCCATTCTCCAGCCCTTATTGTAGCCTCGTTTAGACAGTGAGTGAGCGCTGAAAGCTGCCCAAGAGCCTTAACCTGACGTTAATGCTGGCTTCAGCAGATCTGTGAGTGGATCTATCTGCTAAAGTGAGCCATCAGACATCAAGACTCCACTTTAAACAGACAGGATCGGCCTTGCTAATCCGGACTCCTGGTGCAAAAAACACGAGAGGTTCTGTCTACAAATGTCATGTAAACTGCAAAAACTTTACTCTCATTGAGGTGAGGATGCAGCCTCAAAAATAATAATAATAATAATAATAATAATAATAATAATTTATTAACTGTATTTAATACAAAAATTATTGTGGCTAAATGATGGCAGCTAGCTTACTGTATGTATGGCCTCTAACACATTCCCTTCAACCTCTTATAATATTCTTCTTATTTTGTCTGCTATACTTTTAACGGCGTTGCCTGGTTTGAATTATAAGCTCATTAACTCGGGTTATAACCAGTATCCATCTATTTTGCTTATTAGTGTGCTACAACTTCCTATTTCCCGCTCCCTCAGTCAGCAGTATCACATCGTAATGAGTGAGACGGCCGCCTCTGGCTCTGACATTGAGCACTAGCGCCGCAAGGTTGTCCTCCCAGCTGTCATATCTGCGCTCATGCTGCATAATTCTCCGTGGCGGCTAAGCGCCTTTTTCCAAACAGCACTGTATCATTTGGGAGCAAGAGAGCTGGTGTGAGGGAGAGCGAGGCTGCGATTACGGCACGATATAAAGAGCAATTCTGTTTTCACGACGGCTAGCAGGAGCGCCAATAGAGCACTGCTTTATAGTGCTTTTTTAGCTGTAGGTGACTGGTATGTTATTAATCGAAAGATGACAAAACTGAGATGGCAGCACTGTGCTGTCCTTTTTGCCAGTGGTAATCATTTACTCTACATTGCAATTAAAATTATTGTGCAGTGTTAGTGGATTGATGCTAGTCACCTTTCTTTCCTACAGGTGTGCACGTTTGTTGTTTCTTGGCTGTCAATCCTCTGTATCACCTGGCCAAGAGGAACAGGTGGGGCGGTGCTGCATGAACACAATTAAACACCTCTGAGACACACAGCCAGCTCGTTTTATCTCCTTCGCCCTCTCTCTCTCTCTCTCTCTCTTTCTCTCTCTCTTTCTCTCTCTCCCCTCTCTCCCCTCTCACTCTCTTTTTCCATTCTTCTGACATGACAGTATGATGATACAGGCCTCTTGACTTTCACAACTCAACCCCAGGGTCAGGACACGTCACTCACCATGGGGCACTAGGGGGCGCACTCTTAAGGGCCATTGCCGTGGCGTGTCAATCAAACAAGGGTGGCGTACAAGTCATCCGAATGACTCAAAACATCTACTGTAAGAACACACGGGTGACAATAGAGTTAAATTAACTAATATAACCAGCTTCTGTACACACATTTCTAAGCAAGTCCACTGGGGTGGACAAATCAAAATCCATTATAATCACATTATAATCATAAATCCATTAGCTAGTCCACTGGGCAACTAGAATTTCCAGTGTGCTGCCCAGTCTTATATTTTGGTAACCAGAAACCTAACTGACTAAACTAAAACGTGGTAACTAATGTAATGTAATAACATATGGCCAGCTAGTTCACTACATTAATACACCCTAAGAGAAAATTTTACATTTTGATCATTATCCTCTTCTAACAAACACTGTTTCAAACCTAGCACATCATGTTTTGTGTCCTTGACAAAATGTTAGGAAGTCACTGGCCAACGTTCGGCTATAAGATGGTGGTGTTCTGTCCTCGTGTCCTTGTGTTGTGTAAAAAAAAAAAAAAAAAAATTGGGTCTAGATAACGTCTCTATTTTCTTTGGATATGTTTGACCATGAAAGGAAGCAGGAGAGTTATATGGTGGGCTTTAAGCTGGGTTTTATTTTGCTCAGTGATTCTACATAGCTGGAAAACATAGCTGATGTGGGTCTTGGAAGCTTTTGCTAAACTCACATAAAGTACAGCTACATTCTATATGAAAACTTCAAAAAGCAGTGTGGTTTATTTATGGGTGTTGTAACTACCTGTCCACTTGGCAAATATGAATAGAAAATTAATATAAAAATGGACACAGGATCTGCTTGTCCCAAATGCCCACACACACACACACACACACACACACACAGACACACAAAGTTTACATCCTTTCTCAGATATGCTTTTTCCATTACCTTGAGACAATTTGCAATTTCTGCAAAATACAAAATAGCATTTATATCTTAGAGACTTTCAAGAACAGCTGACATAGACTTAGTTCTTGTTTTGGCAGAGCAACTTTATGCATATCCTCTAACATCCCCCAACGCACACACACACACACACACACACACATACTTCTCCGGCCCTCTCTCACTGCCCCTCTGTTCTACACACAAAACAGATACAGACACAAAACACACACACACACACACACACACACACACACTGGCGCACTTCCCTCACATGTTCTGGAATATGTCATGATGACAGGCTCAGAGAGAGATACACTGTCTGACCGTAATTACTAGAGAATCTTCCAGAAATGCTCTGCTATCATGGCAGCACTGCTTGTCGAGGGAGATTATTTCCCTGGCCTGAGTCAATGACGGCTGCAGCGAGCGAACAGAATCGACTGTCAGCTCGTGTAATTATGCCTATAGAAGAGTACTTCATACACACACACACTCCACGGTCATACTTCTTATGGAGGCATCTTTTGAAGCGACACACCATGCCCAGACTTTATGAAAACACACACTTAAAAGTGTCGTATTAAATTTGCCGGCTCGCACACACAAACAACCCACCCCAATCACCCCCTCTTCACCTCATCTCTAATGCTGACAATTAATTACTGCATTTCATTACGGCTGACTGAAGATCATTCCTCGTAATGTGTTAGGAGTGAGGATTGCATTAGTGCAATGACAACAGTACGCAGGATACAGCGCTGGAATAACCCTATAGAGTGTTATTCGATCTTATTCTACCTGATCATATAGTAGCTGATCAAATATCAAAAAGACTTTTATACGGTGTCTACTTATCAGTTGTGTTAGTGCTGATTCTTAAAGTCTTTTCTTGTGTACTGGACTAATCATCACATAATGAGATCTATGCGCACACACACACACACACGCCTGCATCCTCTAATGGCGGTGTTTGGGGAGAATCATGCAGTCGGATGGTTCTCAATGCTTCTCCCCAGATCAATGCTAATGCTATTACTAACATCACTCATATGCTCTCCAGCATATATTTATGTGCTCAGGAGACCTGTCCTTCCTGGCACACTGCTCCTAACTGTCTGTGTGTGTGTTTGTGTGTAAGAACGTGAGAGAGAAAAGTAAAGCCAGGTAAATAGCTAGACAGATGGAGAGAGAAACATAATGTGTGTATATATTGTGTGTGAAAAACGAGGATTGCTGCATTCGCTAGCAGATTCGTGCAAGGTCTAATCCACTTACTGATATAAACACACACATCTCCGTTTACAGGAATGGCCTCTGATCCAATAACACACGCAGGCCACAAGAGCAGACGTCGGCGTGTCTGGCCGTGTGTGACGCTCACCGATCTGTAAACGTCTGGACTTTGTTGAAAACGGATATCTCCGTGTTCTTACGTGTCAAGAGCAACTAAAGGCCAGTAAATCCATTAGATGCAGGACACGAAAACAAACTTCCTGGTCTTCCAACTCAAGTTGATGCCACACACATCGAGGCCTAGCCATGGCTTCAGTGCTGGACCAGCGCATGTGTGCTCTGATTAGCGGGATTAGGCTTCAATTCCTTCTTTTCTGCATGTCTGTGTGTCTTGTCTAGTAGCGGAAAATGAATCATTTATGACTTTCTGGAATCAGAGACCTTGAGAAGAAAGGGGGGGGGGGGGGGGGGGGGGGGTTTGGGAGAGACAGTAAATATCTGCTAGGTTGAAACCAAGGACAGCGGCATCTGCTCAGAGCACTACAGTATATTTCCCCTGGTACACACAGACCACCTGCGTAGCTACAGGCCCTCTGCTAGGAGCTCCACAAGTAATATTAGGCTTCAAGATCCCCCTCTCTCTCTCTCATACACACATATACACATTTTTAGACCTAGAGCTGGTGTGTATGAATTATGAATTACAATACTGGACTGAACATGACTTATAACATATAAAAGTGGGATCTAAGACAGTGGTCCATTTGACATTTTTATGACATGCATAACCTCAGCCATGTTCAAATTCATCAGGCAAAACTGATATTTTATCCTATCTGAATCTAACATTGCATTTTAAATGTAGTGGTCTACTGTGTGTGTGTGTGTGTGTGTGTGTGTGAGATATTTCAGGCTTAATGGTAATACACTTTTAACGATCTAAATATTAATTAGTAATAATAATTAGATCATGTTCTAACATTCAAAAGCATATAACTATGCTGCTACTGATTTTTAGCCAATGCCAAGATAATCAGGCATGCATTCATTTATCTTCAGTAAGCGCTTTATGCTGGTCAGGGTCAAGGTGAATCTGGAGGCTATCACAGAAACAGTGGGTGCACCATGTACACACGCATTCACACACATTTACACCTAGGGGCAATTTAGCATAGCCAGTCCATCTACTGGCATGGTTTTTAGGAGATGGGAGGAAACTGGAGAACCCAGAAAAGGAAAACCTAGAAACAGAAAACCACAGAGGCACAAGGAGAACATGTGAAACTCAATACAGACAGTAATCTGAGCTCAGGACTGGACTGGGGATGGCAAACCTACCTGGTTTACCACCGTACTGCCAAGATATAATAAATTATGCAAAACCAAACATTAATATGTATTATATTCTGGATAGATTTGACAATTGTATATGCAGCGTATGACACAATAATGGCCCCCATTTTCTTTACAATGAATAACTTGGCTGGATTTATTAGCTGGTCAAGTAGCTAATTTCTGAATATGTTTATCATTACATTAAGCCATCTTAGTCTCTTTTGTGGATGCCACATCTGACTGAGTGGGATTTTTTTAATCAGCCACATGTCCATTCTGGCTTGTTGGTGGCATATTGCCTTTAGCTTCTTAGGTGGCACTAACAACTAGCTACTAAAAACAGGTTCATACCTAGAATAGATTCTGGGCTTGTTTGGGCAAAAGGGCACCCTCATCACAGGTTTGCTTTCAGATCAACAAATTTATGGATTGGATTTTTATATATGCCACTTGAGCCATGGGCAAAATCTTTGCAAAACTGCTGATTAAAGATACATCTCTATATTGTACTTATTAATGTTTATGTATGTTATGTATCAGCATTGATCACAGGGTTAGTTAAAGTCAGTCTTATATATAAAAATAATTAATTGAACTGTAGTTGCTTGTGCTTGAATGCCTTATCCTGTCTCCACTGTACACCACAATACACCATTCTCTAGTATTGCTGAATTTGAAACAGGAAGTTGAGCCAATCAGGTTATTCAACGTCCAGTCACTGGAATAGATGCATCCAAGTTCACTTAAACTAGAGCCTAACTACTGCAACTGGAGTTCACACTGGACCAAACAATCAACAATGTGAAAAAACTACCTAAAACCCAGCTACAACCTGGCTTTTAAAAATGGAGCTGGAAATAACTGAAGTTTGATAGAAAGACCACGCTTGAACATCCACCTTCTTCCTCCTTAATTCCCATCCATCTATTTCCACACTCACCACCTCCCTGTCTCCTCCCCACTTTTCAACAACGCCTATCCAAGAGTCTTTAGAGCAAGGAGAAGACACTCAGAACTCTCAGAGCTCCAGTCATGTCGTTTAGTTGAATTCATGGTCTGCTATTGGTGTGTTATGTAGTCAAGGCAACTTCAAATTTTGACTTGTAAAAATCAATACATAATTTTAACCAATGTTGCAGGCTTTAATCCATATCTCCGAACTCATTTACACACATTATGCCATTTGCACTGTATTTCATGCCTTATATTCCCTTTGTGCTGTTGATACCATGCCATTTGTATGGTTTTTCATGCCTTATATTCCATTTGCACTGTTAATACCATGCCATTTGCATATGTTACTTTGCACTTACACCTCACCTCATTGCCACTTTTGCACTTCATACTTAATGCTACTTGCTGTTTTGCACTTCTGGTTAGATTCTAACTGCATTTAATTGGCTTTGTACTTGTACTCGGCTCAACTGCAATGAAGTTGACTGTAATCTATTTTAATCTAATCTAACTAAAAGACCAACAGTACATACATGTTCTGACTTAGAATCTAGATTTTATTTACTCCTGTTGTCGAACAGGGGAGACAGAGAGATATGTAGAGGTTTATCAGGCAACATACTGTTCCAGTAACACGATAGAATGTGGCTTGCCCCCACTTGATCTGCTGTCATCAATACATATGGGAAACCACACAGAGAAAATGTGGAACCGCATCCGCTCCCAGTTCACAGCCAGAAACAGCATTCATACTGACTCCTCACCAACCCCCTGCTAGCATCCCTCCAAACCCTCTCACCACTCCAACCACTGCTGTTACTGCTGCACCCACTAATGAACGCTCCGAAGAGTGCACCAGCAAGAGTGCAGGGCCGCAGTTATAATTCTATTATTAGCTTGAGTGGTGGAGGGGTTTCTCACAACGTCTTGCCTTGATAAATGAGAGTTCATTAATTGGATGCAGAGAAAACAGCCGTTTGCCACTTTTGACACGTCTGGTTCCCCAAGCAGGCAAGTCCAGAAGATTTGCAATTAAGTAATGGCAGACGGAAAGAAGGCTGGTTATGAGGGGCCGCTATGCAAGCCGATTAGGCGAGGAACGATATTAAGACTACAGCATGAACAGATGATTACAAAAGCGATGAGACCAGCTGAGCTACAAGGCAAGAGAAGTGCCAGATTATCAAAACCACACTGGCAAAGCTAAAACCAGGAAAGAAAACGAGAAATGTAGTTATGCACATTAATGTAGACATAGCAGCACATCTCTTTTGGATTGGTTTCTATATTGTGATTGTTGTGACCGTTAGCATTACAATTTTAAGCAATAACAAAGAGAGAGAACATGTGTGCTACCTGTAAAAACAGATTTACTGGTGTTTTTCCACTTGAGCAGACCCAGGTGCCACCCAAAAAGTCTGAATGTCAAACAGACGCGCTGACACCTGATCCAACATTTTGTTCCCTCTGTTGAAACAGTTTGGTCCCATATGTGATTCTGTGGCAGAATTAGAGAACTGTGAGACCTCTAAACTGTGAAGGACTGAAAGGTATTGAGTTATTTGCACTTTTGACAGTCATTAGTGTGGATAAAACTGGACATCATGGCAGTCTCTGGACATGGGAGGTAAGCTTCTCTGGCATCACTGATTTCGTTTTTAAAAATGTACTGTATGATTTTGTATGAAAGTGAAGAGCATATGAAGGATGGAGTTCTACCCAGTCACGCAGTAATGTATAGCCATACATTCATGTATAGTTTTAAAGTTTAGTTGTGAAGACACAATAGTTCTGTTCTGATACTACGTAGTTAATAATGGACTATTGTTACAGCCACTTTATATTGTATTTGTAGCAGTTTAAACAGTATTTCAGTTACAACAATAGGCATATTTATCTCTCTATGTAGATCAACAATCCAAAAAGAAAAACATAGTTAAACTGGGGAGTACTTTTTATCAACTAATGAACACAATATCAAGGTATGCTCTCACAGTTTGATATCAAGACAAAAGTCAGTGTATAAGATTCAGTTCAAACATGCTTGATGACAACATATTTGACCAATGAAGTACTGGGAAGAAATAATCACTCATCCATAAAAAAGAAAGAAAGAATGGACTCCGTTGGGGATTTCCATCCTTAAAACACCTCACCAATACTCATCATTTTGTGCTGACGCTGGTCTTTTACTCAACATTAATTGCTTCACATTGTGTCTGTCTGTACATGTACATGGTGATCCTCTATGATGAATTACTTCTTTATCTGTCTTCCAATATTACACAACTCTTACTCAATCTACCTCTATTGCACCGAACTATTGTACTCAAAACTGTCTGTCCACATTTTACAGCTTACATTTTAAACCCACAAACACACTCGAGGCTTGCAGTTAGTTTGCATTTTGCTGACGTCACTAAAGTGCCGACTTGAAGGAGGTACCGTTTGGAACATGCCCTAAAGTGACAACAGTCAGAATCTTTTTTTTTTTCTTCAGCGCTTCTGGTCAGATTATCTTCACATGACAAGGGGAGTAATCTGACTCATTCCAAAGCCTTTGACTCCTCATTTTATGAGTGTACATTATGAACCTGCTTAGACTTGATTGTTTCATGTGTCTCGAGTATCAGGATTATCCACTTTAGAATGCAACCATGGTATATTTGAAATAGATTTAAACACTCAAACTACTTCAGGAGGTCTGAGACAAATTTCTGCCACAAGTCTCTCCAAGCCACATGACGCATATCTTATGTGAACGGCATAACGCTGGTTTGAGATTAAAAATCGTGATTTTTTTGGATATTTTCTGGAAGTTGATGTTTGAATATAATATTATAAGCTAATTTCCATATTAACAGGTAACAAAAGTGATCAGATTTCAGTGTGTCTTATCACAAACCTATTTGGCTACACATGTAAATGTGTGGTTGTGTTAGGATATAATCCAGATACACAACGCATAAAATGTCCAAGTGTAACTGGGGTCAATGTAAGAAATGTAAATACCGCAAATAATCCCTTTTTGTGTAAATCGTTTGTTTTCAGTTGTAAACATTGCTTAGTTCTCCTTTAAATCCTCCGCTGTAGGAAGAAAGCAAGTGTCAAGTCAATAGTAGATTTACAAAAGCCACCTGCAGCACACCTTTCTCTTCTCCTCATCACCTTCCACAGATAGATGTGTCTGCCTCAGGGCGATGCAACAAACTCAAAGAAACAGTGTTCAACATCTTTAAACAGACGCACAGAGAAACAAACACTCGGTTCACATCTCCTACACCAAGAAAAGAGTCTTCTTCGAGCACCTGGCTCTCACTACGCCCGATCTAAAACTATTTATTTTTGTTTGCCTTTATTGCCTGACGCGACAATTCACCCATCTGATATTTTTCGAAGTAGTAGGTATCACTGTGCCACCTGAATACTAATTAATGCACATTAAACAAATAGTAATAATAAAAAAGGTGAAACAGGTGAAAAAAAACTGATACAGAAAAAAATTAATTAAGGAAAAAAATGTTATGAAAATATTGTTTTTAATGCAGAACATGGTTGGGGAAAAATCATCTGGACATGAATAAGATTAATACTGAAAAGGCCCTGGTATTAAAATGGCACCATTTTATTTCTAATAAAAGGCAGATTTGGAGGTGATTTAAATCCCTCAAGTAACAAGGTGAAAAGGAGAGAGAACAAGAGGTGGGTGAGTGTGTGTCCATGCATTAGTGTGATTGTGTGTGTGTGTGTGTGTGTGCGTGTGTATACAGGGATTAAAATGATTTATGCTTCACTGGCATGCCTTCCTTTTCACAACATGAGTGGAGAAGACTCTCTCATCAGTCACTGCTCCACTCTACCATTTTTCACCCTTTCCAAAACACACTCCATTTCACCTCGGCCTCACCTTCTGGAGTCGATTTCTCAAAGCTCACAGGAGCGTCCAATTCCACGGCCACAACCATGTCTCCTGTCACAAGACGACACTGACCTAAACACACTGTTAAATCACCAGAATTTGAAAAGCAGCACAAAAAGGTGATTTGTGAGAAGCCAGAGTGGCGGCCATGTTGTTTTAGCCTTGATTAATGTCCCTGGTGGAATACTAAAATGTTGAGTAAAATGAAAAATTGGTCTTAATTAGTGGTAAATATTTGTCCATGTCTAGTCAGAGACACTGATGGTGCTTTATCAGGTATAATAAGAATGACCTCAGCTATTTAAAAAAAAAACATTAAGGCTATGTCATTTCACTAATGTCTAACTTAAATGACATCACTTTTTCCCCCTTTTTAGCCAGCAGTGCTAAATGTTCACAATGAATTAGTGCTTTGCTAGCAGTACAACAGCAAAAAAAATCCATTACAAAATCCCTTATTTAATACAATGCCAACATATTGTTTAGGCAGATTTTAACTTTATTAGCAGCATGTTCATTGTTTTATTTTAGCAGTGCTAGTGGAAGCGTGCAGTAATAGCATTGCTGGCAGGATTTCCCAACATTAGCACTGATGCCTGCATGTTGTCAGCATTACCAATGCTAGCTTTGTTAAATAAATCACAGCAGCATGTTCTGAGACAAATGAGGGTGGTGCTAGTGTCACACCTGTTAATGTAGCATCTTGCTAACTCAAAGTGCACATTTTCACCCTCACGAAAGGTCCCAGAAGTACTCTGCTATCTGTGTGCAGATACTGTGCATATGCAGCAGCTACAGATGGGGGGCGAATTAAAGGATGTGTCTTAGTAAGGTGTTGGGCCACCACAGATCATCTACAAGTCTATGAACCACCATTCTACCAAATGATAGTCTATTAGCTGGTGCTTTGATGATATTGATGGAGAGAGCTGTCTAACATATCAGTCCAAAATTGCCAACTGGTTTGAGATCTGGTGATAGGTCATAGCATATGATTTACATCATTCCCATCCTCATCAAACCACTCTGTTTCGCACTTTCTCCCCACATCCATGTGAGTTTCTTCAGGTTTCTCTGGTTTCCTCCCACCTCCCAAAACACTGATTACTCTAAAGTTGCCTCTAGGTGTGAATGAGTGTGTAGGAACTGGCATCCCATCCAGGATGCATTCCCGCCTCATGCCTAGTGTTTCCTGGGATAGGCTCCGGATCCACCCTGAACAGGATACAGTACTTAATATAGATGAATCAATGGATGATGTAGCCCAGCCATTACACAAGCAATGCCATTTTCAGCAGGAAAAGAAAGAAGACAAATCAGAATCTTAGCCAAGATAAAGGCATCAGTTAATTTGTCAACTTTCAAATGCAGAGTTAATTTTTATTTGCCATACTTAAACAAGGACATGAGATTTTTTTCTGTTGGGGTTTTATTTTGGACAACACCATGATGTGTTCTGAAGCACTTTTTTTTAAACTATGTGATGTATGTGAAAATGAATTGTAGGGTTGTTTTTTTTAGCTTTATGGTTATGATTATGTTATTTGTGTGAATGGATATGTGAGGATGTGTGTGGGCGTGTGTATGTGGGTATGCGGATGTGTCCTCAGGATGGAATGTGGGTATTGTGAGTGGATTTGAAGGCCTATTCTCTGGATTAAGCCATGGTCTGGTTTTGTCACTTCATCTAAACTTAGTGACAGTGAAGCAGTGCAGGAGGCTTTTATCGTCAAACAAAAAATCACAACGACTGACACCCTGAAATCGTTTTTGCTAAATTGCCAAATGGGTCGAGATCAAATCTTAGGAGTTATATGCTTTCCCAGAGATGAAACAATAAGCAATGAAAGGCAGGGAGGGAAACCGTGTGGCATGGTGAGACTCAGATTAATGAAGAATGTGCAGAATTTGGGTTGAAGGCTTTTTTTTTTTCTATCAGATGTTTAATCCAACAAAGAGGCAAGAGAGCCAGGGGCATTACTAAGCTATTTCTTCACAGCTGAGCTTTTGTCTTACCTGTGGCTAGTCATTGTTCCCTACGAGTAGTCAAACAAAGCACCCGGAACAGACGTATACACAAACTAAAACATGAGAGGTTCCTCTAACCCAGGTGTATCCCTGTGGGTTTGTATAAATAGATAATCCTTTTTCCCGGAAGGGGTTAGAGTCTACTCAGACTCATGTTACTGTGTGGTATTTGTCTGAGAGATCATGTGTGTTAAGCCGGCTTCTCTTCACAAGACAACAACCTTTAGTTTCTACTGAACCCTTTCATCCTCTTTTTAAATCTCAGCTCATTGTCCTGAATAACACATTGTGCTCTTTTGTTTGATGAATTTTTCTCTTTGTGTTTTACGGTATGCAGGAGCTTGAAGAATTCAAGATTGAAAAATAAATCAAATGGTAAAAACAACCTGAGGTTGAAAAAAGGGATACATAAATGTCTTTTTTTTGTCTGTTTTTTGGCACTCGCCCTTGAGCAAGGCCCTTAACCCTCAACTGCTCAGTTGTATAAAAATGACATAAATGTAAATGTAACCTACTTAGTATTAAGCAATCAGGGGCAACATGGAACATTATTTATTTAGCTCTGTTCATGTTGGTTGCAGTCATTGTGTGCTGCTAGCAATGAATTCCTCATGCTGAGTTTTCTGTTTAAGATGTTACAAGATGTTTAAACAGGATCTTTAATAGAGACCATGAGGGCGGCCGATCTGAGTGTGCAGAGCAGTATCAGCGAGCCTGGTCATTAAAAAAGGGTGAATGAATTGCACCTTTACTTGTTGCAAGCGAGGTGGTGAGTGTCTGGGTGCTTTGCAGAACTGAAGTGCTCTTACGTGCTTCAGGTTCTCTGCATGCTCGCCTCACTGCTCCATGATCATGAATATCTTTGTGTGCACAATTCATGGCACCTTGTGCACATTTTTACTGACCATACTCGCTAATACTGGTCCACATACTTCGATTGGCCAGCCTTGTCTCTCTCTCTCTCTAAAAAACAAAACAAACAAAAAAAAACATACTATTTAAACACCATAAAATGTTGCGATGTTTTGTCAGGTTACTTGTATTGTAGGAAGCCACTGCACTACCTCATCTTGACATTTTCACAGAGCACATTTTGCATGTTACTTTGCTTTTATTGCCACCATTCATTGTGAAAAAAAAGGTCCATTTTGCATTGTCTGTTCACTAGCACAATAAAATACACTACGTTTCCGTCACATAGTATCACGTGGTTTCGGATGTTGTTGTCTGAGCTTTTTTTATGAATGCGAGTACGACTGAATGAGCATGGTATCAGACCGATAGCTGATAGCAGTGTTGGTATTGACGCATTTTTACTTGAAACATATCCATCATCTGACATTTCAGACATTCCTGTTTGTTGGCAGTTTGTAAATTTCCCTTGTTTTGTATACAAGGTCTGCACTGCTGAATTAGAAGCACAGCAGGAGACATGATGTTGGGAAGCCTGAATGAAATTTGTCATTGTGGCAGCATATTTTATATGACATTTCAATAATTGCATGCCAATGAAAATTCACCTCACAACAGGCTTTAGACGAGAAGTGACACCGAAAACTATTCCCCAAATTGTCAGGTGTGTGTTTTATTTGTCTTGCTGATTCTCCTTTGACCTTGCGCACACTGATGCGCAATTTCACATTTCAGTGTCAGACTTGCAGCGCAAGAAAAGAAAAATGAAAATAAAAAATCTTCTGTCAAGGGTATTGTTTTTATTTCTCCAGTGTTCAGTGTGCTTCAGTTTGAATATATGACAAATGTGTTTTTGGAGTCTTTGGTCATCACAGATGAAAGTTTATCCTGAGTAAAGAACAGAAAATGTGTTTACGCAAACTTCACTCTATGATGGAAGTCTAAGCGTAGTTGTTGGGGCAGGTGTTTTCTCTCTACACTGTCATAAATCTTGTCTGTGGTAACTGCATATACACTACAGAATTGGTGAATAGAGAATAGGTTGAAAAAGCACTGGACTATTGGTTTAAGCCTGCTGTCAGCCTGCTGTGATTGACTACTGAAAAGGGCACAGAGGTCATGCTGAGAGGTATGGACTTCGTTAGGAGAGCAAAGCAACACATACTGGGACACATGAAGTGAGGCTAAGCTATATGCCACTGTGTGACACACAAACACACACATGCCCGAGCCACACTCAACATCTCCTCTCACCACTCACTTCCCCAACATCTGCTGAGGGAGCAGTAAAGCAGCAGCTCTCAGTCACTTGGAGTATAAAACCCTCTCATCTTTCTTTTATATGAGACAAAAGAAAGGGAAAAGAGAGTTAGTGAAAGAAAAAAAAGAGTTTAGGGAAGTAAGGTAGGGGGGCTACTGCAAGCCTCGGTGGTATCGGTGCTGAGAAAGCATGAGACATCATTTTACTCTTTAGTCCTGAATGCTCATTTCTACACAGAGTGTACTCAATATCTCAGTGCATTAGCCGAGTTATAGCAGAAGGAGTGGCAAAGCACTACACGAGGACTAGGAGGAGATAAAGTTCCTTCCTAGCTATCACTAAACCTGAACCAAACAAAATCCATCACCTTTGAGATAAAAAAAAAGCAGATAGGTTGATGGTATCTATCGTGATTGTTGGTGATGGTGAACATTCTGATACGAGGCTGTAGACAATGAGGTTGTAGACAGTGTTTTGGGTGCAGGGACAGAGCTCGGTTGACTTTTTGGCCTCTCGTGCTTTCTCTCTCAGTGTGAATCTAATCCCCTCACTCTTTTTTTTTTTTTTATCCTCTTTAATTTGTGCCTCAGTAATTAAGCAGATCCGATGCCTGATGAGATTGCAGGTACTTCAAAGTCTTACCACAAACCCGATGGCGAGTGTTTCATTTATCAGAAAGGTCTCGGTGCCAGCTCTGCTGCCTGCCTGGGTTTCTAATAAGAGCACATTCATTTAAAGAGCCAGGCCTTGCTTTATATGGGAAAACGTGCACTTTTTGTCAAGCAGGGCAAAACAACACCAGCGGAGGCACTAATTCAGGCTTTTTGGGGTGTAGTGAAGTGGCAACTCTCTGCCACATAAGTTTAACAAGGAGCCAAAGAAAACTCAGATGTTTACATGAAAATTCTGTTTTCACATTAAGAGTGATTCTGTATATGTGTTACTCTTGGCCATCTGGACCAGTCTACAGATCTGAAGCTGATATAACAAGAACCACTTTGAGTCGCATTAGTAGTGTGATTCCATTAGATCCATTTAAACTAAGGTGAAGGTGTGTAGCTAGCAAGGTACAGAGCACTTATGCATCATCCGTATGTCTTTTTTATACGCATTTTGACAAGCCCTGGAGTGTTAAATGAAGCCGAGGGTCAGCTAGAGCGCCGTTATGCAGAGCAGTGAGTCATAACTCCTGTGGCAGGAAGAGCAGAGCAGTCTGAACGAATGTGACAACATGACATCAGAGTGCGAAACGAACTGTTAAAAATGCCAGAGGTTAGAGCTCTGTTTGGCAGAACACACACACACACACACACACACACACACACACACACGGTTGTCAGCATACCAAAGTAAGTCAACACCTATTAGCAAACATTCAAATAACATAGTATATGATTTAACTTTGTAGCATACGTTAAAATTAACACCATTATTATGCTATGCACTACAATGAAGCGTGCAAATCAAATGATATATACAGTATATTTGTCATCTCTAGAATATATTTCTTTGTCTAGCTGATTCATCTTTGGCCTCATACATCACCACTCCGATGAGCACATTCAGATGTCAGACTTTTAATGCAAAAGACAAAAAACCTATCAGAGGAATATCAAGGATATTGTTTTAAGGGAGGTAGAGTAAATGACAAATATCTCAGATATAGTTTTAACTGAGTAAAAAAAACAACAACATTTTACTCAAATTTCTTTTAGAATGAAAGAGCAAGAGCAGATGTTGGGGCAGTTGTTCATCTCAGTTGGGATATATATTGAAATTCTTATCTGTCATAATCACACCCAGGCTACGGATGCAGTGTATTAAAGTATTCCTATAAGTCTGGTGGCAGGTGCTGTCTCTCTCCTAGTGCAACTTTCTCAACTAAAGCAAAACCATTTCAGTACTTTCTTAAACAAAAACCATTTCAGCATTAACCTTAGGGAAGCAAGAGGGGAAAAAATCTCAGCTAATGTTTGCATTCTCCCTCAGTAAATGTCACTGAATTCACTCTCTTACACCATGTGAAATCTCTGTACATTTATAAATCAGCATTGTCGCAGGTTATTAGAATGGTCCTCCTTTTTTATGTGGTACTGTGGAGGTTCCTAAAGCCACAGTACTGACTGCAAAGTAGTTGAAGAATGTTTCAAATTTGGGAAGCTGCTTCCAAGAACAGCCCAGATTAAAAATCTATTAATAGTAAGTAAAATACAATCTCATTTTTTAATGAAATGGCTGTTCTTGTGTGTGTACCAGTGGTTTATCCTGCATCAGTGATGCTAGCCTACTATATTTGAAACAGTGTAAAAAAAAAACAGTCATCTGCCTTTGTCATAAAATCAGGGCCATGCAAACGTGCATAATTAGACAAGATATAAAGGTTTTTTTTTTTTTTTCCCCAAGCAGCATCACGGCTTACAAACATGGCCGCCAAGCCCCAGCCCGCACATTCGCTGTCACGTTCCAGGTCTTCCAATTACTCACCTGAACTCCATTACCACACCACTATAAATAAGCCCACCAAACACTCACCCAGTGCAAAGTATTGCTCAGTGTAGTTTACTGCCTGAAGTACCAGGCATGTTTCTTGTGCATGTGCATGGTTGATTCTGTATTCTGGTTTTTGCCCTGTTAAATCTGTTTACTAATTGCCTGACCTTTTGCCTGTTTTTCACTTTGCCACCGTTTCACTATCTGGATCTGTTTGCCTGTCTTTTTAAAATAAATATTTCCTGCAACTGCAGCCGTCTCTGCTGCCTGACACACTGGTGGTTATCCAACTATAATATTGTTAGGTGGACAAAGTCCAGAGTTTTGGGCAAAATATTCTATTTTGAGAAGCTTAACACACTGAGGATCGGAGCAGTTTGTAAATATTATTCCTTGTAAGGAAAACGACAGACAAAAGTGGACAAATGCTAAACGTTCAATATTTGCAGCTGTCATAGCTGGCTAATATAAAATATAGCTGTATATTTGTTAGCAGCTATATGTTCATTATGAAATGAAGAACTCCTTTTCCTTTGATACATAACTTCCACATTAAGCGATACTGAGAACATTTGCTTTATTTGACCAGGTATTTAAATATGCTGTGAAACACTATCTAGCTAACTAAATAGGTGTAAACATTGCTAACAAGAAAATCCCAGCAGGCAGAGAAAAAAAAGAGAATTTTACCAGAAAACCCCTAGCGTATATTTGTAGACGAGACGACTCCGTGCTAACAGCGTAGATGATAAACAGCACAAACATCACCCTGCCCTCTTTTTTTTCTAGATAATCCTTTTTTTTCTTTTTTTTTTTTTAAATACATATTGCTATAGACAAGTTGTCAAAAGTTGAAAATGCTATGGCTAATCTGCAGATGTTGGTACCTCTGTAGCTAGGCAATTTCACTAACACTCAATAGAGTGAACTTGCTAGCAGCCTGAACACTCTGCTGGTGAGATACTCCCCCTGTTTTTTTCTGGCAAAGTAATTGATACAAACACATTCCCTTAGCGTGACATGCTTACTGTACTACAGCTATAGGCCCTGAACGTTTCATTATAATGTGAGGCGCTCGGAGTGCTGTTGTGTCCATATGTCCCCTTGGTGTTCTGGGACTTCATGATTTACAAATTAAGAGTCAGTGTTACTTTTAGGCGGCCTGAGTGTAAGTGTGTTTCAGTGTAGCTGAAGTGTGCCATGTTTGTAATAATCTCCTTTTCTCCCTTTATCTCTCTCCCTTTTGTTTCTCTCTGTTTTATCTCTTTGGCATTCTGCTCTCTGCTGTGAGATCCCCCTTTGCACTTTAATATCCTTCAGAGAGGCACCATTTCTGTCAATATTTTATTGACTAAGGTGCGCGTGGGTGTGCGTGCGTGCGTGCGTGCGTGCGTGCGTGCGAGTAAGTGTGTGTGTGTGTGTGTGTGTGTGTGTGTGTGTGTGTGTGTGTGTGTGTGAGAGAGAGAACATGTTTGTGGTCGCCTGTAGGGGTTTTAGAGGTGTGGCTGTGTATTAGCACAGTGGTGGGAAGATTTTTAACTGCAACTGTGTTCATACAGCCAGCAAAACCTTGCATGAAAGACAGCATTCTCTTACTAGCCTGGGCAAAGAACATGCAGTACCAACACAACCCTTATCCTGAATAGCAGTTGCCACTTCACTACATTTCAAAAGGCCCACATTAGCAGGTCAGCTGCTGAAACCTGTGCTGTTTTGCCCTGCCCTGCAGTGTGCATTTTCACACACTGTCTTTAGCTGCTGTGGCGGGTCCAACTTAAACATGCGATGTGAAGGCAGTTATCGTTGTCTTTTGGATGATGTTTGGATTTTTTTCCCCTCTGACTGCCAGCCAAATGAATACCTGAGGCGTGATTTGTGTTCTACAGTAGCAACAAGGAAATCACTGTTTTGAAGTTCTGAATAATGCCTAGACCACAAATGTGCTGATGTTTCTTTGGGCCTGTATGATCATGCAGATTACTAGTCAACTGCTGCAGCTGTGAAAAGATAAAAAGTGTGTTGTGTGTGTATATGTGTGTATGTGTATGTGTATGTGTATGTGTGTGTGTGTGTGTGTGTGTGTGTGTGTGTGTGTGTGTGTGCAAACTCTAAAGATTTTACCACATGGTTGCACAAGTGTGTAGACTTGCATGTATTTGTTAGGTAGTGCCTTGCAAAAGTATTTACCCCCATTGTTCTAATAATGGTGTAATGGTAATTAATCAAACACTGCAAACCTGACTACAAAAATGAACAGAATCACATCTGGTGTGTTTTAGTGTTAATATGAAATTATACATAGGTGAACTAATTATATGACTTCTGATAGCACTTGATAAAGGGGTTTCACAGCAAAGTGGGAGGGGAGAGGGTGGGGGGCATTTGATTACTTATGCAATCACAAATTTTATGCTTTCTATCTGAACATAATTTTTCAAACTATATTGATCCCCCTCCTCCACACTTCAGTATTAAGGGCTATTTTGTGTAGATTCATGACATACAGTATAAATCCCAATTAAGCCTTTTTTAGTTCCAGGTTGTAACACTACAAAATGTGGAAATGTTCAAGAGGGGGTGAATAATTACGCAAGGCACTGTACATTTGAATTAGAAACCATGTGAATGACCCTGAATGGTCTTCACTTAAGCGAAATTAAGCATCCTTTAAGATCACAAACATAATTATTTCCTCTTATCGATCATCGGGTAACATCTGGGTTCTGCCACGCCGCTCTCATGCTGTGGTTAGATATAAGATGCTCAACTGAGGTTAAGCATCAATAAGAAAACAAATAGAACTATAACTCTAATTCTCCATACAGTTATTGTCCCCACCTGAGTTGTGTCGAAGAAGACCTGGCTTATTGCATTGTGGTGCTCATGGGCTTTTTGGAAATATGAATAGCTTTAATTAAACGCCACTTGCATTGCCATCTGGCCTTTTGGAAGCAGCTCCTCAAATGAAGCATGGAGGAAGTGCTGTTTTCCTACAGCTTTCCTTTTTCAATTCCTTAATCTGTTTGCTAGGCAAAGATGCTAGAAACCATACTAGAAAAGCTCTTTTATTTATGCTTATTAATTTAAAATGTTTATTCTCATAAACAGGTCACATATAAATAAATAAACAATTATATATGGAAATATACTATACATGATATTTCTGTATGCTTTAATATGCTCGATATAATATCAGGGGAATATTTTGAGAGAATGATGGAAGAAAAAGTGGAATAATATTAATAACTATACTAATTATGGCTCCTAGCAAGACATAAACAAAATTTATTGGCACATTCATATTTAAATATCTGGGTTCGCTTCTCAGACCACAGAAGATCTGACATGCTCTGTTTAAACAATAAGCTCCAATAAAAAAAAGACTGAGCAGTGGCCAGAAATGACAAAGTTTCTGAGTTCATAGAGAATCTTGTGCTGTGTTATTGTACCCTTGAGAAGGTTACGGTTTTCAGCGCCATATGCTTGGCCGGGCAACTCCAATCCCCCATTGAAAAATGCAGATTTTTTTTTTCTTTTTTGGGTCACAATGAAAAAGATCTGTAGAGGCCAAGGACCATAAAGTTCAAACTGTACCCTTGAAAAAGGAAGCGAAAAAAATATGGAGGAGAGGATGTGCATGAGCTCACCTTAGAGACTGAGAGAGAGACAGAAAGAAAGAGAGAAAGAAAGAAAGAAAGAAAGAAAGAGTGTAAACTAACTTGCACTAGTATGTACAATGTATCAAGTTGGTTTGCACTAGGAAAAGTTGTTACCTGTGTAAGTGTGTGTGTGTGTGTGTGTGTGTGTGTGTGTGTGTGTGTGTGTGTGTGTGTGTATGAGAGAGAGAGTGTGTGTGTATGAGAGAGAGAGTGTGTGTGTATGAGAGAGAGAGTGTGTGTGTTTGTATTTGTCTCTTGCAGCTACAGGAGCTGACTATAGTTTAAAAGATTTTTAAAACACATTGTCCCTTATTCATCAAAGTTGCATAGACGAGAGCACAGATTTGAACATATAGAATGACATCCAAATAAATCAGCGTGTCTTTTAAGAATGGCGTCAAAATGCTTTGAGTGCAAGTGATAAATCAGCTTCAACTGCGTGGAATCACGTTCCTGTCCACTAGTCCCTTGTTTAAATAATCTTGTATGCAATATCATATGTATCCAACAACCCGGTTTACCCTTATATACATCTAATTTACATAAACACACCCTAATTTATGCAGATTAATGCAGATAGTGAGCCAATAAAAGGAAAGCATTCAATGGGCAATCCAAGATCCAAGGACGTTCCCAGGAGAGAAAGAGCTGTCTAAGATCAGAGTTAGATTTTTTTTTGTGGTTGTTACAAATAAAAAGACAATTATGCTCTATATTTTCTTTAGTTTTAATAATGCTGTTTTTTACCCATACTTAGGTACAAAAATCAACAATTTTCCACTTGTAGTAAACTGAATTCTACTTATCATAAGGATTTCATTTATTTTATAACTCGATTAGGTTGGATTAAACAGAAGTCAGATTTAATTAAAGCTTTATTTAGAAATATGTGCGAGCCAAATGCTTATTTCATATAAATAAAACACGGAAGGAAAATAATGAAACACTATGAAAATGAATAAAATCACATCTGGCATGTTTTAGCGATGAATAAATTGAATAGTCCGTCTGTCCAAGACTCTGCATCCAGGTCAGCTCTGTGGTTTCCTCTTATATGCAAATGCACATATTACTTAACCAAGCTAATAAACATGCACATCTGTGCTTTCTGATTCACATTTACAAATCCCCCGTTGACACTAATCCTACATTTTACTTCAAGGTTCCTGCTGGCGAAATTGTGATTATTGTTACTGTTTATGTTATACTTGCTCTACTTGCTAAACTAGTTTTGTATGCTTAACTGCAGATCATGTATTTTTTCTGGCTGTAAAAATGGCAGGCTCAAATTTCCACACACGCTCATTTTACTATCAGATAGAACTCACCTTTAAATAAATAAGGGCCATTCGTGTTAAGAAGCATTACAGGATCAGATTTATGTGATATAAAAAAAAAAACTGTATCATTCAAATATATACTCCTGAACTAAAGTGATCAAAACCCAAAATCAAATCAAAACCCAGCAAATGGAATCTTTAGCGCCACAGAGATATCATCTGTAAAAAGAAGAAGGAGGGGGGAAAAGAAGAAAAAAAAAAAACACCCTGGAAAATTCGCACTATAGAACAGAACTGTATTACTGAATACTGTCTTAGAAACCATCTAAGGGGAGAATAAAGGCTACAAAAAGCACACTATCTCTTTACAATGATATCCTGTTATAGATATGATTTTAAACACACACACAGTCTAAAAGGATCAAATGGTCTCACGAAATGGGTGGAAATGTGTTAATGGCGTGTGTCTAGTAAATAGCGATGAGTATGGATTTTACAGCTACTACTACTACTACTACTACTACTACAGATATTGGTACTGCTTATCAGTTACTTCTTTAGTAGATTTATTGTTTCTCTCAACATTTTTAATATTATTAATATGCTGCGCCTGATCTTGAACATGTATGCAAAGTCAGTATGTAAGCAATTACCTTTCATATATTAGGTTATTTGTAATGTTTCATTAATAGCCTGGCTAAGCAGTGTATCAGCCTATAAAAATAGTGTTTGTGCATATTTTTAATCATTTTATTATCCTTGCAAGCTCTGTAATGGATGAGGTAGCCTGGGTTTCAACAGATTCAAGTCTGAATGATATTTCTGTAGAGTTACTGTATACTCTGCTTGGTAAACAAGTGATAATAGGAATAGAAAAACAACTCCTATTATCTCGCAAACCAGGGTTTTATCGGACATTTCACAACAAGCGTCCTTGCCAGCTACACTTTATTGAGACTCCAGGTTTAAACCGTGTGTCGAGGAAGAGGTGTGATGATGCTGTGTGTACCCTGTACTGAAAAAAAAATAAATCAAGTTTCAGCTTCAGACGATATTGAATGCATATGCGATTGGACTTGTTTTGCCAGCTATGTATTGAATTAAACATGCTCCTTTTCCTTTGTAGCTTTGGCATTTGTCCCATACCCACACACACACACATACTTGCACTTCTTCACCTGGGCTTTCTTCTGAACTACACATATATACAAACACAAATACTTTCTCCTAAAGACTGGGTATAGCAGACTCTTGTTTATTAGAAAAACCATTCATCTGTTTGCCTGTTTCTGACCTTGAAAGATCATATACAATAAAAGAAATAGAAACTGGAGACAGGCAGAATTAGAATAGGGTGAGTTAACAGGAAACAGAAGATGGAAGAAAGTATGTGTCTGTATATATATATATATATATATATATATATATATATATATATATATATATATATATATATATATATATATATATATATATATATATATATATATATATATAGATATCTATCACACCTAACATAAAAATGCTGTTTTTATGTTACGACTAATTATTTAAAAGCAGATTTTAACAGTAAGAGCATGTAACAGAGAGAATGTACTCAGCAGTTACATTAGCTGGACTACCTTAAAAGTAAATTTTGCATTATAAGTTGAAGTCAGTTTCCTAGCTTGAGGTAAATATTTGAGCTTTAAAGTTAAATATTTAATATTTAACTTTAATGCATATATATATATATATATGCAAACATTTGTTTTCCTTCACATTCTCATATTTTGCTCTAAACTACCACTCTGCCATTGTTCCTCCTCCGCTCAATTACTTTAAGCCCAACCTGAACTGTAGGAGGACTGTAATTGCTGCTAATGTGACCTGGCATTATTTGAGTGCGGGCCTAAAATTTCTATATCATACTTACTTCTATACTTCTATATCATTTCTATATCATACACATAGAGTGGGTTAACAACCAAGGGTTAACAACCAAGCCCATTTAATCTACATTTAGGCCAGTGTTCTCCAAATGGCAAGGTTACAACTCATATTCTCCTCTTCTCACCAACAGCACGCTTTGATTCCTCCTCACCACTGGGAGACCCTGGCACTTCATCTTTGGCCCCAATACATCGTTTTTGACACTCGGACAAAGAAGAAGCCTTGAGAAGTTATTTTAGGTAGCAGCGATTGAAGGTTCAATTGTCAGTCATGGTGGACAATAAAGCTTTTGGTAACTTAAGAGTTTCTTTCCTCTCTAGTAATAATATGAAGCATTTTGATGAATAGCTAGATAGTTGTGCTTTTTTGTAGTACCTAAGAGGTGTGCATTCTAAAGAAAACGGTAGACTGACCTCAAACAATAAGGATGTGTTACAAATAAAGTATCTGATGTCACCAGGATAGCTCTAGCAAACAGCCCTTTTTTTTTGCTGCATACCAGACTGAGAACAGTGGTCCTATTGACAGCCTCAGAAACATTGCTGGTCTGAGTGTTTTAAAAAAAGAGCTAGCAGGCAAAGTCAATGAGAGATCTGCTTCTTTTTTTAAGTGATATAAAAGACTACAGACCTGAGTAATATCATTTCATCTCTCTTGAAGGCCTTGAAAAAGCCCAGCACTGATTCCAGCAAAACAAACTGCTTGCAGAGACAATATATACTGTGTATCAGTATCAAATGGGCACATTTGAAGCAATGAACTGTGACAGCTATACTAAGCATGCTTGACAAGTTGGAGACAACTTTCCACAATCATGGTTTAAAAAAATATATTAAAAAAATATTTATTTATTTATTTATTATTTATTTAGTTAGTTAGTTAGTTAGTTATTTCGTTAGTTAGTTAGTTAGTTAGTTAGTTCATTATTTAATAACTGTCCACTGTCACCCAGTCTAGTCTGGCTTTGAGTCGGGTTCCTCTCAAGGTTTCTTTCTTGTGTCATATCAGGAGGTTTTTCCTTGCCACTCTCTCATTACGGATCTAAATCTACATGGATATCTGCAAAGCTGCTGCATCTATTGATAAAAGCACTTAAAATTGATTTGAACTGAATGTACTTGTCTGTTCATTTATTAATTGAGCTTAGTCTAAGATTTGTGTCAAAACATAAATGAGTCAAAGGCTAAAAAAGATCAGAACATGCTGAACCAGATTTCTGCTAAACTCTAACATGGCTACCTTGATGGTGTACAGACACTAACATGACAGCTGACAATTTAGCTTGCAAACAAAATACGGTGATAAGCGAAAAAAAATTTAAAAAAAATAAACAAAAACAAATGGCACAAGTATGGACATATGAAGCCCGATTGTATCGACTGCCTGTGCACTTACTGTATATGAGCTCAGGTGTTGTACTTCCGCTAGCTTTCCTAGCCTTATGTTTATTTTATTACCCCAGAGATCTGGCCTCCCTCATTTTACTCGATCTTTCATGGTGGTGTGTGAGTGTTTGGCCACATTCGTTGGGATCTCATTTGTCCCATAAAATCTGATTGAGCTCTTTTTTTTTTTAGGCTTTAGCTTATCTTTTTGTGTTTGCCCCTACCATTTTCCATATGCTCTGCCTCACCGACACTGCCATCCGGCGTTGTCCTCTCATAGGCATCCTCAGGGAGGGGGAGGGCTCCCAGCCGGGGGCCTGTGGAGCTCTTGCTGCTCGGCGTCTCCGACTCGTCAAGGCCACTGTCGTAGCAGCTCTGCAGAGAGCCCTGGTGAGGGTCCTGGGGCTGGCTCACCACCGAGAACGTCACTCGGCGGAATGGCTACAAGAGAACAGAGTGCTGCGAGTCACTGGACTGAGGAGCTCCAAGATGCAAGGAAGGTTTATTTCATTTAAGGAAGAAGGGCGTATTCTGGGGTGACTTGCTGGATCGCAACTTATTTTAGGGTTTTATCCTAAAACATAGGTCTCAAGCTCAAGTCTTGAGGGGTCAGCGGATGCAAGGTTGTTTTTCTTTTTTTTTTTTTAACTTCCTACAATAATGGAAGGGCTTTGTGTGAACATTTCTAGCCTCTGTAATTAAAACCCCAAATTTGTGCTTAATAGAAGGTCATAGTGAAAACCTGTGCACATACTGGCCCTTCAGGTCCTGAGTTTGAAACCTCTGGCCTATATAATTACACAAGTAAATGCTGTATCTAGGCTGTTTCCTGACACAGCACTGCACTTTGGGAGTTCTGCAGAAGGAAGATTAATGTTGACCAGTTTACTAAAGTAGCAAAAATGGAAGGGGGAAGTAAAAAAACTACAATATTAATGACTTATGCAGTAATTGTCACATGTAAGGGTCTTGGGAATATGAGTTGAAAGCTCTCAGGATTAAGTAGACATGCCACACTTGGTGTAGTGGTGTTAAATATAGCTGGGGAGGTCTGAAGGACGCTCAGGTCTCCTTGCGTGGTTTACTTTATAACAAAAACAGGACACGGGGAGTGGATAGGATCCCAGGGGGAGGATAGGATGGAACACATTGCTACAGGCAAATAAACAAGTGGTATGTTCATGAGCACATACACACACATGTATAGACACACATATTCATGCAAACATATGCAGCACTATACAGAAATCATGGTCTCACAGGAATAAATGCATGCAGTTGCATCGATAACCCCTAAACACACACACACACACACACACACACACACACACACACACACACACACACATATAAGGACAATGTATAAACTGATAAAATAGCAGCTTATATAAACTGTTTTGACTGAGAGCTTTACAAAATACTTTTTTTTTTTTGCTGTCCCTAGCCTCCACTATCATATTGTGTTCCATTCATTCAAAACTCAGCAGGTTGCCTCGGGCTGAAGAAATACGGTAAAGTAAAGAGATGATGAGATGGAGTAGCATGAGGCATGCTCAATCCTTTCAACTACTCTCCACAACCACAGAGAAGTAATTGGAACAAAAACAACAGCCCTATATATATCTTTTCACCACAGGACCTACCACTAACATAAGTCATATATAAGCATTGGTATAGAAGAATACAAACACAGCCATCTTTTTCGGCTTTCCAGTAAAATAATACAAGAGATTCACCCTTGATAAACAGACAAGTCATTGTTTCTCTGACAATACGAGTGCAGAACTATGTAGGTGGACAAGTTGGGCAGGATAAGTGTGATAATGCTTTGCTGATGCCATAGTAGGCTGCAGTCAAGGACTTCCACGGAGGCACCATGTGGCTGACTCACAATGACTGACTGAGCGAGCCGCTTAAGGATTTTAGACTTGTATTATTATACGGTCAGTCGACTCAGGGAAGAAACAAGAAACAGAGAGAGAGAGAGAGAGGTGGGATTCATCTGCAGAAAGAAAATTAAATTCTGATGCTTTAATGAGCATTGTAGCCTTGTAATTAAACTACTCTTGCACAGGTTGGAAGAAGAGAGATGAAAAGTGGTCCTGCTTTCCTCTGTTTTTTTCCTTTCGTTTCCTCTCTCTCTCTCTCTCTCTCTCTCTGTCACCCTTTTAGCATCACTTAACAAAGGGGCCAAAATATTGTAATAATTACACACGCCTTCATCTTCTCTCTTTCTCTCTTTCTCACTCTCACATACGCAAAACACCAACGCACACTCATCAGTAACAAGACGACCAACCACTGACTGAAAAAAAAGGTGTTGACTTATTCTACAAAAGAGGGCAGCATGACAGTAGGGATAAAGAGAATTACTCTTTGAATATCTGTTTGTTGGAAGAAAAAAAAGGTAGAACTGTAAGCAGTGTACTTGAGAACTGTCCAATAAAGAAATGAAGTAGCAAATGTGATATAAATCCTAATGGCCTTGCATTCTTTTTTTAGTTCCTCGCGGTCTGCCCCCCTCTCTCCTGTCTCCCTGCTCTGTCACTCTTGCTTTCCAGAATATTAAAGGCGACAGAGTGCCATCACTCACTCTCTGCGATTTTTCCACCTCCTTCTTTTTCACTCACTGCGCCTCTGACAGAGCGCTTCAACGCTCCTCATTACTCCAAATTGTGCCTCTGATTTGACACGTCACTATAACCTTGACATTTGTATTCTAATAAATTAGGAGTGGAAAAGCGAAGGAGTGTGTAAAGGTTAGCCACAGAGGTGGACACACACACACACACACACACACACACACACAGAATGTCTTCTTACTCAGTTCACTGATGACACACACATAAAACTCATTCATCACATCCTCTTTCTCACAACCACTCTCACACCCACACACACGTGCACACTTACGCAGTGTCATTGGCTGATGGCGTGATAGCAGTTCAGCATCTTTGTTATTATTGTATGTCATTATTCAGAGATGATTACAGTTTACGGGCATCATTCCAGCGTCATCTTAGGACCAGTCCAAGCCTATAATATTTAACAGGCCTTTTAAAACCTAGACACACATTTGCGTCTGCATTCGTGCAGTACAGTGATTTATTTATAATAATATATATTTATTTACTCAATAATGCAGCGAACCTATTCAGAAATGATGTTTCGGTGTAGTTACAAAATTAATATTCACTTGAATAGTCGCTTGTTGCATGATTAAACAGAAGCCTGTAGGGGGTATAGCTGTGTGTGTATATATA
>CM040978.1:13119821-13197514 GCA_022985145.1 Pangasius djambal
TGAGGATGGGTTCCCTGTTGAGTCTGGTTCCTCTCAAGGTTTCTTCCTTTCTCCATCTCAGGGAGTTTTTCCTTGCCACCGTCGCCTCGGCTTGCTCTTCAGACACACTCTCACACTTCATCTTACTTTTTTGTTTGTGTAAAGCTGCTTTGAGACAATGACATTGTAAAAAGCGCTATACAAATAAACTGAATTGAATCATGTGAGAACATCAAAAGAAGTCCAAAAAATAATTTCATAGAAGTTCCTGAATTTGTCATTAAAAAGGTGAACCCCCAAAAAAGACAAACTTTAAACAAGTTAATGAATTCCCCTCTCTTGTTCTTTAAATGTTTTACTTTGGTGGTCTTTCCTTTGCACCCTGCTGTGACGTGGCACAGCTATGACCTCAACAGAATGCCTACCTGTCTTAAGGATATATAGGTTCATTAGACTCCTTACACACACACACACACACACACACACACACACGGCAAGCATCCAAGTAAAATGTCATCCACACACGACCCCCTGGAGGGATTGAGGGCTCAGAAAGTGTTTAGAGAATGCATGGATTTCACTTCCATTTAACATCTCTGTCTCTCTCTCTGTCTTTCCCTTTCTCTGTCTAAGTGATTGAGTGCTGCTGGTATGACAGGCATGGCTGATTGAATGTCGCAGTCATTTGTGTAAAGGCTAAACGTGACCGGAGGTCTACGACAGATCCATGACTGCTTTCTTAAGCCTAAGCTGAACCACATGAACATCCAACAGAAAGGTCTGGCTCTAATCAACAGCCCTGCCTGGCACCTACCTCATGGTCCTAGAGCCTATCTCCATCGATCTAATTTTCATCTCAGTGTAATTGGTAGCAGAAGATCGGTTGTCAGCTAGATTTTATTACAAAGTCATCCTTACAAAGTCATAGTGTTACACCTGGTAGAGTTCTGGGACAGGCCACGCCCAATTCCAGTTTAAATCCGAATACACGCACACACACGTGCACACACACACACACACACACACACACACACACACACACACACACACACACACACATAGTGATATTTCTTTGTCTCAATAGGCAACTGTCCAGTCTAATCAGTATATGTTTAAATACAACTGCCATATTTAGTGAAGGGCACACATTTTTGAAACCTACACTGCTCTGTTGCTGTGTGCCCGTGTGTGTGTGTGTGTGTGTGTGTGTGTGTGTGTGTGTGTGTGTAAGTACATGGACGGTAGACCTGTTCCTGTGACCCGGGACACGCAATGATTCAGGCAATGAAAGAAAACACAAACTCTTAGGCTTTAGTGTAAATCTGCAATCAAGCGGAAAGGAGAGGAAACGAGGAGATGAGGCAGAAAAGTAGAGGAGGAAGAAATAACAAAATCTGATGCTGCTAACAGATGTCCCATGATACAACAGACTTTACTCTTAAATTGTGTGTGTGAGAGAGAGAGAGAGAGAGAGAGAGAGAGAGAGAGAGAAAATGCCAAAGGAAAAATGAGAAGAGGAGCAGGAGGATGTACAACAGACACTGGAATTCAGTCACTGCTGTCAGTGGTAGCACATGTAATGAACTAGCCCTGTTCAAAGTTTCATAAGGAACCTGAGAGTGCCCCAGACACGATTATCTGATCCGGGTTATACATGAGGAAACAGAGAATCAAATCCCCAAACTCTAATCAACACTAGACAGGAATACTGACAATAGATATGGTCTATTTTCAAAAACTGACAAGCCATTTCACAGGGAAAGTGATTGAATTTATGTTGAAACTGTCCTTTGGCTCCAAAAAGAGGAGGTTGGATGACACTTTAGTATTGCTGTACACTGAGGTAATACAATATTCCTTTGAGAATGAAGTCTAGACTTCCGCAGTGGGAGAATGATCACAAGCTAAACATGGAGAATGTACTCAGAAGCATAAAAAAATCAGAAGTTGTTTTGCTTCAAAAAATTTTGAGAAAAAGGCTGAAAACAGCGCGCTAATCTGCAATTTGCATTAACTTGGTCTTAAAAAAACAAAAAAGCTAACTTGGGTTTAATGAGGAGGTGGGAGCTCTGAAAAGAGACCAAAACTGCTCAGTTTCTGAGAGTATCCCTCAATATTTCCCTCAGTATGGAAAAAATAAAAAGGCATCTATCATTCATGTTGCTTGGAGAGCACTTTCGCCCAGATACATGGCTACTGGAGAGCTAAATGTAGATGTGGATAACAACCATGAGTCCTAAACAGATAAATTCATACTCCATCTCCATGGCAACTCTCTTTACAGCCCATTCTTAAGAAGTTTCCAGAGGAAGTTCCACTGTTTCAAAGTGGAAATGATGAATTAAACACTTATAACATAGCAGAAGAATGGGGAGGGGGTCGGGCGTATTTAGCATGGCTAAATCTGGATGAAGCTCAGATACTCCCAGAAACATATGACGGAGATCAGTGCATCAGTGTGTATCAAAATAATCCCCATGATCATCATCATATGCACAAAATAATTTATATGCATTATTTGAGGACAGTTTGGCTTAGAATGTGAGAGACTCGTGGTCTTGGGCTGTGTGCTTATGCGAGTGTGTAAGTGTGGATGTGTTATGTGTGACAGCACCTGTGGTGAGAGTTTGGGAGTCTTTGTTTATCCTGGAGCTCAGGGAGTCTCAGGTGTCTGCTTTGTCTTAAAGGATGACTGGAGCTGGTCAAGCTTCATTTCTCTCCTGCTTTCCTGCCCGTGAGGACCTCCAGATGGGCTCCAGACCCCCTGAGCCCAGTTGGAGTTTAGTCAGGAGTCTGACCTCTCATCCAGGGCACATGGTACCCCAGCCGGTGAAGACTTCTAGACGAGCTTGCTGCACAGTCTACCTTTGGATGAGGAGGCTGAATTTTCCATATCTTACCCAAGGCTGTTGTGATCTTAGGTCAATGAAATCAGAGATGAGCAGGCAGTGTTTTTTTTTTTTTTCCCCTCATCATTTGCTCTGTCCTCCAGGGATCCCTTTAGCACGTTTGGAGTTAGGTCCAAGTCAGGCTCCCACTTGTGATAGTCTCCTCAAATAGAAGACTTTTGCTAAGAGAATCTTTACCAACAGCTAAAGTCCTTCTTTGATAGCAGCTCACCAGGTCTTAAACTTTTCCCAAGGGCCACTCTAATCAGATCTGACCCTTGAGCTGCCGTCTGTGTGGGCAAAACTCAAGCATAGCTGATCAGCACTGCTGAGAAGCATTCTTTCCAGTGATAGAGAGAGAAGAGAAAGAGAGAAAGAAACAGCCCCTGGACATAAGATACGCTAGTGTTTGCTCACTCCAGACTCAGCCCTCTGAATCAAAAGTTCAAAGCAAGCTTTGGTGGACTTCAGTCAGCCCAGTTTGAATGGAGGCTTTTGGAGGGCATTCAAGCATACATCCCTCACCTGGTCAGATCATTCAGTCCATCCATCCTTGCAAATCCTTCCATTCCTCTGATACTCCACTTTAGCTTTGACTCACCACAATGACACATATAATGCATCACGTCTTCCTGTTCCACTCCATTTCCACTCTATGTCAACACAGGCATTCCTTTTGCCAGATGTTCAGCAAACGAAACAGCAGAGTTGTTTGCAATTGCAGTGAAAATTTGTAACAGTTATAAATTGTTACTGAGCCATATTCAAACAGGAGCAGAATCATGAATATTTAATTGTTTGAATTTTATTTGTTTGTTTATATTATTCTTTCATAGTTTTTTTTTTCTTTTTTTTTTTTTTTACTTCATGTGCCTTTATCTCTTTTATGCTTTTGGTTTGAGCTCAGCCATAATGATAAGAATGATAAGAATTCACCTTGATGGGTTTAAACCAATATGGTTTTAATAGTAGTCCAAAGAACAGGTTGAGGAGCAAACAGCGGCACTCAAGTTCACCCATTAGCCCCTTTAGGACTTTAAATGCATGAGTTGTGATTCTTCATTTCCTCCTTTTTATGATCCAAAGTGTGCGATCAATGCAGTGCCCTTGAACTCTCTATTAATTCCTGTAGTGCTGCTCCCTAGGGCATGTATTGACCCCCTTATTGCCCTCGTTTAGCAGTGGAAATAAATAAAGAATCACGTCTGAGTGGGTTTCAGACTCTTAATGAATGTGTGCAGTCAGCACCTTTAGACATCAAGAATTTGGGCTATTTATGCTTCATTCACTCAGTACCTCAGGAACTCATGGATCTCACCAAACCACAAAGGTTTTTTTTTTAAGTAGCTGTTCCCCACATAACAGAAGAAATGTATTGCTTTTTCAACATTCCCCACTCTAAGTAGGAGTATAACAGCAATACTAAAGAATACTGAAGAGTTGAATTTACCTCTAATTGAATAAGAACTACTCTGAACTACTCTGAATAAGAGGTGTAAGTTCCCTGAGGATTTATTTTTTTTACTCCAGCAATGGCAATGGATTCAACACAAGTCTGCTAGTGCATTGTTTATCTTGATTCATATTGGAGAGGTTAGCAATCAGCTTGAGCTTGTGCCTAGAAGCATGCAAGAGAATGAAATTTCCAGTTGGCTGGTAATGTTCTATGCTAAATTAAGTTCTCGTCCATTTTCATAGCTATTACTTAATTTATGTCTGGTACATTACTCTTGAATGCTTCTCAATAATGTATAACAGGCATATAGAGCTGCGAGTGTTACGTGTGGAGTGTGTTAGTTCCCTTGACACTTGAACTCAAACACATCAACATCCTTTAATGGAACCAATCCATTATCTCAGCAACCTGATGAGCAAGGAAGCATCCAGGTGACTTCAATGGTAACACAGGCAATAGACAAATTTGGTTCATTATCAACCCATGGACACACACTTCCTGGCTTCGACTTTCACACTCAGATTTACACACAATTTCATACAAGCCCTTTCTATGGAGGGAATACCAGCCATTGTCCTCTTCATGTGTCCTGCCACTTGTCAATCACTGGCCGATGGCAGGCTCTGCTTCTTTACACCGAGTAAGTAGGACTCAGTGTGACTGTGAATAGCCAAGCTGACAATTGACCCACTAATGTCAGTAGGTGACAGCCATCATCGTGCCAGCAGTAGTCAGAGGTGATGGAGGCTTATGAGTCAGCGAAAACGATGGCTGTAAACAGCCCCGAGGCAGAAGGGATCTCACTAATCACATAATGCAGTTCCCTGCTGGTCACTCACACAGAACTCCTCTTGTTCTGATAGCGGTCAGCATGATTCTGCTCAGCACAATCTATGGGAGAGTGTGACACCACGACACACACGTCTGACTTCTAACTAAATCACTGCCAACACTTCAATCGAATTATGATCATCTTACACAGCTGATGGGAGGACGCCGAATTCCACCAATCTAGGTCAGACGACGGGAGAAAGTAAATGGTCCAATTCATCTTTCTCTGTGCCAGGATTTAAACATCGCTTAGATGAAATGTTACCTCTCACTTTCTGATAACGCAGCAGGTCCAAATGACTTTGTCTCATCCAAGCTGAAATCTGAGAGACAGACACCCACCATTATCGGTCTCAAATCCCACACATGGACAGGTATTACAGAAGATGGCTGCTGAGCAGACTCTTTGGGGAGATGCAGTAAGGGGAGAGCGATGTAGTGAGCACCGCCGTATCCATCACATCGTGAAGGCGGTTACGCTGCGGCTGCATGTCCGGACTGTGGTGAAATAAGATATAACCACAAATGGGGTGACAACTGGAAGACTGGGACAAGAATAGACTTAGAGACAGAAGCGTGGATGTGAAGAGAGACTAGGTTGGAGGTGGAGGTTGTCAGGTGAAAATGTACAGAACGAGTCACGTGTGTTCTCGCTTCTCATCACTCTGTGCTAAGTGGGACCACACTGGAAGATACGTAGAAGCCAAAGCCTTGTAAGGAATAACACATGACAGAGCATGCTGTTGCAGGAAAATAGTCAGTGGCAGGGTGGTGTGATGCCACCATGAAGTTAATTCTTTTCCAATAACAGCACATCCTGAAGGATCTTATTCCATGCATTTTCATCAGCAATTCACCAATGCTATGCAATGATTTTGTTTTTTTTATTTATTAAAGAATGATATACCATTATTTATCCACTTAACTTATGTTGTAACAGCTAGAAATAGTCATTCTCTCATCAGCCTCTCTCTTTTTTTTAACTTTAATAAGAAAAAACTTCAATGTGTCCTAGAAGCCAGAAAGTGCTGAAAGTCCATCCTGGAAATTCTCCCTTTATGGAAAATGTAAAGTTGCAGCTTTACCCCTAACTGTGTAAAGCACTGACACTGGTGTCTCCTTCCAACAATGCTAAATAAACCTCTCTTCACAAAAACCTCACCATGTCAGCAATTATACACTTTTAAAATCTGTTTATGTGGAACATCCGCCGTACAAACACTTGTGTAAGTTGTTACTATAGAGACTACAGTTGTGCTGTTATAAGAATAACAAGAAGTTATAAGATCTTATTAAAAAAAAAAAAAAAAAACTCTACTCTTATTTTATGCTCTTCTTTTTTCTGGTGTTGTTATTACATTTTTTCATTTCATTTGGAACACAAGATCTTTCAGTGGAGAGAAGCACAGGAGGGTGTTTATCATCAATAAATCAATGTCAAAGTGACATCTAGGCAAACTCCATTTCCTGAGGCTATGGACACATTATTCAAAGACCCCTGCCATATCACCCTTGCACACCTACACATACATGTCCTTCATCAGAACATGACTGACTCTTATTCCCTCAGCAGGGTCCCTTTATAGCTCTAAACATAGTTAGGGAGCAAGCCCGGGACCCGCCGACAATTATGATAGCAGCGATTAAGAAAACAATTATTTCTGAGAAGTAATTACACTCTAATGTTTGAACAAACAGATGCAGGGAGAGAGAGAGGGGCAGCAAGCAAGTGATCAGACTACTGATGCGACACACACACACACACACACACAAACTGCTTCAAATCATGCTTGTGTATCTTTAATTCTCAGTCAGGCACTTTTACAAAGCATGCGAGAGGAAATTTTTACAAAGCAAAAGAGAGACAAAATGCCTGTTACACACCAATGAGACAAGCTTCAAGGCTCCTCATCAGAAAGACGCTTCTGCAATTACCAAACTAAAACTGAGTTCAAATGGAAAATGTAAAGATGAACAGAACAATAATAAATTAATGAACATGAATAATTGAGGCTCTGTTGAGAGGCGATGAAATGAATATTGAAATATCTGTACATTTGGCTTCTGCCCAGATGAACCCCCCTGAGTTTCGCCGGGCCCCGAGGCAATTTGAAAAACATAACAAAAATTAATATCATTTGAGAGCGAGCAGAGAGCGGCTTCTTTTAACTGACAAGGACAATTTCCTGGAAGCGAGGCAATGAAAGATGGCCTGAACAGACTTTTAAATATGAGCTTACATGAAAAAGAGCTCTCACTCTCAAGTCTACCCGTATGGTAATTCCTAGTCTGCGCCATCTCTCCCTTTATCCCTCTCAGGATTTGTTTTCTGTCATGTACTGTATATGATGAGTAGTTTTGGACTAGTGCTAACAGATTCATTCTAAAGATAATGGCTCAGCTTATACTTAAATATACTATATTATACTGAATATCTTACAAACTATTAGACCACAGGTTCCCAACCCTGGTCTTGGAGGACCCCCTGTAATACACATTTAAAATTTTCACCACACCCACATCAACTCCGGAAGGGTCATTAGTTAAATTCAGTTTGTTGGGAGCAGGGAAAACACTACAATATGCAGGACAGGGAGTACTCCAGGACCATGGTTGGGAACCTGTGTATTAGAGTATAAAATGTGAATGTAGGTTGTCCTTCAACTACACAAGGGACTTTTCTCATCCATGATATTGTCATAGCTATACAAAGGATAAAGGATATGATTCCATTCAAAGCTATGTAGTAGTGCAACTGAGATTGCTGTCTTTATAAAGATAATTGATGATAAGAGCACAGTGAGCCAGCCTGCTTCAAAGAGGCATGCTGTCACAAGCTGGCATCATGATGACGATGATGACGAAGATATCAATCCTAATCCACATGTAAAAACATGATCCTGTTCATTCCTCCTTATGCTGCCACTCTCTGTGTCACACTTTAACTTTTTTTCCTCTCCATATACTTTCTAAAACCAGCCACTCAAAGTTGCCTCGTTTCTATAGTGTTGACTGATGAACTAACTCTAATTGAATGTGCTCTGGAAATACCACTTAATTTTGATCCAAACATGGATGAATCTGACTTGAAATCAGTGTCGCGAAGTTTCACCAGCACTGTGACTGTGTAAAACAGCTAATGGTGTGTCTTGCATGTTGTCACATGTGTTGCTTTGACTCAGTTGCTCCTTGCTCGAGGGCAATGGAACATCACACGATTCATTAGCTGGGTAAAAATATCCCTAGGGTATGCAACGATGGGAAGAAGATGACAAGGCAGAGAACAAAGAGAGAGAGAGAGAGACAGAGAGAGAGAAAGATACAAAATAGAGATTTGGCAACTTAAAAAGATGGTAAACAAATAATTTAACTTAGTGGCCCGCACGTCAGTATGTCTTTGGCACTTTAGTTAGCCAAAGCACTTAAATCAATATATATATTTATATTGTAACAGTTATTTTTATTTATTTTTTTAATTGCTATGTGGACCAAACTGTGTATTCACTGATTTACAACAAATTCCATTCAGTAAACATAGTTTTCAATACTGCATTCATTTATCACTCCGTCTATCGCACCACCACCAGCAAAACTGTGTTTTTCTAAGGCCCAATTTGCAAATGTTTGCATACTCTATTTCAAAATGGCTACACTCAGCTTCAAAACCACGCATACATCACACAGTGTGAAATTTGGATATTAAGTAAATAGCAATTTGCTAAGTAACAATAATGTATTAAATTACAACCGGAATCCTAAACATGTTATAATTATAGAAACAAAGAGGAAAAAATGTAGTTTGATTTTTGAAGGCTTTTTACAGCAGAACTACACTTGAAGAAACAAAGATATAATAATAATAATAATAATAATAATAATAATAATAATAATAATAATAATAATGGGACAACATCTTTTCATTATGGATGTGGAAAGTTTATGATCATTGTCAGAATCAGAAACCCATCCATGACGCAATGGATGCAGGAAGCATGGATGTATCAGATCAGGGATGCAATGTATGGATAAGACGTTTAGGCATTTCCCAAGTGAATAGAAAGAGAGAACAACAGGTGACTGTGTTGATGAGAACATATGGACGGATCTACCAGGTAAAATAAGCATTTCCTGGTTGGTTGCATACATGGAACTTGCCATTTGCAGGAAAAATATAAATTAAAATAAAGAGAAAAAAAAAATATATATATATATATATATATATATATATATATATATATATATATATATATATATATATATATATATTACAAATTCAGTCAGTAGAAAATTTGTGCAGAACTGTGTGTTTGTGCAGAGCAATTTTATTAGCTTATTTTCACTCAACTTGATATGCTTATTGATTGATGTGCTTTTTTTCAGTCACACTGATATGCTTATAAATAAACAATTAAAAAACTAAGCTGGCAAATGCATTTTCCATTTTTTTTACCCCATTAATCTAATCAAAGCTAACCATCTAATCACCACTCTTAATCTAGCCATCTAATCCTGTACCGTATGTTTTTCCCTGTTTCTCCCATTATGAGCAGTCTGCGGAGAGAGGAACACACAAGCGAGCGAGTGAGTGAGCGAGCAGGTGCACTGAGAGTCGCATGGGGCCAGATGGATCGAATGACACGCCAGCCTCACTGCTCGAGTTAGCAGGTGAGGGAGTGATGGAGAAAGGGATAGAGATGGGGGGAGGGAAGTGAAGGGAAACGAGGTGCTCCACCTGTTCATGGACGACAGGTAATCACAATGCAGCCATTATTACTGCAACACGAGATGGGGTGATGGGATAAGTGCTTTACGCACACACGGACAAACACAGAGTAAAGACGCATTACATATGGCCCAGCTGTTCCTTTATCCGAATCTGATTATTGCATTTGATGATTATTGTTTGATGGTAAGCCGCTGATTAGCCACTTGTAGCTTCACAAACGTGATTTTGTGACTAAAAATGGTGAAAATTAGTTGAACTGTAGGGCTTTTAACTGTTATTGTACGGATCGTAGTCACTGCCTTTCATCCCTGTAGCATGTGTTGGTTTTCCAAAATGGGTTTTGGAGTCACACACAGCCAAACATTTGTCAATTTCATCTCGGGAGCAAACAGTACATACATACCGAGCACATGTGAAAAGTTGAGCAGACGTACATTACATAAACTCTCACCTGCAAAATTTACTGCAGTCTATCTACAAGCACTCCAGAAGCAGTCTGGTTATCGTCTCTTTAATATGTCATGCATCAGGAGAGCATTGCCATGTGATAAATGCAAAATGCTTATTCATATATTCGACAGCTGCAAAGACATTTTTTTTTAGCAGATTCCCTGCTGTGTCCAGCTAGTCCAAGGATTAGGGTAGAAATCTGATTACTCTCTGTCTGTCCATCTCTTTTTGATTTTCCTCTCTCACATGCACACACAGTCACACACACGCAAAGAATGCAAGCAGTTAGAAGATTATCTGAATCCTCTAGACTTCTATAATGAGCCGTGAACGTGGCTATATGCTAATACAAGAGCAGGATAATTTAACCCCGTGTGAATATCGGAAATCAAAGCAGCACAAATCATTATAGACCAGTTTCTTTGAAGTTCAGCAGTGTTGCGTATTAGCAAAGCAAATTCACATGTATGTGCCATTGCTTATTTAAACGTCATTGTTTATTTAAACACTGTAAAGTGATGGGTGAGTTTCTGATCAGTGACCTTTAAAAATGCTCCATAGGAACAGAGGGGATTTCAGTTTGATTCGTCGCAGTCTGAGGAAAAGCAGGTCAAACCTAATGAAAACTCGATACAGCAGCTAATGCAGTTTAGCTGTTTGAAACCGAAGCTCCCTGCACCCCTTTTTCTCACATACACACATGCACAGAAGTACACAGACACACATTGTATATGGAGCGTTTGGAGTGAGCACAAATAGTCTGGCTAGTTACAATAACACACATTAGTCAAACATCTGTACAGTGGTTAGAGCCACCTGGAATCAAACTGACCTCCTTCAACTTGGCTCGTGTCCCTGGTCAGGCTCATCTGTGAGAGATTCACATGTGTGAGAAGATTTTTTTCCCCCCTTTGACAGTAATCTTCCTCTAAAGTGTTGCATTTCAACGCTGACTATGTCTAATGTGCACTCACCAAGTGTTAAAAAAAAATAATAAAATAAAATAACAGTCATATCATTTCATGTGTCACCTCTATCTCCCCCACACCCAGTCATCATAAAAGGCAAAAATACTAAGTCGGCTCACACTCTGGTCGTGATGATGCCAATTAGCAAGGAGCAACATGAGGTGAGGATTTACATTTGACACCATGTTTATTTCACAAGTCATTCAAAACAAGATGAATAAAATAATCTTAGCAGCATCGCAGAAATCTGGACGCAGACCCTAATGAGCAAGCCAGAGGCAAAAGTGGCAAGGGAAAACTCCCTGAGACAACATGAGGAAGAACCCGAACCAGACTCATCCAGATGGAAACTCATCCCCTCTGGTTAAGAAGTAAAGCACATATTAAATTTTCATTTCACATTGTGATTAGATTCTGTGCTAGTAACAGTATGACTCTGAGTTTAAAATAAATAAAAAAAATCTCAGTGAAACACTGTTGGGTGCTTGAGCAAGACCCTTACACCTCAATTGCTTTCCAGGGTTACTTTTCTGTCTCATTTGTAAGTTGCTTTGCCAAATGATTAAATGTACAATCCATTTCATCTAACAGTTAGCCTATTCCATTGCAAATGCCTACTTCAAATCACTAATGATGGTAGCTCAAGCTCATTCACAGCAGAAATGGGGTTCTAATGTATGGGAATATATCACAGGTTTTTATTTGTGTGCACTCTATGCCTGGAGTGGAGCACTGATTCCATAGCAGAGCTAGTGAACCAGTGGAATATTTGCGGCAGCCCATAACTCATACCTCACATACATCACGATGTCTGCTCTGTGTCAACACTGTAAGGTGGACAGGAATTTGTATCTGCTGCCACTATTAACACAGTGTGCATCCATGTAAGGGATGTTACTTGGAGCACTTTGGAGAAGATCCTGGGATTCGAAATGTTAAAATAAATCTGCAATGCATGTGTGAAAGATATCTCTACACACTGCCTTGGCTCTACATATATTAAGCAGTAAGAGTTAGTACACAGCATGTTGATGTATTTCACGTACAGCTGATAAGGCAGCTGTGACTGCTGTGGGACAGAGCAAGCTGCAGCAATGCCTTGCAGCCTAAAATGTTCTGTACCACCTTCTGAGTTTATTCACATGACTCAGACAACGTCTTTAAATGAACTGTATATATGGACACGTTCACATGCACATGTTGTGGTACAATTCTTGATGCCATGGGAGTGACTTCCTCTATATAGATGGTCATTTATCTCCCAGCCGTTTTCTTTTTGGCTGTCTGCTTACAGTGAAGACCAGACACATTTGTTATTGCAGTTCTACCATTATTATGCACATGACGTCCATGTCTCTTAATGCTCAGTAACAAAACTGCCTGAAGGAATGGATAGTGTTATTTCTGAAAGATTTCTGATTTCTGGCAGAAAGAAAGACAATTGCTGTGATACTAATGTGAGTACCAGGTTTAATCCAAACCTGTTTTTGTTATTGGAAAAAAAATTGTAATATATACAGTACATTTCATTATACAGTATGTTGTCTGGTTTCATAAGGACCTTTGAATTTTGCCATTATAATTGGTCACATGATCATTGATCACAGTTAATTATCATTGTCAACAATCTGAGAAAGATAGCTTAAGCATGTTATAATACAGACACAACTGTATTAGGTACAGTTAATCTTTAAAGGGTTTATTATTATATAGAGTATATGTTATATGCTAATAAGGATGTACTGCCACATTTACATCAGCAGTGACAGTGAACGATATGGTAAGTACATAATTGATAAGCACATAATTGGCTAATGATAATATTATTAGTCTTCGCTAGTGTTTCCATGATGTGAAACTGCATGCTGTTTTTTTTTTTTCTTAGCATTTCTTCCTTAGAGTTCATTTGCAAAATGAATTAAAATGTTTTATACTACAGCAGTACTGAATTACTGACCTTCATCAGAAGGTGCTGATTAATTTTCTACGTCATCAGCACTGACGTTTTGTTTCTATAGTAACAGCTAATTCACAAGGACGTACAAAACAAATCTCATTTAAAAATGTATTGTTATTTAGGAAAGGAAAATGTAAAATAGTTGAGAGGATGACGTTTTCTGTAACGTTTATGGAAGGAGATTCAGGTGTCAGTACTGTGTAGCAGTAAATTTTCCGCCACAGGAGAGTGTTCAGTACAGAGGGCTTCGCAGTTTTTCTCTGTAACACTACAAACTGCAATTTCTTAGTTTTATTAAATTCAATGGAAAGACAGAGAGAGAAAAACAGAGAGACTATAGTGAGGGAAAGACAGTTTATAGCTGTCACAATGTAAGTGAAAACAGGAACTAGTCTCAAGAAGCATTACACAGCATTAAATTTAAATAAAAACAGGTAAAAATTACAATGTGCCATTCGTTAATATATTAAAAATAGTAAGTGTTTTAAAATTGCCGTGGTTTAAAAGGAATGAAACACTCTGGCACATGCAGCTATAGCAGAATATTCAGCGTTGTGGTTACTGTAACAGCAGTACAGCAGTATGTAACAGCATACAGTTTGTGCTACAGTTCTCAGCGCAGTTGTGAAGATGTAGTCGAAGGAAAATAATTCTCTTATTCAATGCACAAGTAAACATAAAATAATATCACGGAAACCAAATAGCTATGTGCTGTATTCAGAAACACGCTTTCCCCATAGGGAGCAGAACAGGAGTTCCTCTGAGAGCTGTGTGTCTGTGAATAGCACTTTGCTCTCCTGCTAAACTGCAGTGTGCTACTGTAATAGCCACAGAGGCAGCACAGATCCAGCCTAATAGTATTGAATAGTCTCTACTCGCTGTGTCCAAATGAACACGTCCCCTGAGCTTGGACTGCTTTACATTATCCCAGTGCACTATCAATGGTTTATTTCCAATCACACTTATCCAGCCGACTGAGTTGCTTTTGCTTGTGCAAATCTAACCAATCCATTATGGTTTCAGATTAGTGAGGAAGAGTATCTGCTACTGATGCTGAGAAGCCCAGTGATGGTCTAATGTGCAGAGAAAGCACTGGCTGCTTAATTTTTCAGAAGGCAGGAATCTCTCCTGTCCCCAGGTCATATTATAGGCTTGTGCAATTAGAAACTCAAACACGAGCCTTCATGCTTTATCCCTCATCCCTTGGTCTTTTTTTTTTTTTTTTCCCCTGCACACACACACACACACACACACACACACACACACTCAGTTTCAAAAGGAATTAGCAAGATAAAATTAATTTGAGCCCTGCAACTATCCTTAGAACAGCATTTGGAGAGAAGAGAGAAGAGAGCAATGGCCGCGGTGGGAGAAGGATATTGAAAGAAATAGACGGAAGGAAAAAAAAAAAAAAACCTTGCCAAAAAAACTTCTATGAATAAGTCAGAGACCAGCTGTATGATTTTTTCTTAACTAAAGAGGCGATGAGTGAAGAAAAGCATTCACTGCACAGAGCAATTCCCACTCTTCCTTGACAAATCCCCTGTTTAAGAACCCCGCCCCCCAACAACACACACACACACGCACACACATAGACACACACTATGCCTAGTTTCACTCAAAAAGTAAACAGCTGGATCGATGTGCGCATATGTGTGTGTGTGTGTGTGTGTGTGTGTGCGTGTGTGCGTGCATGAATGCATGTCAGTATCCATCCTGATACTAATCTCCAGTTATGGATTAGCACAGTTTAATTGGATAGGAAGACCTTCCCTCACCTGCTTAGAGCAAAGCTTTTTATCAGAACCATCAATATCTAACATGTTTGATTGCATATTGTGCTCTTTGATTAAGCAGTCGTATTTGCGCAAATCTTTTTTTTTTTTTTTTAATTGATGAACTAATCCTAGCAATTGTACGTTGACCAATTTTTCCTTTAGCTCTTGGAAGTTATTTAAATTATTACATTTAGTTGAAACTTGCAGCTTGTAAAAAAAAGTTCTTCTCACACTCCAGCATACAGATGAGTCTGAGCCTGTGCCCACTGTAGCTTCCTGTTCTTGGTCTTCTGCTGTTGAAGCCCATTGATGTGTTATGCGTTCTAAGAGGCTTTGCTATTCACAGGGGTTGTAAGCGTGGTTATTTGAGTTACCGTAGCCTTCCCGTCAGCTTAAACCAGCCTGGCCATTCTCCTCGGACCTCTCTAATCAACACGATTTTTTCTGCCCACAGAAATGCCACTCACTGGATCTTCTTTTTGTTTTTCGCACCATTCTGTGTAAACTCTAGAGACTGTTATGTGTGAAAATCCCAGAAAGTTTCTGAACTACTCAAACCAACACATCTGGCGCCAACAACCATGACACGGTCAAAGTCGTTGAGATTTTCCCCATTCTGATGTCTGATGTGAACATTAACTGCAGCTCTTGACCTGTATCTGCATGATTCTGTGCACTGCTCTGTTGCCACGGGATAATTGCATGAATGAGCAGGTGTACGGATGTTCTTAATAAAGTTGCGGGTGAGTGTATCGTGGATAGATAAAGCCATTTGGCCTCACTGTGTGTTGGATGGAAGAAAAAATCCCCTGTGAACAGTTGAAGAAGGTGGATCACTGTGGTTAAATAAATCAAACCAGATCCTAAACACTACCATTTCTGAGAAAAAAATAATGACATTTCCTCCTTGTAGTGTTCTTTGATTAAGAAGGAGACTTTATTTTCACCTTCTGTGATCAATGTGATAAAAATGCATAGTGTAGGAATTTGACTCGCTTAGTCTTTGATCATGCTATTAGCCACGTCACCTAGTTCTATCACGAATGATTCCTTTTGTATAATAGAGTACATGTGATAATACATATTCATAAACAATTTATTTACATTGAATTGGTTTGATCTGATCACCTCTACGTTTTTTTTTTTTTGGAAGGACTACTTTTAATTGAGTCTGTTATTTTATTTATTTATTTATTTATTTATTTAACTTTTATTAACAGTACCTTTACATGAATACCTTTAGATAAGGTTTTCGCTATTTAATCCATATCTGCCTACAACACATTTCGCCAGACTGTTCAATCTTTTCCCCTCATTTTCCGTGTTAAGATTACTGTGATTTACCTTTATAATGCGGAGCTAACTAAGTGCTTTTTCCTCTACAGCAATACCCATATTGACCTCAAATGGGTGAGTGTTTCATAGTCCAGCTGACAGACTGTGGAAATGAGTACCACTGCATTTGAATAGGTGCTGGCAACACTGCAAAGCCATCAAGCAAAAAGCAAGATAAAAGCAAATACTGTGTGCTGTACTTGCTGTGGGCAGTGCAGCATTCACACAGCCTTCACACAGCCTGTACATTACTTTGGATATATGCAGAAAATGGAATCCATATGGCACTTTGGAGGTTAAAAAAAGCAGTGAGCTTTGAAAGACATGAGGTAGCAGCTTGTTGACTTAAGGCACAGTCCTAGAGAATGGCGCAGAGGAATATTCACGCGTCACGCAAATGTCGAAGTGCTATATTTGCATGTTTGTCTAAGACAATCATTCTAAGGACTAACACCCAGACATGTGTGCGTGTGCGTGTGCGTGTGCATATATGAGTGTGTGAATGTATGAAGTACTACAGTATTTGGATTGGGTTCCACTGCTCCGTCTCTGGCTGACACTTTGTTTTTCGGTGTATGAAAAGCAGAAACCATTAGCCAAGTTAGCCTTTAGCACGTGCCCGGTAGACAAAACATGCGTATGAGGTTTACATGATGACAAAAGCAAATTAAAACAAAGCATGGGATTAACCAGAGACCAAAACGATGCTACCTTCCTTGGAGGTAGTAGAATATATTAAAGCTAAAAATGGCTTAAAGCTAGCAGATATGCGTCATATGGTTTGAGTCTAAACTGAACTCAAGATGTTAGCAATACCTTTTGAAAGGGGTTACATACGTTGCTGGTTTTTCTGAGACCTGATCTGCCGAAATGCACGTGGACGCCTTTGAATAATGGGTGAAAAGGAAAAAAAAATGGATCCATGATGTCCATAACAAAATCATATTCAACACATTTTTTTCCCACTCTTTTGCTAATTTAAATGCAGAGAAATAATGTGTGCGATCCTTGTTCAATCTTTGATCACGGAGTGTCACTGCCAAAATCTAAACGGAGAATCAGAAGGATGTTTTGCATACAAAAGAAGGAAGAGAAAGAGATGGAAAAAAAAAATGAGGAAATAGTGTGAGAAGAGAGAATATTCACTTGAAATACCGCAACGCATAATGAGGCCTTATTAATAAAACATGAGCAGCCGAGAGCTGTGATACTCTCTCTCTCAATGAGGCATAGGCATCCTTTTTTAATGATATTGATTGGATAGTGGTGTGTGTCTGTGTGTGTGTGAGTTGTGTGTGTGCTTTATATTGATTCCCCTGACCTGAAGCTTACAGTCAGCTTTAGGCTACAACTATAGGACATTTTGGTGCACTAAAATCTACACGTGTAACATCTTCACCCTGGTTCTCATGAGTTAGTAACAGGATGAGGGAGACCCATAGCATGGAGAGGAGTCATGTGGTGGAGGCATGGGTCACATGCGTGAGTGTGTGCAGTAGTGGGTGGAGAAGGCTAAGGTGAGGTGGCAGGTAGAAAATGGCCTGAGCCGTTTCACTTGACACTTCAGCGGCTTCAAACAAACAAGCAGAAGCCCAGAGGAGAAAGCTCTAATCCATTCAGCCATGGCAATTCTCATTATTGACTGCTGAGGAACAGAACAGGAGGGAGGGGATGCAACAAGAGGAGAGAGAAGGGGAAAAAAGGCATAAGAGGTGGAAGAATAAAGGATGAAAGGTGCCACTTCATCCTGGCAAAACATCCATTTTGTTGTAAAGGTTCTGGATGGGTTTCTTTGTTTCTCTTGCTACTTCTCAGTAGTCTAGGTACAAAAAAAATACATCAGATTCTAACTATACCGATACAATAAAAATATCTACACACGCACACACACACACAGACACACACACAGTCTTATTTTATACACATCCTCCTTCCACTGCCAGCTAGCGATTCTGAGGCAAGGCGGGTGTGAACAGAGTATTCACAGAGTAAGGGCTGGCATATGTGTGTATGTGCGTGTGCGTGTGCGTGTGCGTGTGCGTGTGTGTGTGTGTGTGTGTGTGTGTGTGTGTGTGTGTGTGTGTTGTCTAAACTGCCTACGACTGCTGTCAAAGTCCTTTAAAAGTTGCAAAATTTGAACTTTGCAAAAGATTTAGCATTCGAATGATTTTTAAACATTAATGAGCCTGTAACCTAAAACACCCGAAGTGTTTTATCCTCTTACACCACAAAAGTTCGCTAATGATTATATAATATATATATATATATATACTATACCTATTTAAGCTTACAGTTACATTTAATGTTGTGGTACATCCACGAGACAAGTTAGCTCCTGTCATCACTTATGCTGTCATTTCCTCACCAGCCTGTCTCTTCTTTCTCTCTATTATTTTACCTTAGAAAACTTCCTATTATTATTAAATAGTAAATTCACTATCACTATTCCAGTTGCTGACACTGGAGACTCCTTCCTTAAATGTTAAATTAACATCTCTTTACAGAAAAGCTCAACATATCAAATAAAATAGCAGCATATTTCTTAATCCATTTATTATTAAACTTAGATTATGTGGAGCGTTCGCCATACACGTGCCTGTGAATTGGGTGTCACTGTAGAAATGATGACATATTATAATTTATATAAACCTGTGGTTTGCCTTGCAACATTTAAAGTGTATCATATGCACCACAAATTACAATTCTGCGACTGTCTTAAGCAAAGAAAATTATGAGGAGCCCATATTTTATTTGTTGTTGTTGATGATGTTGTTGCTGATATTTAAGTGGATTTTACATTTGTTACCTTTTTTGATTATTTAAACCACTACCAATAAACATTTAGGTTGAATCCCACTTTGCTTCCTATTCACTGTATTCCCCAGATAATAGCAGAAATAGCATATGATATAATGAAACTGAGTGTCTAATGTAGTGCATTATATTCCCAGTAAAATGCCTTTTGAAATTAAGCAAACAGGAAAAAAAAAAAAGACTCAGATGTGTGATTGTTGGAAATGTTTCACTACTCCAGCCTACACACTGCCTGATTGCTGACATGTGGCACCCAGTCCACGGTGAGAATAACGGCACGTGAGAGTGAGTGAATTGACTATAATGACAACGGCTAGATGAATCATATACAGTGCCAAATGACTGCCATCTTTCTGATTTCAGCTGCAGATCTCTCTCTCTCTTTCTCACACACACACACACACACGCACAAACACATATAGTCTCACACACACTGCAGCTATCCTTGCATATACTTGTAACACTGTAATTTCCATGATGAAATGGACCATGACGAAAAAAGCACCCACAGCTCAGTTCAGTCAATAGTGTGCTTTGTGAAACACTGAAGATGAGAGAGAAACAGAGTAAGATTCACTACAGAAGAAGACACAATGAAAGGATAGAGTGAATACATCAAACTTCTCTCTTTTATTCCTGTCTTTCCAAGGTCTGCAATGGAAACAGTGGCTCTCTGTCCACTACAAATGCCAAGGCCACATTTTCCCCCCTTTCTTCACTTTTTATACTCCAGCTATTCTCTCTTTCTCTCCATACACCATTTCAGAGTGTCAGCATTGCAGAGAAAGTGGAGAAAGCTCTGGATTTCTGTGCAGGAGAAATCCAGTCAGTCAGGGGTGGCAGACTGGTGCAGAGAAAATGGAGGATGTAGGGCCTCCGAATGCGAAAGAGAGCTCGGATGGGAGGAAGGGAGGGGGGTCTATGGGAATGTGGGAAATGATTGATATTCTACTCCTCTCTCGTTTCAGTCAAATGACAAAGTTCCTTCCTCACAATCAAAATGCCAGAGAATATAAACTCAGTTCTTCAGCACTGTTCAGTCCACTGGCTAATATTTCAGCTCAATTAGATAACAAACAGAACAGTCATACACTCATTCATGCACACTGATACACACAGACAAGTATGGATTGCAGGAGATATCAAAAATATGCTCATACATACACATATACTGTGATTTTAGTCTAGTTTAATCTGTGTGTGTGTGTGTGTGTGTGATATTACATATACTTATATATAATCTGTTTCTCTGTTTGTAAATAATGGAGTGAAATTATTTTACTACCTGTAATGTGGTGATAAGAAATGTAGAGAACCCTATTTATGAAATGACATAAATTACATAATCATTCTTAAAAGATTCTAAAGATGGGTGGGTAGATGATTGGATGGATAGATGGATGGGACAGATATTTTGACCTCTGGATGAATTAATGAGTGGATGGTTGGGTGATAAATGCATATAGTTGGATGCAATGGATGGAATAATGGATAGATAAACAAATAAATGGACCTCTGGATGAATGGATGGATGAATGGAATAAACAGATGAATGGACGCAAAGCCACTACCATAGTGTGAGTGTGAGAAGGCCCATAATTTTCAGCCGCTCCAGAGGCACTGTCTACTAGATGACACAGTGCTCTGACTCTAGCTTACTAGAAAGCTGTTATGGATGGATGGATAGATACCTAGCTGGTTGGTTGGATGGATGGATGGATGGGTACCTAGTTGGTTGGTTGGATGGATGGATGGCTGGATACGTGGATGGATGGATGGATACCTGGTTGGATGGATAGATGAATGGATGGATGAATGTATGGATAGATACCTAGTTGTTTGGATTGATGGATGGATGGGTGGATGGATGGATACCTGGTTGGATGGATAGATGAATGGATGGATGGATGGATAGATACCTAGTTGGTTGGTTGGATAGATGGATGGATACCTGGATGGATGGATGGATGGCTGGATGGATACCTGTTTGGATGGATGGATAGCAGGCTACATGGATGGCTGGATGATGACTGCATATATGTAGGTGCAGATGGATATGCATTACACTCTAGTCAACCTGTCTCCAATAATGATATCAAACAGAAGTAAGATACAAGGTCAAATATAATAAATAAATAGATAGAATACTGCATTCATGACATCCCATGACAGTCACCGGGCAGCCCGTTTTGGTGGATTAGAAAAGATAATCTTGCTTCTGATTTCTCCTTCCCCTGAATCACACAGAGGAAGGAAGGATAACTGATAACTTTCATTATTTCAATTTATTTAATTTTTAATGTTCTGATTAGTGTGTGTTTGTTTTCTTTACAAGAGGACAGAAGTTACTGCTCAGATAATTGTGTTTGTCTGGCTTTGGGCACATGTGAAATATGATAGTTACTATATGATGTGTGTGCGTGTGCGTGTGCGTGTGCGTACGTGTGCGTGTGTATGTGCGTGTGTATGTGTGTCCAAACTGCATCCTAATTTCAGAGCTGCATGTTCTGCTCCCTGTGTGTTTGGGGATCAGTGACAGACTACATGCTTCTCTTATTACTTGGAAGCACATCACAGATAGCAGATCAGATCAAACACACACACACACACACACACACACAGAGAGAGAGAGAGAGAGAGAGGGAGGGAGAGAGAAACGGCGAGCTCCGAGGCTGATATGGCCCACACAGGCAGTCTATTCCTTTTACTAGCAGCAGTGATAGAGGAGAGAAAGCTGGTATGAATGAAAAGCTCTGCCTTCTGACTCGCAGGCCTCTGGAGGTTTATGATATTGCAGCCTGCCAACTGTATAAAGATTATGTACATACTGCACGTATAAGATGCAAAATAAACTTGAGAACAGAGCAGGAGTGTTAGAGAAATTGGATGTATTTGGGATAGCTGGGCCAAAAAACACACAAAAAAAGAAATGCTAGATGCAGCTCATATTATTATTATTATTATTATTATTATTATTATTATTATTAATTCATATATTAATTTATTTAGTTAATTTGCCACTTTTGTTTCCCACCAGTTAGTTTTTTTTTTCTTGATCTGCTTAACCCTTTGTGTGTGCAAATACCTCTTCTGAAGTTACTGAATAATTCATAATAGTTATTAAATAATATGGTTTATGAATAAGCCAGAATTCATGAATAATTGAGTAATGTATTCGAATGATAAGGCAAAAGTTTAAGGGGTTAAATTTATGAAACTGAACCAGACCGATAAGAAAAGGAACCAAAAGTACCAGTCTAATAAGTGAGAAAGAGCTGAGATATAGGCAGGAAGAGAGAGAGAGAGAGAGAGAGAGAGAGAGAGAGAGAGAGAGAGAGAGTCAATGGCTCAACCCTATACAAACACACACCACACTCTGAAATCTGGGGCAAAATGTAGCACGTCACTGCTGCATAACGCTACAACAATGCAAACGTACATTTATCTTGGTTTGTGACAGAAGTAAGCGAGGAACAGACACACACACATACACACACACACACACACACACACGCTGGTCTCTGTGGGCACAGAGTGCTACATTTGTAGATGTTGTGAGGGTGCTGCACTGCTGTCTAGTCACCTCAGTAACAATACCTTTACACACACACACAGACACACACAGACACACAAAGAGTCTCTAATCGATTAGTGGTACCCTCTCTCTCTCTCTCTCTCTCTCTCTCTCTCTCTCTCTCTCTCTCACTCTCTCTCTCTTTCAGACTGGCCAGTGATGAAATACAGTGTTACACTGCAAGCCAGAGATGTGTGGAAATTGCTTTTCAGCAAATTACTTTACATCCAGTTAAAACTCTCTCACACACACTCAGTGCAGAACAGGAGGTTTATCTTACTCTTAATTTGACGTGGAATAAAAACACGGCATGCTGTTTCCTCTCTCTATGAGCCCAGAAGAACAGAGGGAGAGAAGGCAGCCCCAGGGCAACACATTTTCACTCTCGCTCCTCCTCCTCCCTTATGCCTCGCTCCGCATCAGTATGCTGCAGACATGCGTGATCTCACTTTCTCTCACTCACACACTCACACACTCACACACACACACACACACACAAGCCATGAGTCTCTAAACACTGCAGCTTTGTGCTACAGCGGTTCAATCTCTGTCTCCTTCCCTCCCACTACAGTCCATGGTGCTGGAGTGAGTCTCTGCTAAATGATATCATTCATTCAAGACTCTCAGAGGAAATGCGCCATGCTCGCCTTTATATTTGTGCATTTGGACATGAACATCTCCATTAACACACCTCTGTGTGACCTGAGGCATTGAAAAATCAGTGGGAGGAAACTGTACCACACCTTTCTGAAACTAGCCCTCACCTGTCCGGGCACACTGGCAGAGGAGTCACTCTGGCACAGCCGCTTCCCTGGCAAACAAACTCATAATAACCTAATACAAGGATTGAATGCAGCTATGGAAGATCACCAAGGGTGTGTGTCCTATGTGGTGAAATCATATCTCCTGTAATGGTTATGGTGACTGTCAATGCAGAATTCTGTCTATTGTTATAAAACAGTGCACAGCAAGCGCACATTGTCAGTCTCTAGTCCTTGACTCAGCCTGCAATGTGAAAACATAGTTACATAAGAAAAGTTTCCCAAGACTAAAGAATAACAATAAGACTAAATAACAGTCCATAATAATGAGGTTCTGAGTTAAATCCTTGCACGCTAATTGCACATCTAATTACAAATCATTGTATTAGTCATGGCTGATGTAACCCTTTAATCAGGCTGAAAGGTACATTTTAGTATAATCATTTTCCTGGCTCGCTGCAGGCAACTTATAGCACCTTTCCAGTGTACAGGTCAGTATATCACAGTGCGGTTACTAATCCAAATCCAGAACTACCCATACCTGGATTGTATACCAGTATCGATTTCCCATTATGACAGTACCGGCGAATGGAGGAGTTTTCCTGAGGTTATGGGGTGGTGACAACATTTGCCACGTGACGCTAGTGGTAAATGTAAACACTAACGAAAATAGTAACAATGGAGAAGCTTTGGAAGCTGATTTACCTTTTACTCTACACTTGCTATTGTGTGGAGAGCCAAACAAATCAGTCAAACAAACTAGCTTTTCCACTGTAGTATTAAGACACTGCAAATGAAGCTCGCTATGCTGTACATCAGAAAACCACATACTACCAAACTAAACTAGCATACTAGTATATACAACTAGTATTCCAGTACATAAATTAACAAACTGTAGAACACTAATTTGATATACTACTTAGTATGGTGAAGCCCTAATTTTGTTTCCAAAGTGATGGTTGTCTGACTAATCTGTGATGATTGCCCAATGAATTGTCTGCATTTTTATCTCCACCCTTATGCGCCAGTTCTCTCTTGGTACTCGAACAAAAAGAGAAAACAATTTTTGCTTTGTTAGTTATGGTACTGGTCATTTGGCTAGTTGGTACAACGGATACTATGGGATAACGGGTTTGTTACTGTATTGTTCTGCACCATATCGTCCAGTAAGACTTTGTTCTCTACAACACACTTTTAGCCATGCTCTTAAAGCTACAACGGAATTCTCTATAAATCCTTCAACAACCCACTAGTCAACGTACAGCTATCCAAAAGTTGATGTAGTTGTAAAGAACCAAGTATGTTTATAGTCTGCTTCCTTTCTATTTCTTTTTGTCTGCCTCTAATGGATTAGAGATTTGAATACACAGCGAAGAATTGCACAAACATACCCACGCACAGACTTCATACACCATTTCATCATAACAGCTACTGCAACCACGAGATGCCTGATCTGAGAAAAAAAAACATGTACACTGGGGTTCTTAAACATTTTGCATCCAGGGACCTCTTTAACTGTAAAATGAATTTTACAGACCCCTTCTGAACATAATCCAACAATTCAAATATTAGGCTCATTAATTAAATATATATAATCACATTTTGGCCATGAATTGCAGCCATAAAGCTGAAATTAGGTCCAAGTAGGCATTATCTTTACACCTACTTGTTTTTGTATTTTTGAGGTTTGTATTAAGGCCAATCAATTCAAGCGTCCAAACAAACCAGTAAATAATAACTTACATAATGGTGGGTTGTGATTTTCCACTTTAACAACACAAAACTAACAAAAAAAATAATAATCTTGCACTGCCTGTCTGTGCTTTATGAGCCACACTTAGAACTGTCCCCTGCCTTTCAGCCTTGGAAAAGACCTAAAAGGTACAGAAATCAGGTAGCCAACAGAGTATATTACAATACAAATATATCAATTTTTTTTTTCTAATGGATAACTGACAGAGAAAAAAGAAAAAAAAAGAAAAAAAAGAAAAAAAAAATGCAGATAGCTGATAATCACATTAATAAAGCCTCAGTATGGTACACCATGATAAAGCTTTGGTATGGCACACCATGATAAGATATGATACATAATATTAATAATATGGTGTGGTTTTCTGTAATATTGCCTTGATGTGGTACACGACTATGGTGATTTCCTGTATTACACAGTGATATTGCTCTGGTGTGGTGCACATTAATGATGCTTTGGTATGGTAAGCATGAGAGCTTGCCTGAGGCAGCGGGTGTTTCTCTTTTTTTTTTTTTTTTTTTTTTTTTTTTTTTTTTTCAATGATTCCAGGTCAATTGGGAGTTTTCCCTATTAGTGGTAAAGGCTGGGAAGTTGGTGCATGAGTGCTCCTGCTCTATGTTTCTGTCTAAGTGAGGGATTTTTACCGTGAATTGAGGGAATAATGACAAGTCTATTGTTCTTGAGCTTTGGGAACGGATGAATGATAGTCACATGCAAGGAAGCAGGAATATGGCCAACCACATTCAATGAGTCATAATGCGTAAGAGTGGCTGGTGCTGAGCCATTTGGTTAGAGGAAAAATTCTGAGGACTGAGAAAGAGGGATTATAAGAAGGGTACAAATGAAATACTAATGCAAAGTGGGGAGGTGAAAGAGTTCTGTCTCTAAACCATGCTAAACATGGTTTAATTCAGTGCTTAATTCAGTTTTGTTTTTGTGGAACTTTCTAAGAAGTTTGTAGAGTTTCTAGTTTCTGAGAAGTTTCGAGACCCTAAGCACACAGACCCAAATTTGATGTCAACCCTCCAGCCATATGCTGAGTGTCCAGGTACAGCACATTTCTGAATGTATTGAAAGTTGTGAAAGGTGCTTCTACCACCCAATTCAGATCTTAGCACTGGTGTGTGCTCAGGTCTAGTGTGTGTTCTGGCTCACAGCACCTCTTGTGCTTGGCTGGGGTGTCTAGAGTTTAATTTAAGACCAGGCGAGGTGGATCAAAGCTGTGGCTGAGCCACTACATCAAAGAGGGAGCAGACGTTCATACGGTTGGAGGGACCTTGATTAACCCCCAAAAAGTGTTTGAGGGAGGCGGGCGACATAGTTGCCTCAGAGGAACATGAGGGAACAAATTAGAACTTTGTACTAAATTCACTTAATAGCTGTAACAGCTATATGTTATACATAAAGATAAAGTGTTTTAATAGTACAACCAAGTGATCATCGTGGCCTTGTGTGGAATTAAGTGTGTCTGACTCAGTTACAAGATTATTTTACTTTTTGGATTCACTGCTCTTCCACACATTACCATATAAGGGCAACCAAAGAAACTTATTTATGATTTTCAGCCTTGCCTCACTTGCAAACTATTCACAATATCTACTGAGATTGCCAAGTTCATGAGTGCGATTTTCCGAGGTACTTTTTTCTGTTTATAGAAAGTGATTTGAATCCAAACGGTTATTCTTACAACATCTGGTCATGTACATGGAATCAAGAATACCTTGGAATTGGAGAACCTTTATCAACATTATCAGCAAACCAGGCACACACTCCCCCACCAGGATGTTGACTCCTGGTTTGGAATTTGTATCTTTTGCAGCTGTCATGACTCACTTACGTTTCCAAGATCTTTTGAAAGACACCAAAAAAAAAAAAAAAAACAGAATTCCCAGTAGAAGGTGTAATGCCATATTAAATATTAAAATGTACATTAAACAGGCATGTTAACATACGACATAACTCTGCTCATCCTGTGAACTTTAAGCCAAGATAAAACATCAATTGTTTATATGGTGTTTTAAACGATTCAACATATAGATGATAGGAGATGAAAAAATATTGGCTTTTTGCAAAATATTAAAATTCATGACAGCTGCAGGGATCCTACTGTATATTCTGCAGGAGGAATATATTTGCATTGGATGGTGCATTTTAGTGTTAGAACTGAAAACCAATGTATAAACACATACAGTGTTAAATGAGGATGAGCCAGAAGGCTAAGTTAGTGTGTACTGATTCTGTTCGGTATGTAGGGAAGAGTGGTGCTTGTTTATCATTGCATCATTTCATATACACTAAACTAACTGGGGCTCACACGATAGCCAGTCAGATCACGGTTTTTAAGTCATAGAATGTTTTTTTGTATTTTTGCAAAGAGTACATATTTTGAAAGCCCTTGAATAGATTTTTATATATACACACAGATTACATGTGTGTGTATATATATATATATATATATATATATATATATATATATATATATATATATATATATATATATATATATATGGCTGTACATTCAGGCTGCAGTATTCTGTGTTTTGGACATGGCTGCAGATTCAGTGATTTCCAACACTGCCTTGTCGAAATCAATTTCTCGCTCCACAGATGAAGTGCTATCTCTCCTGTGAGGATTTAAAAACACAATGTGTGTGCATGTGTGTGCGTAAACGCGTATGTGTATGTGTTGTTCTTTTAAGATTTATCAACCAGAGCACTCCTATCTCCCTTTGCTTGGCATTTGTCCTTGGTAAAATGTCCCCAGAAAGAGACAGAGAGAGAGAAAGTAATACAGAAAGAATAAAGTGTAACATTGATGGATTTTTTTTTTTTGTTTGTTTCAGTGCTGCATACCTTTGAGATGGCATTCTAAATGACTGAAAGAACATTAAATTGGAGATAAGCTGTGTCCTTCTGAACATTAACTCTTTTGTACTCTTTTCTTGCTTCCTTCTTTACCGTTGAACTCTGATTGTCTCTTTACACTTGATCAGGAGTATATATAGAAGGCTTAAAGATTTCTGCCTGAAATATATGTCATTCTTATTTCTTTGAACAATTGTGTTTTTGTATAAAGTTTTGTATTCATTCGTTCATTCATTCATTCATCTTGAGTAATTGCTTTGTCCTGATCAGGGTCATGATGGATCTGGACCCTATCCCCGAAACACTAGGCATTAGGCAGGAATACATCCTGGATGGGCCTCCACCAATCACACACTCACAATCAAGAGTAATTTAGAGGAACCAATCCATCTACCCATACATGTTTTGGGAAGTGGGAGGAAGAGGAAACCAGAGAACCCAGAGGAAACCCACAGGGACACATGGAGAAGACAATAGTGTCATTTCCTTGTTGCATTTTGGCTGGAAGTGAAAGGGTTAACTTATCTTGAAATGGCAGCAGAAAACTGTCCAATTTGTATTGTTTTTCTTTTGTGGTTTTTAGATAGATACAACCAAGCAAGCTCACACACTGGTTATGACTTTCAATCCCAACTGGTGGGACCGGTTATGGGGGGGAAACATCACTCAAGGCTTTCTAAAAGCCAAAAATATGCCACAGATTGCCAATACAAGCAACGGTCTAACCATGAGCTTGAGTTAATTTATGCAATCACTTATTTTACATCCAGCCATGAAAGGGTAGGTCAACAAACTTAGCTAAACATGTTAGCCCTTAAAAAAAGAAATAAAATATACCACAGTGCTGCATTTGCAGACGGAATCCAACATTTCTGGGCTTTCTCACCATGGGTTAGCACATATTGTGTGAAAATATAATGTCAGTTTAGTGTGACTGTGTTGTCAGTGTATTAAATAATTATTAGTTCTATGCAGTGGTAGGTAGCACCGCTGCTGGTAGCAGGGCTACAAGTTGAAATAGAACTTGAATTTGGGCTTAGGAAGCACATAGCAGGATTAAAAATATAGTCTTTTGCATATTCATTAACACAATGGTGTATTGCAAGCAAGGCCACGGTGGGCATCTGGTGTGCAGTGGGCTTTAAGCGAGATTTAAGTGAGATTTTCTGATTGGAGTTCATTTTTTTCTGATGTTTCTGAGCAGTTCTTTAAAAGATAGTGTTCTCTTTTTATTCTAATGCAGGTTTGCATTAAGGATGTGTAATGTATGATGTAAAAATGTGATCCATTTGAATTAAAAGGTGTTTTATATTTGGATAAAAAACACTTTTTATCCAGAATGATTTACAATTGATACAGGGCAAAACTGAGCGAATCTGTGTGTGTGTGTGTGTGTGTGTGTGTGTGTGTGTGTGTGTGTGTGCAGATTGCAGTGAATATTGAGGTAGTCCAGTGTTGTGTGTCATGCTGGGGAAAAGAGGGGGAATGGCTGTAATTAACTCTAATTTGTTCTAGAGACATTATGAAACGGAACAGCAGTGTGCTGAGGCAGAGAGAGAGAGAGAGAGAGAGAGAAAGAGAGAGAGAGAGAAAATTAAAAAAAAAAAAAAAGAATTGCAAAATACAATTTCAAGGCCCTACTACAATGGATAATTTCACCTGTGGAATTATCATTTAAAAACTGTATTAGAAAACCAAACCAGCATGGTTTTTACTTTTTTCACCTTGACTCAATGACACTACCTTTCAGTCAGTGTGTTAATGTGAATAATTGTACATTAAATATGGTACATTAACATAATTATGAACGAGCTGTTGTGTTGCATACACACACAAACAGTAATGTTCCTTAAATAAAACGAACAAAACGGAATCTCTGAATGCAGTTTAACCTTGCAATACTGTCCATCTCTCAGCGTAAGAGCTGAAGGAAAGTTAATGCTGTATTGTAGCCCTGTCTGCTCATGTTTCAAAAAGTGCTCACACTGTTTTATTGTACTAAGTCTTAAATCTCTTTTACGAAAGGTAGCTCAGTGTGTGCTTGCTCTTTCTTTGATGTTTTAAGCACCAGAAAGACGTGGCCAAGGTTTCCGACCACCTGATGAGATTTTCTTTGCGGCATTCCTCTCTGTTGTCTAATTGAATAATGCATTATAGTAGAAAAAAAAAGTCTCATTAAATTCTAGTGTTGGGATTGAAATGCTGAGTTATCCACTTTTTTTTTTCCCAAAATGCAAAACGTACATGTGCTAATAAAGTGAAAATGAGATTTTCTCAGATGAGAGGCAATTTGTTGCACGGACACCGACTGTGTTTGTGCAGCAGAATGAGAAAGGGAGATTATTTTTGACATATTTGGAGAAAGTTTGTATGTCTGTTTGTTGTACTTGTGTGTGGGTTATGCATTTTAATGGCTTCTTAGTTTGCTAGAAAGGAACGTGTATGTATGTGTGTGTGTGTGTGTGTGTGTGTGTGTGTGTGTGTGTGCGCAAATGAACCTGTATCTTGCTATTGCCACAAAACAGAATGTGTGTTTGGCCAGATGACCAGGAAGCTAGGCCTTTGATAGGAGTAATGTGTGTATGTGTGTGTCCGTGGGTGTGTTGGCTCATCTGCACCATATGCCCTCATGTCTCTGTATGTTATCTGCCTGTGATAGGGAGCATCATACGAACAGACAGAAGCAGAGAGGATCAAAGAGATAGAGGGAGGAAAATGAGGAGGAGTGGAGAGAGGTGGGAGAGAGGTAGAGGAGGAGAAAGAGCCCTAGGCTGAGAGAACAGATGCTCTGGTGCATTCCCTCCGTGCTTAGCTCTCACTCAGGCCTAGGCTGGATCCCCAGGCTAGATTACAGATCAAGCCAATCTGTGTGTGCATGATGTAGGCTGAGGCAGGTACTGCCTGTCCCCTGATACTTCTGTGTCATTTATCTATGCTAAGCCTCTAGTACTGGCAGGAGTGTACACTCTTTAAGCAGTGAAGGGGGCCACAGGTGTTGAATATGCACTTCAAATGTCTCGAAACACTGAAACTGATATATTGAGCGGATTGCAGCAATGTTATTTCCAGTGGATAAAAAGGACGTTAGAACTTGTAGCATGTTGCGTTTACTCATTCCACAATGCTGTTTAATTCTCCGTTCTGATTGGTCAGTACAGCTGTGCTTGTTCTATAGCTGCAGCTTACACAGGGACTTTTATGCACTGCATAACTGTTAATATGGTGAACTTCTGTGAGGAGACTTATTTAGCATTTACAGAAGGGAGTTTCCAGTCATGATTAGACTGACTTTGAGAATGACCAGGCACAGACACTTGTTTCTGTTTGATACTTTGACACGTTACCTTCATACCCTGCCAACCAAAATGCAAGAATATCTCCTTTTATGTGCTACCAACTCCTTCCAACAAAACTCTTGAATAACCTTTAAAGATGTGATGTAGCTCTAAAAAAAAAAGCCAATGACATGTAATATAACTAACAATATTCTAAAATTGTGACCCGATATGTATGCAATATACATCATACAGTCTGTGGGCAGAACATCTTAGGCTAAGACAAACTGTGACCTTTATAGAATAATAAGATATTTGAATGGTATTGTTAAAGAACTCAGGAAATCAACAGATACAGTGTACCCATCAAGCAAATACCTTTATATTATAATGGAAATAAAAGCAATAGCATGCAAATATGTAGCGTATTTTAGCCATTTGGCTTGTTTTTGTAATTTTCACTGAGAGAATGACTCCAGTTTGGATGCAAGACTGCCATTGCTATGCTGGAATACACAGCTACTTTATTCTAATGAAGCCCTCTGTTGCAAAATGGATAAGAGATGAAGTGATTCAGAGGGAAAAAAAATTTTTTTTTGACAGCACGACAATCAAAAGCACACAAGCCAAAACAGAATCGACACGCCAGACGTTTGGGTCGACAGCTTCGACATGCTAGACATTTGGACGCGAAAATGGACTTGGCGGATGAAAGCAAACTGAATTAGAATGATTTTCTTCTCCTTCTCAGGTCCACATACAAAACTAGACTAAAAATCCAACCCTAAACCTCTATACTAAATACATCTAGAAGATGTGGGGAGTAAAGATGTTCTGTAGGATTAATGATAGCAGTGTGAGATGATTATTAGGAACAGGCCTCGAGTGGAACACTGAATCGTGGTATTGAAAGTTGTTTAAATGAATACACATAATTGAGCTTGTGTATTATCAGTACAAGCCACTCTAATGGGTTAGATTGGCTTAAGGTGATATATTCTCATAAAACAAGTACCGCAATCGATCGTTGAGGAAAGCCATAAATAATCCAGATATTGGATTTTATCAGTGTTGGGTGTTATTGGATTTTCATGCTACGCTAGTCCCTAAAACATGAAGTTCAGATCAATAGCTTATTCTTTTGCATTAAGAATATAGTCTCTCTGTGTGTATGTGTTTTTTTTTTGTTTTTTTTTTACTCTACCAATTGCATTCATTGCTGTTCCTTTGTGCTTCTCTAAAAGCCAAGGCATGCTCGCTATGTCCTAGTAGTCAGTGTGCTGTCAAACAGAGGAATGTTCTTTAGCAGTTTACAACCTGACACAGAGATACTGCTCATTTCTTTGCTTTTAGAGCACTGATTAGACCCAGTATCTCATACACAAGCATTCCTGCACACCAGCTGAATATACCGTGCACACTTAAAGACATTCTTTTCACACTCTCCGCATCTTTCATCGGGCACCGGGTGTAAGATCTCACTGAAGCAGCTGTGAAAGGGATAGTTCGTGAAGAGATTTACCAGCTAAAACATATGAAGTGTGTAAGTAATAAAAATACTCTGGCAGGAGATTAAATGGATCTGGTGGGATTGGCTATGGGGAGATTGGGCGGGGGGGGGGGGGGGGGGGGGGGCTCTCAATATGTGTGTGTGTGGGCTGTTTTCCAAATAGCCCTCACATTTGCCCTACTTTGAGCCATCAGCTATGATATGACAGGTCTATGATACACATATTAATAAAGACAAGCAGCATCTTTTGCTCCTCAGTCTTAGTGCCTTATCTGTCTTATCTTTTTATGTGCTTTAACAAATAAACAAAACGTTTTTTTTTTTAGATTTAATATGTCCTGGATATAGAGGCTATATATAGAGAATCTTAAATTAATATTTTGCCTACAGTGTTTTATGGAGAAAAAAAATCCAGATTCAATGTCTGTGGTTTCCCCTGGTTCAAATGCTTGTTTTCTTTTAACAAAAAAAAAAAACAACATTCATTAGAATTGCCGTTTAATCATTGTGTTTCTTTAGTTCGGTTGTCTCTTAACGAGGCTCCTGTTGTGGGGTTAGTAATTAGTAATTGCTTAGACCGCTGGAATACAAGGAAGGACTTGTTTTTTTGTTCTTCTTTTGTTGACTCGTATCCGCTCCCCTGGGGCCAAGACGTCTAAACACCGACGGTGATTACAAGTGCCCATTTTGGCACGAGAAAGACTTAAGCAAGTAGATTCTTCATTTTAATTTGTATCTTTTCTTTAAGTCGCGCTCTATTTTGGGCTGTGTGAAAAAAACAAAAATCTCTTGCGCCAGCAGACTTTTTTGTCAGTGGTATAAATGAGCGGAACTGCTGAAGCAGCCATGCAAACACTTACACACTTGCTCACACACCCTTCTGTGGTCTAGACACAGGGTTCTTGCAGAGGTAGACATTGTTTGTGTAAGATTGAGTCCATATGAACGTTACATTCCCATATGGAATTTATTTCATGCAGCTGTTGTAAAAACATGAAATTAATCCGTTCATATTGCTCGAGCTGTATAATTCAAGTCATGCGCATACATGGAATTGTTATGGTTCTTAATGCATGCCAATTTTTTTGACCACATTATAAAATAATGATCATTATGTTACTGAGCAACTGCGACCACTATGTTTGCTATAGGGTTAACATGGCACGTGCGTTTGCGTAAAAAATGTGTCCAAATGATTAGAGAAAAAACAGAGATTCCTGTTTCGACAGCTAAAGAATAAATGGCTGGAGTGTATGTGGTATAATGTCGAGCTTTTCTTTCTCCTTTTCTTTCATCACACTGCTATTATGCCCACCTGAAGTAGGAGAGTGGTGGAGCCGCTGGCATTCAAAACCAACCCATACAGGAGCAAAAAAGCAGAAAAACACACTCAGGCACAGCCGTAACACATACAGTGCACTCCGCAGAGTGCAATCACCACCTTATCACCACTCCTTCTCTCCCTGAGCTCAAACCCTCTGCAGTCTATTGTTTTTGTCCATCACTCTGTACCTGCCTGGTGAACATAGCATCCCTGGTTTTTCCTTCTCCTTCCCTCCTTCTTTTTCTCCCTCTCTCTTACTCAGTCTCTCACTATGGAAGTAAAAGAAGATAAGCAGAGCCTGAGCACAGACATCTGGTCCAGCTGGACCCAGTTTGGCACAGTTCAGAGTTTCTTTAATTTTTTTCTTCTTTATCAGGGAACAGGAGGAGAAAAAATGAACAGATACTCGATTTGTCTTTCGTCAGATGGCTCAAGTCCAGAGCCAAGAGAGTGGAACATTACAGAGCAGATTAAAGACAGAGGAGGAAGGGCGGGTTGGAAAAACAAGTAGGAGAGAGAGAGAGAGAGAGAGAAAGAGAGAGAGAGAGGTGTATGTGTTTACAGTGAGTTCACACATCTGCATCAAACTGCCTGACACATCTGCTGCTATTGCCGCATTTCACTACTCACGCATTCACGCACCTACTCAGTCACACACACAACCCAAAAATAACTAATCAAGAAAAAGAAGCCACCAGCGCCAAAGATAAACCTTCATTCGCCATCTGTCTTAGCGGGCCATATAAATGCAGAAACTTTTTTTTTTTTTTTTACCTTAAGAACGCATAGACTGCCATGCTATTTTTTTTAGCCATCAGATGAAGTCTGTCATTCGGCAATATGTTTCTGTAAGAACCTGTAAACCTAAAAGCCTTCGCTGTTGAGACGTTTGTCTGAATTGAAAAAATTGAAATAAGAAAAGGAAGAAAAGAAGGAAGAGTGAGCTTTCCAGGTGTTTCACATCAGTGGAGCTTTCGAGTGGCACACATCCTTTTGTTTATGGAACTGTAAAATATATACGGGGCATTCATAAAAAGCGTTCGTAAAATCGACCGTGCCTGTCATTAGGGACGCCCTGATGAAGAGGGGAGGGCCAGATGGGTGCAGGTAATTAACGGAAATCCATCCGCCTTCTCCCTCTCGTTATAACATCCTTAATAACAGACAGTCGCTATGAGAAAATCCAGTTTACTCAGCCAAGCAGAGTCATAGGTGTTAAGAAACACTTAGAGCGCATGTGATTGTTCTTTGGCTCAAATTCAAGAGTAAATACATAGCACGGGGGAGAGAGAGAGAGAGAGAGAGAGAGAGAGAGAGAGAGAGACTTACAAAGAATAATTGAGTAAATGACATTGATATTGTGAAAGCAGATTGAGGGAAAATGTTTAAATGAAAGTTGTTTGTGTACTAATTTGTTCTCAATTGCTACAACTGGTTCTGATCTCAAAGGAACTCCCTGAAATAAAACCGAAACATACAACAAGTACGTGTAATCGTGTGCCAAGTACAACAATTATTAAAGGTGGTGAGACGTGTAAGACTTTAAAACACAATAAGAACATAAATTAAAATATGTGACCTAAGTATTCTAAGGTTCTATCTCACATTCATTCTTACCAAGAAAGAACCGTATAGAACTAAAGTCATGAAGGCGCTTTGAATGCTGTTGGTGTCAGAGGCACAAGCATGCCAACTTTATCATGATAAGATTAACTCATCACTTTGAGAAACTTTTAAATATACTGAGACGTAATGTCAGCCTATAATAAAGCAATGGCCCTATGTGAATTTAATACATGCCCTTTAGTCATATTAATTTGCAAAAGTAGTCATCATTCTTGACACTGTGAGTGCAAAATTAAACCATTTGCACAGACACCACCCTGTATTTTGCACATATGGGTAGAAAGACTCCAATTTGAATAGTCATTAGCAAAAACATTTTTTTTTTTTTAATTTGAAAGATACAAGACTGTTGCAGAGATGCAGAGATGGATGGGGAAAAAAAAGAACACCAGGGAGTGAATGTAAATGTCACTGTCATTTGCTGTATCCTCATAATGCTCTTTGGGGCAGAGTGAGGGAGGGAGCACGAGTAAGGGACTGGGATGGCTCTAAATGGAAATGTACATCTATACATATGTAGGTGAACTCCACAAGGGTTGTGGGTTTGAGAGTTCACGTGAGCTGAGCACAGAGGGAGAGAAAGAGCATGACCTTACAGCCACATTTAGACCCAGGAGCAAGGCTACTGAGACCTACAGCAGCTCAGGACAGAACTTTATCTCACCTCTTATCTCTCTTTCCCTCACCTAGGGCTAATTAATTTAGTGTGTGTGTGTGTGTGTGTGTGTGTGTGTGTTTGTGTAGCTTATATACGAATGTCTAACACAGAAACCCAGTCTTACCTCATTTCAACAGATCGTATTTAAACGCAAAGTGGATTTCAGACAAGATTTGTTTTTCAGAATTATGTCTTCAGTTCCGGTTATATGTGCGCAGTTTCCCATGCTCCCCCTGTGTCTGCATGGGTTTCCTCTGGGTTCTCTACTTTTCTCCCGTGCTGGTAGGTGAATTGGCTACATTAATTTGGTGTGAATCAGTGTGTGAAAGTGTGTGCATGGTGGCCGGTGATGGACTGACGTCTCATCCAGCGTGTATTCCTGCCTCACATTCATCCACCATGACCTTGACCATGATAAAGCGGTTACTGAAGACAAATGAATGTCTGAAATCTCCTCCGTGATAAAACTCTTCCAGATGGCAGTAAGCTAACACGGGGCGTATACGTTTCTAAACTAATACCTAGACTAGCTAATACCTCTAACCTAAGTAATCTTCCCCTATAAATCCACAGGTTTGTGTCACACAAAGTGATATAATTACATCATTGGATAATGAATGTATTACAACTATGAACGATATTGTGGTATATGAAAATATAAGGTCAGCTTTACGGTAGCTATAATTAACTACTTCCAGTTAAGGCTGTTGACAATAATGACATGGAAAATGACGCATGATTTGCTTGCAATCTCAAAAGGGGAGCATATAGCTAAAAAAGTTGCATCAGCAATAGCAACATAGCTTGTACTTAGCTCATCTCAACCAGTAAAACACTTGTTTCCTGTATAGAACTCTTATTCATGGTTGCAAATTTGCTTTTTCTTCAATAGTTTTCAAAACTCCACACAACATCGAATTCACACAATCGTTGACACAAGTGCCTTAAACTTAAAATTAAACTTTTTTTTTTTTCTTTTTCATATCCAGGCTCCTCAGACTCCTAGAGACTTTCCTCACAGACAACATCTAAGGTGTCCCATAAATCCAGCATTATTGGGTTAATGTATATTTTATATTGAATTATATAAAATATGTATTTGTATTGTATTATATATTGTAAGCAAGGAGTAACAAATCCAAATAATCCTGCTCTGACCTGAGGAAAATGGTGGACATACTGAGCAAGTTCTTTAAGTAAATGCTTTTGCTTTGCTTTCACTTAAGTGAGAACTAAATTTAATCTGCCTCCAGTTTTTGTTTCTGCGCTAACTATCTTTAAAAGGGTTTAGCTTAATCATATTCCCTGACCCTGCCCTATTTGTACTAGGATGAGGAAATGTTTTTCAATGTAGACCATAAAGCACTAAGTCGCTCTAGATAAAGGCATCCGTTAAATGCTCTATATGCAAATATCTCTTGTATAGGTTTAAATTTGTCTAGACCACTATGGCATTTGTTTGAACCAGCTTTACTGACTAGTCTTTCAGGTTCTGAATGCTTCAGATTCTCAAATTACTGTGTATCATTACTCCGTCTTTTTCTAAGTCACTCTGCATAAGAACATCTGCCAAATGACTAAATGTAAATGCAAATGTGAGTGAATGTAAATGTTTGGACTCACTGTGTGTCAAACTGCTCATTCACATATTCCCTCACTCACACACTCAGATACTTAAGGCTTACCAGTTACAATACATGCCAATATCCACTTTAAACACAAACGCGCACACACAAATTACCCTGGGGGTCCGGGGGACATTTACATAACTTCGCCAATCCTTCTTCTGCAAGTTCTCTGAGTTGCTTAAAAAATGAGATCTGTTTGCCTTCTCATCTCAAAATATATCCAAGACACTTCACGGAAGATTATGCATTATGAATCTCTCTTTCTCTATCTCCCTTTCACACACGCGCGCACACACCAACAAACACTATCTTTCTTGCTCCCTCTTGCTTTTATTTTCTGCTCCTTATTGTATATTCTGATGCATGGATTTTAATAAAAAAAAATAGAGCATCATCATTAAAAATGTATGGATGGAAATTTGCCTCTGGTGTCTGCCTACATGTCTTCCTCTTCTTCTTTCTCTATCTCTCTCACACATTCTTTCCTCCATCCTAGTTAGCAGAGAAAAAAATAAGGGGGTGGGGAGAATGACAAGAAAAGAGGGGACAACAGCAGAATGCAGAGCAAGCATGGTCTTGTCTTGTTTATGGCACACCACACCTCTGGGCACCATGTGTGTACGTGAAAGACAGAGAGAGACGATTTGGGGCGAATTCCTGAATTCCATTACTGAAATGGTAGCTACAATCCTCAAATACAACTGACCACCCCTCCCAACAAACACACACGTACACACACACACACACGCACTCTCTATTTTTTAACCGCTTAGACTACAAACACCAAATTAAAGGAATTCTTAATATTCTCATTATTAAAGGAATTCTCAACTGATAAATAAAAAGTGAACTTGTTTTACTCATAACTGAAAGTCCTACGGCTCTTGCTGCAGCTGTCAATAAATGTTTGTGTGAAATGTAATATTTTTAGAGTTCTTTGATGAATTCACCAGTCAAACATATTCATAAATGGAGCTTTGAAACTGTATAATTCATAAATATTTCAAAAGTGCAAAAAAAATAAATTTCAACTTGCTCGCATATGGTTGTCACAACATTTCAAGAAAAGTATAAGAATGACCTTTTATTATGTTGCACCAGTGTTTTTTATGACGAGACATCAGTGCACCAGGGAAATTTGGCTAAAACTACTTGTACCACAGCTCTGTTGAATTCTCGAGTCTGATAAAGCGCTCGAGCGCTGATTATTTTCCTGTAATAGCCTGCCCTGTTGTGTTTTATTCCTTACATAAATAACAACTACTTCTCATCTCATGTTCATCGTAAGACATTTTTTGGCTAGTGTAAAAATTTGTTTTCAATTTGTTTTACATAATTGGTTATTGATCAACTTTTTAAACATCTCCAATTACAAGGGAGTTTAAAGCATGCAGGATTTCTTTGTTTTTCTCAGGGCAGGGAAACGGGTCAACAGTTTTTCGCTTGGTAATCACACATCCGCTACAGATGTGGAGGGCAGAGATTAGCTCGAGAAACACTGGAGTACGCCCTTAACATAAAAAAGGTCTCAAATAATAAACAGGGAATAAAGACAAAAGCACCACTCACAAACACGTGCTTGATACTTTCAGAACAGTGGACGGGGACACAGAAACAATCCACCCCACAACCACACCTCAGGCACGCTATACAGCTTCACTGAGAAAGCGACAGCAGGCAGTGAGAAAGCTAAAGGGAGGGAGGAAAATTTAGAGCAGTGCGACAATAGCGGGACATAAGAAAGAAGAAGAGACAGACAGCGGAGGTGACAGTGGCGGTATTGCAGGCTCTCAGCTCTTTTGCAATGTCTCTCCTCATACTTCACACCAGTTGTGGAGAGGTGCAGGCCCTGAGGAGGCCTCCAGCAGCCCCTATATTTCTGCTTTTCATATCTGTCACTCCCTTTAGTGCATTCACCTAAGACACACACACACACATGCAGCCTTTGCGTGTCAGAACAGCTGTTATTTTTGTCAATATTTTACAAGACAATGCACTACAAGTATGTTTTATGTTGAACATCTTGTGCAGTTCTTGGGCCACTGCAAACATAAGCCACATCACCTGGCTAGCAAGCAGAGAATGCTAAGGTTATTAATGTTGTTTTGTAGGCAAGAAGTGTAATAATGTAACTGTATAATGTATTTAATTAAAAACAAGACAAGACATGCTGCTATAGGAAAATAATCAATGATGGGTTGGTGTGACGAGCTCACTGTGAGTTAGTCACCACCTAGTTGATTATTTTCCAATAAATCAAGTGTTTTCACACATATCGAAGTGTTTTTGTTCCTCTTATACTACAGCAATTTGCCAAAGATTACTGTTATTGTATACACTCACTGAGCACTTTATTAGGAACACCTGTACACCTACATTCATCCAATTATCTAATCAGCCAATCGTGTGGCAGCAGTACAATGTATAAAATCTTGCAGACACGGGCTAGCAGCTTCAGGTAATGCTCACATCAACCATCACAATGGGGAAAAATTGTGATCTCAATGATTTTGACCGTGGCATGATTGTTGGTGCCAGACGGGCTGGTCTGAGTATTTCTATAACTGCTGATCTCCTGCGATTTTCACGCACAACACTCTAGAGTTTACTCAGAATGGTGCAATAAAGAAAAAAAAATCCAGTGAGCGGCAGTTCTGTGGACGGAAATGCCTTGCCGATGAGAGAGGTCAATGGAGAAAGGCCAGACTGGTTCGAGCTGACAGAAAGGCTACAGTAACTCAGATAACCACTCTGTACAATTGTGATGAGCAGAAAAGCATCTCAGAATGCACAACATGTTGAACCTTGAGGCAGATGGGCTACAACCGCAGAGGACCACGTCGGGTTCCACTTCTGTCAGTCAAGAACAGAAAGCTGAGGCTCGAGTGGGCACAGACTCACCAAACTTGGACAGATGAAGACTAGAAAAACTTACTCACTGAAAATTTACCCATCTTCTAATGGCTATTTCCAGCATGATAATGAACCATGTCACAAAGCAAAAGTCGTCTCAAACTGGTTTCATGAACATGGCAATGAGTTAAATGTTCTACAGTGGTCTTCCTAGTCACTGGATCTGAATCCAATAGAACACCTTTGGGATGTGGTAGAACAGGAGAGTCGCAGCATGAAAGTGCACCTGAAATATCTGCAAGAATTGCGTGATGCAGTCATGTCAACATGGACCAGAATCTCAAAAGAATGCTTCCAACATCTTGTGGAATCCATGCCATGAAAAATTGAGGCTGTTTTGAGAGCAAAGGGAGGCCCTACCCAGTATTAGTATGGTGTTCCTAATAAAGTGCTTGATGAGTACACATTATTGCAGCTATGAAAGGTTCTTCCCTTACGAGAATCTCTTTTCTTCTCCCTAAGTTAATAAGACAAACAAGCACTGCATGTCACGTTACAGAGAAAGCACAAAGTCCTCTGTCCTGACGACTCTCCTGTGGCAGCCAAACTTACTGATGGGTCCTTCCTTAAATGTTTACTAAATGTCTCCTTACAGAAAACTGCACAATGATTATATGTTTGTTAAATAACAGCACTTTTAAAAATCTGTTTAATTAAGGTTATGTGAAGACTTGTATTATACAAGACCCTGAGAATAAGTTGTTACAATAGAAACAATAATGTATTAGAACGAGTGTGGTATAATACTAATAGTATAATGTCAATACATGTAACAATATTATTTTTTACACACAAACACACACATCACCATCACTGACATTTGTGTTACTCCTCTCTCTCTCTCTCTCTCTCTCTCTCTCTCTCTTGCTCTCTCTCCCCAAATTAATGTTTTTAATCTCAAACATTACTATGTGCTTGTTTAACCTTGAAAATAATTGAACACAATTAGGCTCCCACTCTTACGCACTCTCTCTTCCCCTCAATGATTTGACCTCTTCTCTTCCCCCCCTCACTCCTTTGTTCACTTTCATTCGATAAAAATAAAACGCATCATCTTCAGAACCTCGGGCATTTCAGTCCATGACAGTAGAGAAACTTCTGCAGCGGCTCTATCCCAGCCTGCAGTGTTCATTTTCAGTCGTGCTCTCCTCAGACGCCCCTGCCTCCCTCCGGCCCAGGCTGCAGCTCGTAATCAAACCGTCTCTAGTGCTGCAACTGTCAGAGCGGCTCAGGAGGGAACAGAGGGGTTCGAAGAGGCTCGTGGACAAGAGAAAAAGGCAAAAAGAGAGCATGAGATGAGGCAACGTGTGGAGTGAAGGTTTTTAAAAATGTGCAGTTGGAAAAAAAGCATATTGGGGGGGGGTGTGTGGGCTGAGTGGCTCTATCGGCAGACTTCTACTGAGAAGAAGCAGCTCAGCTTTCCATTATTATATCCTGAGTTTGTGTGTGTGTGTGTGTGTGTGTGTGTGTGTAAACACATGGCTGTGAATGCAATCACTGAATGCTACACTTTCAACTCAGACTGGTACACTTTCACACAACCGGTTTCTATTTGATCCAGCTTGCATACATATATTATTCCTTAAATGTGGCTCATAATCTAGCATTATTGCTGCTAAATGAGGTATTACATAATATAAACAGAACCAAATCTGTATTTTCATACCGGGACTATTTATTTGCCATTACAAACAAAACATCTGAGTTATGTTATTAGACTTAAATCATTGCTGTATGAGCTAGGGTATGTAAAAATACATTTAAATATTTATACATTATACAAAATACCCAAAAAGGTAAATGTATCAGAATAAACAGGAAAATTAAATCTCAGATGATATCACTAGTGCCACTTCAGCTTATGAGGGAGATGTTAGCGTTCTAGTCAAAGATAGCTAATGCTAATGCTAGGGATCATTCAGAAACTAAGTAGTAATGAAATCATGAAGGCTCAATTTATTATGCTATCTATTTGATTTCTAGCTTATTACTCTGCCTCAAATAATATATAAATATAACCTGTTGTTAATTTTTTTTTCTCTGAAGAGCTAGAAGATCATAGCAGCTTGGCCTGCTAGCTAACATCCAGCTCGCTAGCTAGCAAATTCAGATAATAACAACTTAATAAAGGTTATTACTGATAATGTGAGGTTTTTAAACACTTATTAAATATCCAGTCATGTTGTCAGTTGACAGCCAACAGTTTTTGCTACATGCTAGATAGAAATGCTAGAAGTTGCTACGTCTCCATTTCCTGATCATTTTTTAGCTATAGAGCAGCCATTTTGCGATTTCCTGCTCTACAATGCACTACAACTGCATGAGTATGAGAAATTGTTTAGAAATATTTATTTATTATGAAAACAAAAAATACAGAACATAAAATTGTTTCTATACAAACTACATGACTTTTTTTTTCTACAAGCATCACATACAAATTATACTGTTTGAGAAAGTTCATATACACATACTCTGGGTCATGGTTATTTATATGTTAATTTGAGAAAATGTCACTTGGACACCATATTTTGTTGAATAATTATAATGAATTGTTCATATGCAGAAAAGCTACCGCATGAAAAACGGAAGCCTATGTGCTAAAGGTTTTGAGTGCTTTTGAGGCTTAGTGTAAGCTTTTGAAAACACCACATGGTGATACTGAGGCATTGTTGATGCCAATAATGCATTTAAAATATTTAAAATTTTTCAAATAATTCCAGGCTTAGATATGCATGACATGTATTTCATTCCGTTTATGTCTCAAGATTTTACTTGATATGTTATGACCTGGTCAGTACAAGAACATAAAGGTGGCAGCGTTGTAATCGTATCTGGCGTCAAAATGTGTTTTGCTTTATACCTTTATGGCCATATATCATAAAAACCCTGATGTTTTGTGTTGGGCTGTGCATAAATTGTGCCTGGAATCCCATCCAATTAGCCTGCAGGGGCTACACTGAAACCTGGAGGCTTGCTTCTTCTTCTCTGTCTAATCTATATTTCAAACACAGATTTGTGCTTGATGTGCTGTAGGAAATGTGAATTACAAGCTGCTTAGCTGCTTTTTATCCTCATCCAAATCTCTGAAGGATGTCCAGAAAGCATTAGAAATGTTTAGGTCTTCAAACATCCTCGCTCTGTCTGATATCTGCGATCAAAAGGGGAAAAAAAGAAAGAAAATGTTAGCTGGCAGAGTTAGCGGTCCTTTCAGGGATCTACAATGCTGTCCAGGACTGCAACTGGTTGTTGAGTTACGGGACAGTGTTGTAACGTTGCCACACCTCTCTTTCACGGCTAATTGGATCCACTGAATCGAGCGATCTCCAGAGCAGAGGACACAAATCACCAGCATGTCTAACAGCCAGTCCTGAAGAGGGCTCAAAAAGGACAACTGACCAGAAGAAATACTGGAGAAGCCTCTCACACATTCTGTCCAGTCTGTTCTTTAATACGGTTAGGCGTTAACGAAGAACATAATTTCATAGTCTGATGTGCTAAAAATCTTGAGTGATCTCTTTTCACCTAGCAACTCTTTAGCAGTGTGTGAAGAGTTCTGGAAATCAAACTTCTGATTATCTGTGCAGCAGATGGCCTGCATTAAATAGCTTTCAGAAACAGAACGAGCACATGATAATCTACAATTTTTGCAAATTATAAAGAAAGAAGTCAGCAAGGCTGTACACTTGTACATAACTCAGCACTTGTCAGCCAGCTGAACCTTCACAAATGTGTTTACAACTGACTTTTATAGCTGCCGAAATAATAAAACTCGCATAAAATACTCAAGCCATTTTTATAAGAAGAAAGGAGGCGGGATTAGTCATTAGCATAGAAATAGGAATGCTGTTAATGCCCACCCAAGATTCCTGTGTAAGACCACAAAAGTCTGAATACAGAACCTGAATCATGTTAGTTCTGATAATGCCTTTTGTTTCAAAAATAAATCGCAAGGTCGTCGATGGTAATGTCATGTCCTCAATTCAAACGCCGCAATAGGAAAGACACAGAGAGGCCGGGGAAACTGAAAAGCGCCATTTAGAATGGATTTAATAGAATAAAGACGAGACAGCTGTCGTACACTTTTCAGGCGCCTGCTTAGCGAAGAGTTAGCAAACAGTAGTTAGCCTAAGTGTGGCGCCACAGCATGCACCAAGGTTGTGGTTTGTAATCTCACATCTCAGAACACACAAAGACTAAAAGGAGGCGCCACTGTCTGAAACTCCATTTATTTTGTTCACTAGGGTCCTTTAGATATTTCTGGGATTTTTTAAGAATCCTCCTCTGACATGCTAACACCTAAAGCTTAATCAGCTGTGTGTGTTTCTTTTGAAGATGAAAAAAAATGCTGTCATTTTTTTTGTGATGCTATGATAATAGTTTACTGGCAGGTTCGCTATTACATTATATTAAACTAAATCAGTTAGTGGTATAGGAAAAACATTATTACTATGTAATGTTGTATAAATTGTTATGATTTTTAATGACTCTAAATTTAGACAACTTTTTCATAGCGCTGCTGAATTCTCGAATCGGATTGGTCAGAAGGTGTTGATTAATTTTCTTTAACAACAGTGGTGACAGTAGTATTGGCTGTGATTCAAATCACAGGTTTATTTATATTAATAAGCTTGTTCTAATATGTTATCATTTCTATAGTAACAACTCAGTCACAGGGACTTGTATGGCAGACACTCCAAATAATCTAAGATTAATCATAAACAGACCAAGTGTTGCTATTTAACAACGTAAAACATGTAATCGTTGCTATGGTGAAGCTTTCTGTAAAGAGACGTTTATTTAACGATTTATGGAACGAGTCTTAGGTGTGAGTTCTTTGTAATGGTGAGTAAGTCTTCCATGGAAGAGTCTTCTGAACAGAGAATTTTGCACTTCCTGGTTTCTCAGGAACATGAAAAGCTAAGTGTTTTTGTCTTATTAACTTCAAGTGATAACATGAACTGACTTGTCTCATGGATGTTCCATAACATGAAATCTAACTAAAAATGGTTACAAAGTACAATGTGTTGTTCATTAATAAATTAAAAATTGTAATAGTTGCTGTGGTATAAGAAGAAAATAACGCTTTGGGCAAGCAGAACTAAGAAAATGATCAACTTTGTCACTGATTATTTTCCTATAACAGCACACCCCATTGTGTTAATTCTTCTTATACCACAACAACTTGTCAGTGCCAACTGCAGTACAACTGCAGTTACAGTAACCACAGCATAATACACACACTATCATTTTTTTTGTTTCATGTGTCCAAAGTAATATGTTTAAAAGCCACAGTAGCCTTGTTGAGAAGACCATTTTGTAAACTGTGTGAGAGCGCTTTTTTGCCCTCCAGGTGTTCCCAGGCTGCCCAAGACCTGCTCTATAATTTATTACTGGCTCTTTTGACCAAGTGTTCCTTTGACCCCCACCTCTTGAGGAAATGGACTGGGGCAAAGTTGCAGAGACGGCTTGGATTTACTCAACCCCCCTGCTTACCTCTCTTAAACCAAATGTGAGTGGGTCCAGCATTGGGTCTAGGATTATTTCAGCAGGGCCCTTAACATAGGTCTGGTGAGGGTGTGACGTCCTGACACACACAATCCTGGTTGTTATTGAAACTAGTTTGAAAGGAAAAAAGAAATCGTGGGCCATTTCCTACCATTGCCATCCCCAGACTCTTTTTCTTTTCCTCCCACAGTCTCCACACATCTTGTGCAGAGGACTTTAACACGGTCTGAATTCTCAGTTGGCCTACTGCAGGTAGACTCTATAAATCTGTGGGCCAGTGAAAATTAAATGCCAATAGGCCCATCTCACGAGAAATTGTTTTCTGCCCTTAAAAGACTTTAATGGGGGGAAAATTTTGATTCCTTCCCATCTCTCTCTCCTCTCTCTGAATCGAAAATACGCAATTGCACACACAGATCTATACACCTACCTGTACAGGATGTTCTATATTTAGGTTTTTATATTTCACAGAAGCACTAAATCTTAAATCCTGGTGAAAATTCCTGAATACTGCATGGATATTTAACATAGTGTTATTTAACAAACTGGTTTCCTTGTTAAATTCTTTTTTATCTTTTGTCTCACCTCAAACTTAACTAACTCTCTCTCCTTTGTCTTGATATGAGTCTCATATTAAATTATTTTTATTCCAGTTTTATGATCTCTCCATATTTTTTTTTAATCAGATGGCTAATCCTACACTGGTAAATTCCTACAGACCTCCCAATAAGAGTGTCTGAAATTAGCATCTGCTATTAGCAAGGGGACCCTGGAAACTCCTTAATTCAGCTCATTTTATACCAGCCTCTCATAAACTCCATCTTGTGACCTTCATTTTTCACAAGCCGCCCTGCGCTCTGCCATCTAACAAGATTTATCGGTCCACGCTAATAGCCTGGGCTCTCTCAGGTGGCTTCGCATCGACATGGGGCTTCCCAGCTAGCGTGTGAGCTATGTGCTAATGAATATTTCCACTTCAACAGGTTTGATTCCATAGTACTGTAATCTGGATCTATGGCAAAAACGGAAAAATGCTCGTATATAGAAGAATATGTTGATCTAAAATGTGCCGTGGCAAGCAGCGTTTTAATATTTTCATAACCCAGAATTAATCAGAGCCTGAGTTATTATATACATGATTGTTTTTTCTTTCTTCTATAGTACACCCCTGCTAGATGAAGAATTGATTTGCAGCGACCCTTCTGTCGAAAGGGAACAATTAAACATATTACAATGTACATAATGTATCTCTCTCTCTCTCTCTCTCTCTCTCTCTCTCTCTCTCTCTCTCTCACTCTCACTGACACACACACACACACACACACACCTGGCTGAAACCTTTTCAGGTATATTGTATCGTATTCTTCCACTCACACACACAGCCCTGTGGCCACAGAACACACTGTTACCTCACAGCTTGATGGACGGCAACTGAAACTGCTCTCCACACCCACTGCTCTTGTTTGGGGATAGGCCGGACACACTCACATATATATGTGTGTGTATATATATATATATATATATATATATATATATATATATATATATATATATATATATATATATAATCTCTTTTAGAGCTTGACAAAAACAAAAAGAAATAGTGAAGCCCAACCTGTTCCTTCCACTTGTTTTTGTTAAGTTAGGCGGTTCAGACTTGAGGTATATAATTAGTCTATACTGATGAGATCTCACAGACAAAAGGCCTTCTGCCTCAGACCAGTGTGTCAGACTTTTGCATTCTTTATACAGGCCCTAGTGTTTACACCCCACTTATGCAATCAGGAGATCACATTAAATATTCCCAACTCTCTACATCTGCCTTTTTACATTCAGAACAAATGCTAAAGTGGAATTTCTTCCCCCTCCTTCAGCACAATTTGCTTGTTAAAATGTAAACAAAGCCTTGTAGACTGTTTTGAAGAGCAATGGTCTATCTAACCAATAAACTACAGAGGCTGTTATTATTCTGAGCTGCATCATTATACTGTGCCTTTTTGCACTTGCTACCACTACTATCAGAACCTGTGACATTAAATCTTTTTTCATTTGTATATATACAGTAAATACCACAGCCAAACAACTATGCAGTGGTTCTCTGAAGGCAACTATTCAAGACTAGTTGAAATAAGTGGCAAAAGTCAAATGCTAATTGTGCCCACACGGGCATCCAGTTTCACATGGGTCAATCTTTAGTTTCTGTGTATTTCACATAAAACTGAGAAGGCTATGGGAGCTTTTAGAAATAACCTTGTCAAAAATCAACCTCTCTGACGTCCTCTTCCCTGCTAATTTTCACACTAAGCCGGCTAAATGTAAATAAATGTAAATAGAAACGGCTATCGCTCACACTGGCTGTGTTGACTGTGGTAACAACAGATATGGTGTTGGGCTTGTACACGCCATCCAAGAACAAAACACGAAAATAACCAGAGGACAGAAGGACATACGCAAGGAATAAAACATGATGTGGCTGATTATTTTCTAATAACAGTACATCCTGAAGTGTTTTATTCCTCCTACATCACAGCAATTTGTCAGCAATTATAGTTGCATTTAATGTTATTGAGACAAATTAGTTCCTGTTATAACATCTATAAACAGTCAATCCGTCCCTACCTTCTGTTTTTTTTTTTCTCTCTCTCTCTTGATTTGATAAGACAAAAAAGTTTAGTTTGTCATGTGAATGAGAAACCGCTAAGCATAAACTCTGAAGACTTTCCTACGGTGGAAAACTTACCCAAAGTCACCCAAGAATCCATCTGTGCATGTTAAATAAACCTCTTACAGAAAACTTCATCATAATGATTATATATATTTGTACTTTTATTAATATGCATTCATTCTATGGAGCGTCAGCCAAGTCCCTGTAGAGAAACAATAATGTTTTAGAACAACTGCATTAATGTAAGACTGTGAATTACGGCCTTCACTGCTGACAGAGCCACGCTGTTACATAACATCAACACCTTCTGACTAATCAGATTTGAGAATTCAGCTGCACTAGACTTCAACAAGACTTCTATTTTCTATTTTCTAAGCCAAGTCTTTATTGCAAACATATTCAGAACAGCCTTTGAAGCAAAGTTTCCATAACCATTTACTGTAATTATTTTAACTTTCAGAGAAAGTGAGAAAAGTGAGTGGAAGCACTTCCCATCCAAGGAGGGAGGTCAAGATCAAGGATGCTAAATGGGTGTGTGAGTGTGAGCAGTGTATGCATGTGCTTGTTAAAACAGTTTGAATTTGTGTCTACTGTGCTAAAGCACGCTTCAATTCTGTGGCAGAACCGAATGCAGACTCTGTGAAGGTACACACGCACACACAAGTGGTGTGAATTGAATTGTCAGTCATATTTTGTGCTTATAATTTCACCCTGTAAACACACTTCCATCCAGCTAACAAGCTGTTTTGATTAGAAGACAGTGCCAGTAGGTGACAGAAGGCGTAAGTCACGGGGAGTGATGTCACTCTTTTATTGCTCACCCGCTTTTTTCTGATGTGTGAAGGACAAGTGTGACTTCATCAAAGCTTGTGTTAAATGGACTGGAGAGATTGCGTATATCTATTTGTTATCTCTCATTCATTCAGTGTCCACAACCACTTACCACAAAACCACTACATCTGTGTGATTTAGGGCTTTGAGATCTGTGTGATTTAGAGCTTTGACATACCAAGATGACTACTGTATTCTGGACACCTCTGGTAATTTGGGAGGTGTGTGCTCTGCTTTTGATGCTAGACGGCCCATTCCAGTGCCTGTTAGCAGCGTTTAGGTGTAGAGAGCAGAGTTTTCCAAAAGCATTGCAATGTTAAGATCATCTTAACTGGGAGAGAGAGTGTGTTTGATATGATGCTTGCTCTACCATTTGACAATGAACAAAGTGCTGCAATGCTTTTGGAAAATTTGACCAAGAATAGTAGAGTGCAAGAGAGAGGTCTCTGATTGGCTGTTATGCTGAGTGAATTAGAAAAAAAAATCGGAAGTGGTAATGCAAGTAAACAACGCTCAGTGCACACAGTTGCATTTGCTATACCTCTCTAAATTTTTCCAGTGAAACCGCTGTACAGACTGTTTAAACATATTCACAGTAGAAAGAAATGTTAGATAGGCTAGTTTCTTTGGCTCTGTCCCAAACAACATACTAATAGTCTAAATAGTAGGGCTAATAATCATAGTTTTGACATTATTGCAGCGTGAATTTTCATGATGCATACCTCATTGCGGGATGGCTTAAAAGTTGGAAAAGTTGCAAACAGAAGCTGTGTGTTTCCTAGAGTAGAACCACAGAGCGAAAACATGCTCATGTGAACAGCCAAAAACACTGTTAGTCTTAGATGTTAGACTGAAAAAATATGAGTTCTGTTAGGCCAAGTGTTGGAAAACCAGCAAGGAGAAGGAATTACTGTTTTAGTAAAGATGACTATCCTAGTCCCAAGTTTTGTGCAAAATGTTTAGAGCAACGAATGTTGGCTTTTAAGTAATCACTTTTATCACGTTATATTTTTATTGCGAATGTTTTTCCACCACATACTTTTGGTGGCTGAATCTCAAATGGTGTATGCTACATGCAGTGCACTACACAGAGTGTACAAGGCAAGAGATAGAGCACATAAGTAATGAATAGGAAGTCATTTGGGATTGATTGATAATGGTGCATACTGTCATAGGCCTAATATCTATGAAAATAGTTTATGTTAATGTACGAAAACCATATATATATATATATCAAATAACTATCACATATCACATTTTTGGTCCACATCATGCAGCCCTACTAAACAGTATGACTTTTCTGTGATACTGGATCTGGACAGTAATCACGCTGTTTAATGTTACAGCCCTTAGAGATACTAACACATAAGTACAGTAAACTCATACTGCACATATACACACAAATACAAATACCTTTATCACAGAAAATCCTCTATAACCCACACAGTGCTCAACATAGCTGCAGGTGAAACAAGGCCATGACCCTATAAGCAAGCACAGTAGTACGAAAATGCATTGTAGGAGAAAAAAAAAAAAAAGGCCATTCTCTTTGTGCAGCTCAGAAGCGAGAGCGAGCCATCTGATCGCTGCTGCTCTCCTCTGTGTTGACAGCCAACTGCTCCCTTGTGTTGCCCTACAACAGTACTAAGCGATGTTCAGTTTAAACACACATGGTTTTAAAAAAGATGAGAAGCAGAGGGAGCACAATGATGTAAAACCAACACAGCAGTGTGAATGCTACACACACACACACACACACACACACTCACACACACAGTGAGCTGCTGCTTAGAGAGTACAGCATGCCCCAAATCCATGTGCCAAGCAGAATGCTATGTCTCCTATGAGCAACACTTCTCTGCTGAATCTAGGCTGAAGCAGGGCTGGTTTTACCTGTTTCTCTTTCCAATTGAAAGCAGCTTTTTTGTTTTCCAGACCTCATGCTGCTGTGCTTTGTAGAAAATTAAATCCCACATTCCACCAGCCAAAAGACACTGATGCTGCCATTTACAATCAGTACACTGTCCACCAATCAAAAGGCGCCTCCGCTTGTGCTCGTCCTCTCCGCCTCTCTCTCTCTCTCTCTCTCTCTCTCTGGCTGTTTTCCAATCCTCTTTAAGATGTTGCTTTCATCAGCTTATCGTGAGAAATGTTACATGTGTGTCTGCGTGCATTACAGATTCAATCACTACAATTTACTTACGGAGCGAGGAAAAGGAGAGAAGGCATCGAGAATTACAAGAGACAAAAATAGAGCATGAATGAAAATGTGAGCGATCTCAATGCCTGCTTGAGCTACTTAAAAGCATAATTTAACCAAAAACTACAAAAATTGCTACTATAATTGCCCTGAAAAGTTAAATGAAATGGTTCCTATCACTCACTCAAAGACTGCTGCTCGTCAGAACAGATTTACACTGCTGTTTTACACGATGGTGACAAGTGTGGCCAAAAACGAGCCTCTCTATTAGAACAGAGGCTACATTACTATTTCCAGCATCACACTATCATGTGTAATGTTTCGTGAGCATGTTTGTTTGCATTTCTTCATTCTGTCAGTTCATGCTCCAGCAGGTCACAGATCAGTCAATAATAATGAGGAGAAGTGCAAATTTGATACAAATTTGAGTTGAGTTAAATGTGTATTTGCATATGCAGATGGATTTCAAGAGGCTCTTATTCACTCCCTTTCTTTGTATCTCGTGTTGCGGCTTGGCTTCTAAACACTCCCTCACACCCATCCCCGCCTCCTCTACTGTGTATTTGTGGAAGTGCGGCCTCCTCAAATCCACACTGCATGCGGCGCCTTCTGGGATCATTTAGGTGTTCATTACTTTCATCTGTCTGTGAGTCGGTCTTTCTGAACCTCTCGCTTCCCCCGTCTTGATCTCTGAATTCCTTTTTAACTCTCTCCCGTCTGCCAGTATTTACAAGTATTATGGCCTAAGCAGCTTTTTGTCTCTTTTTGCAAGGGATCAAAATCCCCTTAACAACACAGTAACGGTGCCAGCAGGTGATCTAATTTGAGCTCGGTGACTACTACTCGTATGGACAGAAATCGAAAGCACTCAAAATTAAGATGCAGTGTAAACACAGCAAAAATATTTTATATAAATACTAGGACCATCAAAGTTAAATGAATTTTAACAAAATTAATTGCATTTTTTTACTGTTAATGCAATTTCCTGGATCTTTAAACCACCCTTACCAAGCTACTTGCTTGCATGATTGAATGATGGAGTAAACTGTCACTGGTCTTTTTAATGGAAACTACTGGAGGTAAGTGAGTAGCCATAATTACCTCAGGGCTACAGCGCATTACACTGATGAAAAAAGCTCTGAGCGTAATGAAGACAGAAGAGTGGCACTATGCTGAAGCGAGCACCTAGCAATTTATGGCTGTAGCAAAGCAGTCTCGTTCTATCATGCGTCTCTATGGAAAAACTCACCTAACCATGACTTAAATGAATGTGGAAAAAGTTATATGTTACAAATATCATGTAAAAATATCCTTAGCATCAAATGTGACCAAATTAAAAACAAACAAACCTATATACTAAACCTATATAACAGCACAAAATATTGTAACTAAGCTAGTAATTCTTTTAATCATTTTGCAACCATAGTAAACGTTCCATTCCAGAGGATTGTTACTTCAGCTTTTCTTTGGTCAAAATTTGACGCATATTCAATGCAAATGAGTGTAGTTGATTTACATAGGGCTTACCCAATGGTAAGAAAACTTCAGTACAAAGAGACACTGACTGTGACAACACACACACGCACGTACACTCACTAACAATTTCTGAGGGTAAGCCTGATTTGGGTGTGTCAGTTTTGTGTTTGTTCAAGTGCAAACTGGTGTGCTCCCTACGCAAAGTGGAAAAGCTCACCACCAAGGAGCCACAGCTAAGCACTGGTAGAGATGACAGGCCGTGAGCTGTTTTTTTTTTTTTTTCTTTCTATTTGTTTATCCTGCTGTCTGAGGCTACAACACCTGCAGCCCAATTTCCACTGCTGCTATCATAATAAATTTAATCACAGAATAATTACAGAGAATCCACATTTAATATTCACGCCACTTAGATTTGCCATTTAGGTGCAGGGCCCAGAGACTAAAAGAAGAACATTTCTTTTACACACAACAATTATATTTGTGCATTCTAGAGACATGCGGAAAGTATTAGGATAATTACCATAAAATGCATTAGAATAAAAGTCATGAGTCTCAGTATCCCATTCCAAAGTACTCCTGACTGTGTAATTTTAAACTGATATTTTTTTTTTCTTTTCAATAAACAACTAAAAATGGACTAGGAAAATCTTTAACTTCTGCCCTCATAAAGAATGCAAAGATCTATGTATGTGCTTGACATGCAAACTGGATGCGTCTCCATGTGCTCAATGTGCACACTAGGGAAATCTGATCCTCTATGTCTTAACCTCAGACTGACTCGGAGTCTGTAGAGGAGACATGTGTTCACCAAAATTGGGGAATTGTTGACCTTAAATTCAGCTACGGACCTGTGTTGTACTTTAGGTAGCTTTAGCACATAACTAGCTTGCTGGTTAACTGCTAGCAAGCTAGCTCTATTTGTCACGGGTAGAAAGACTTCAGTCAGATTTCAGTATCGGAGTCTTAACCTTGAGTGTCATGTTCTTGATTGCCAAACTTGTTGAAATATATCCAGATGATCCAGGTTTTGTTCACCATTAACATTAGCTACGTTTGCTACAGGACAAGTTTATCGCTCCATGTCTGTGGCTAAAAAGTGTCCGGTTACCATATCAGCACCTAATAATTTGTGCATCGGATATGAGTGATTCAAAACTCAAATAACTTTGTGCAGAAGTGCTGGAAAGGTATCTGTTTAAAAAGTCGAATAATGTTAATTCAAAGCTATTATAAAATAACATCATAAAACAAAAAATGGTGTTTTTGACTTTAAGAAAAAAAAAAGAGCCTGAAGTTAAAGCATAAAAGATGTTTTAACTTCCTACAGAGCTAAAATGTCAAATATATCATTTTCCAAACTCCCATGTGCACAATGATAGCTGGAACTCAAACACACACCTGCACTGGGTTAAATTAATGACCTCTTAAATGTCTCGTGTGCAAGGGAAACGGCCGAGCTACAATTACCTATCTGAATCTGGAAAGCTGCCTCTCTCTTTCTCTCACTCTGTGTGTGTGTGTGTGTGTGTGTGTGTGTGTGTGTGTGTGTGGTTGAGGAGAGTCATGGGGCAAGGTTACCTGAAAGACCACACATTCACAAGACTAGCATTCTAACCTACACACACACACGCGCGCACACACGCGCATACATACACACACACACAAAGAACAGTAGAGACCTTTCTCAAGCCAGTTAACAGGGACTTCTTTCTTGTCTGTGTCTTTCTTCTTTCACCAGACAGAGAAAGTCAGTGGAAGAGGCGAGAGAGAGAGAGAGAGAGAGCGAGAGAGAGGAAACATCTCAGGTGTCGTACAACAGGATCTGAAATCAAATACGATCAGAAAGACCACTCTGCAGCTTAACATGCAATTTCAGGGATCATTCACTACAAGGGCATGGCATTCTCACGACTACAAGCTGTTCATCGGTTAACTCTGTATTTTTTTGTCTCTTTTTTTGTAAACTTTATGCTTTGTAAATCATCACTCATATCCAGTTCCAATTAGGTTTTAGAGCTGTCTTATTTAACCTATTTGACACATATCCAATTTATTCACAGACATGATCAACTGCAGAAATTCAAAAACATGAGGTTCTTAATTTATCCCTGAAAAAAAATGATGTCCTCCTCACAAACAAGCCATTTATAAACCAAGGCTCCACTTCCAATAACTTAATCCTATAATTAGAGCAAGATAATTATATGTAGGTTCATTTCAGATAGATTTAATCAAGTAAATTTTAGGCATGAGTAAGGAGAGGGAGAGTGTGTGAATAATAGTGAGCATGAGAGAAGGAGAGTGAGAGAAATTAACTCCCTTTTAGCATCAACGCAAATGTCAACATAAGAGAAGTCCAATTTCACAGACAAAAGCAAGCAGAGAACATACAGGGCTCCCAGCAGTCGATTGCTAAAATTAAATTCTAATGACTTCTCCTTACAATGAATTAGATATAGACTATTATTCTTTGCAGCAAACTTAATGGGTTTTGCAGGGACACATTGGCTAGTCCTGATAATGTTCAGTAAAATATCAAGGGAGCCCCTGTTAAATTGTCAGCAGGGATAACTCACGAAACGGAGCTGGACTTGATAGCGCCTCGTGCTTAAGAAGCAGTAATTGCATACTGCTATGACGGCTTGCGCTGCACACCTTATGAGCAAAGTCAGCCGTGCATTAACGTCCTCGGAAGAAAAACAGACGTGCACAGAAACCACTGCAGTGCTCAAATAAATAATTATATCTAAGCAGAGTATGCGGACACACAATACATGTGCTATGGCACCAAATAGAGTGCGTGGTTAATTATGTATGAGACATCTGTAAGAAACATAAGCAATGAATTGCATTCCTCTCACAAGCGAGCACTCACGCCTCTACATGGTACATTAAAGGCTGAGAGAGGGAGAGAAAGAGAGAGAGAGAGAGAGATGAAGGACTAAAAGTGATTTGTTGATGGATGGGGAAACCACAAAGAAAGATAGCAAGAAGCAGCAAAGAGTAATCTGGGCAAGGACACAGCACAAATACGGATAGAGAATGAGAAGAGATCAGGCATTGAATGAGAGAACCTGGGAATCTGTGCAAGAAGAAAATACTGTGAAACAGAGAAGAAACATTGAAGGTAGTGTGCAGGGAGGAACTTGGAAAACAGAAAGATTTGTCTTGTTCTAGGAGAGAAGTATTTACGAATGCAAGAACAGTTGCTTGTTACACTGTGTCGATGTAAGTGAATTATTAATAATGTATCAGGCTGCCACGGAAAACACATGAAACAACAGACCAAGCGTTCTTTCTTTCTTTCTTTCCATTATGTACAAAATAAAAGGCTGACTTCATCATGTATTTACCTCGTTTTCTTCCTCTCTGCTCCAGCGGAGAGAGAACAATAACAACATGAACTGATTAATTCACACACACGACTCCGAATATGAATTCCTTGTTAAGTCTGCAGAGCTAAAAAGTATTTTACATTTTAAATGGCAGAATAAAAAGACAGTGAAAAAGAGAAGGAGTGAAATTGAAATGGGATGAGGTAGATAAGAAAGGAAGAGAAATTGGAAATGGGATGGCAAGAAGGACAGAGAGAGAAATGGGGATTTCACGGCTGAGTCGGTGAATTGATCCAGACATACAAGTGCACAGGAATGTTAAATGTAACCTCTTGCCCACCTGTTCCCACTCAGCTTCAAGGAGCAATATAAAACACGACACCGTCACTAACATTCCACCATTTTCAATCTCTACACCCCCCTCCCACCAACCACCCTCAAACCCCTACCCACCCACCCACCCTCCTTCAACACACTCCTTTCTCTTATCTCACTTTCTGTGTCCCAGAAATCAGTGGCTGGAATTTCTTAACCTGGAATTAAGAAGTGTTAGCGCCAGCTGCAGGCCCACTGCTGTGACAAAATAGCTGCAAACCAGAGCCATATGTGATCCCATCCACTCCTCTGACACACACACACACACACGGACAGAGGTCACACACACTGACACCTCAGCTGCACTGTGAACACAGCCTCAAAGGAGCACCACATATCCCCAGCAAGGGTTCAACACAGCCGGCTCAGACGTCCCTGACTACGCTAGGCCCTGATGCCATTTTTCCAATTACATTTAATGTCATTATTGACTGATCGATTCAGAGAAACAGACACATAAAATACATACGTATAACTAGCATGATGCTAGAACATTGGATCCTGACTACTAAAACAATCATTCCTACAAAGAAATATGACTTAAAAATGAAAGACATGTAACTACTGTTGTAGAGTAATGAGTTAAGATAGGTTCTTACCTGCTTGTTGTACTTGTTCAGGGTTTGGCTGCTGTACTCAGAGCAGTGGTCAGATCCAATGGATATGTTATCTCCGGTGCCCACAAAGGTGTTGGCCGGTGGCAGATCCTGAACAGCCTGGTGCTTTTTCCCTGCTGTGGGTGACTGTGGATGAAGCTGAACAGTAGGTAGAGGTGAGCTGGACTTGTAGTGGCGGGCAAGGTCTGGGCTTCCAGGCCCACCATTAACAGAGCGATAACGCCCCATTCCAGGGCTGTCAGAGAGTTTCTCATTGACGCCATCATAGCGCTGTCCATTAGGCTTTGACGCCTCGACTGTGACAATACTACTGTACAGAGGCTGCTTAGACTTCCTTTTGTTCTTGTCTTTTTTGGGTTTCTTGTTCTTGTCATGCGGCTGCGGGGTGAAGAAGTCCTCATGGTCTTTCTTACCAGCCTCATACCCGTTCTTGTTCTTGGGCCTGCAGTAGCGGGCCATGACCACAATGAGGATGATGAGAATGACGGTCATGATGCCAGACACCACTCCGATAGCAATGCTTAAACGCTGCTTGCCCAGGTCATAGTTGGGGTCTCCGGCAATGTCGGCATTAAGGGGTGTACCGAGGCTCTTGGCGATTTTGGCTTCGACTATGGTGGAGTTGGAGAGAGTTTCATTGACATAGACATGCACTAGTGTGGTGGTGCTCTGTGACGGAACGCCACTGTCGTTAACTTGCACTACCAGGCGGTGAAGGCCGTAGTGTTTCTGTTCTAGCTTACTAACTAATGAAATAACGCCAGTGGCAGGGTCAATCTCAAATAACTTGAAGGGATTGCCTCCTACTATGCTGTACCTGAGGTCAGCGTTGACGCCTGTGTCAGTATCGGTAGCTATGACTGTCCGGACGACTGTTCTCAAATTGCTGGATGGAGGTAACAGAGTATAGGAGCTGTTAAGGGGAAAAGTGACTGTTGGTGGGTTATCATTTTTGTCCATGACAAAAAGTGAGACGGTGGCCGTTGCTGATCGCGATGGGTCCCCACCATCAACAGCCTTAACACGGAATGAGTAGGTGGTTTTCTGTTCACGGTCGAATGATACGGTAGAAAAGATGGTTCCTGTGTTGTTCTCAATGGAGAAAATATCTTCCTCTTCCTCAATGTAGAGGCTCATCTCAGCATTATGTCCCTTGTCTGCATCCATTACTGTTACCATGCCTACGGGGCTGTTGGGTTGCAGGTTCTCCTCTAAATAGAAAGTAAAAACATCCTGCATAAACTTTGGTTCATTGTCATTCTTGTCTGCCACCAGTACCACCACTGTAGCTGAGCCCTGTAAAACAGGCACACCTTTGTCTTTGGCGATTACTTTGAACTCATAGCGCTCTGTTTGCTCTCTATCAAGTATTGTGTTAACACGAATGTCACCACTGTCTGGGTCAATGGAAAATATTCCATTCACAGAGGAGTCTAGTGAGTATGAGATTTCTGCATTTTTACCACTGTCTGCATCCAAGGCCACTACAGTCAGTACACGTTCACCGGGAGCATTGTTCTCTGGAAATGAGACTTCCATTGTGCTTTTGCTAAAGATAGGTGGATTGTCATTCATGTCCCCAACTTTCACGATTAATGAGTTGTTTGCAGACAGACTGGGGCTGCCTGAATCCACAGCGACTATGACGACATTGTACTCCTGCACGGCTTCGTAGTCAAGTGGCGCTGACGTGTGCAGGAAATATTTCTTTTTGTTCATGTCACCCTCTATCTCACTCGCAGGTTTCAGTTGGAAGGGCACATCACCAACCACGGTACATGTCACAACACCGTTCGGTCCCTTGTCACGATCAGACACTTGCACTAGTGCAATAGGTGTGTCTACCACTACGTCCTCTGCCACATTCGCCACACCATCTCTCAGGTAAATGCGTCCAATTTTTCTTATGTCAATATTCGGGACGTTGTCATTTTCATCTTTGATATTGATAATCATCGTTGCCTTGTCTGTCTTGGGAGGCTGACCACGGTCTCGGGCCATGACCGTGAACCGCAGCTGACTTACTTCCTCACGATCAATCCTGTGCAATACACTAAGCCAGCCTGTGCTCTCGTCTAACCGCAGCAGTCGCCGCACTGATTCAGTGGCTGCCCCGAAAACATATTCAATCTGGCCATTAACCCCAACATCAGCATCCATTGCCTTAAGCTGGAGGATGGGGGCGCCAGGAGAGCTGTTCTCAGGTAGGTCTGCCTCATACACGCTCTTCTCAAAACGCGGGCTGTTGTCATTCACATCTGTAATCATCACTCTGAGGATGGCTTGAGAGGAGCGCGGGGGGTCGCCGCCGTCCCTGACGCGCAGAGTCAGCTCATAGGAGTCGCGCTGCTCTCTGTCCAGTGCGCCTTTAATAATCAGCTGCGGCTGTTTCTCTCCGTCTGTAGTATCAGCGACCTGAAGTTCAAACACGCTACTCCGACTCGCGCCGTCGTCAAATCTTCTTTTGCCCATATGAGAGTCGACATTGGCGGAGCCTCCAGAGCCTATCCGGCGCACGGAGCTTTCTCCGCTGTCCTGAATCAACTCGTACCTCTCTATCCCGTTTCTGCCGAAATCCCTGTCAGTGGCTGTGGGCAAGAGATAAAGCGTGCCGATCGGCCTGTTTTCCTCCACGGAGAGAGTAAGCACAGGCGACGGGAAAGACGGCGTGTTGTCGTTTATGTCCAGAATGATGACCTTGCCCTCGAACAGGTCTACCCAGCTCTGCGCGGGCCCGATCACGGACACCTCGAAGTCTATAAAGCACTCATTCTCGTCGAAGATCATCTGGCACTGCTGCAGCTTCTCGCGGTCAATGCGCCGCTCGTTGGTGCTCAAGTCGCCGGTGATGTTGTCGATCTTGAAGAACTCAGAGCCAGACTCAAGGGTGAAAGTCACATCCCCGGAGCCGGCAACGATGCCGAGGTCGGCAGCCACGTTCCCCACGCGCACATCGGCGGGACCCTCCTCAGCCAGGCGGTAGCGCAGCACTTGCTTGGCCGCGGGCTGAGTCAGCAGCTGCAGCAGCACAAAGCAGTAGCAGAGGCAGTCCGTCGTGCCGGTATTCCTCATCGCGCTCGCTCTCTAATCACCGGTTTCGGGGGTAAAAATGTAAAGTTATTTCATCAACAGTTTGCTGAGACGATGAAGCGTTTTCCCTTTCCGTTGGTGCTGCCGCCAGTTTTCTCAGCGCGCGCTCCAACTACAGTGGATTTGTGTTGGAGAACAATCTCTCCTCCTTTCCCCCAAATATATATTCTCTTCACTCTTTCTTTTTCTCACCATGAATGCCTCCAGAAATATATATATTATTCTCTTCACTCTTTCTTTTTCTCACCATGAATGCCTCCAGAAATCTGAGCCCCGCAATTAAACGCATTCAAGCCTCATAGTGGAATTCACACAGTACAGAATTAAACGCGCCTGTAGTTTACTCTATAACAGAAAAAAAGACGTCAGACATTTCAATCCATTCTAACTCGGGATAAAAAATGCTTTAAAAATCCCGTCTTCTTGAATCGCACATATTTCCAATAAAATCGCCTGAACTTTACCGCTCCGGTTGCTTGCGCGCGCACGCACGAGCTCTCCCTCTGTTTCTGTCAGTGGCACAGCAGAGTTTTAAAAGCAAGCTCTGCAGTCTCGAGCGACGCTGAAACGGAGCAGGAAATAAAATGCGAGAAAGAAAGCGGAGTTGTAAATCCCGAAGGAACTCGCATAGAAGTGAGTGGTGGAGATCCCGACCCCCGGACTGGTCCTCTGTCCCTCGTTCTCCGTCCGTCCGTGCGCGCGCTCCTGCGTGTGTGTGTGTGTGTATGTATGTGTCTGTGCGTGTGTGCGTGCGTGCGTGCGCGCGTATGTGTGAGTGTGTGTGAACGCAGCACCATGTATCTGCGGCACTCCGAGAGGCGCTCGCGCATGATATTGCAGCGTCCCTCTCTCTCTCTCCTTCTCTCTCTCTCTGTCTCTCTCTCTCTCCACCCCTTCGCGTCTTTCTCCCAGCGGCTGAACTCAAGCACTTAGTTTAAATGAAAGTGTTAGTGCGGGGATGGCTTTGTGTGGTGGGTATGAGAGTATGCAGTCTCGCGCTTTTTTTATTTTTTATTTTTTTGGAATCCTAAAGAACATGCAGATAAATATTACACCAGTGCGAGATCAGCGCGTGCCCGTTCTGGCACTGGTAGCTGGGGTTTAGGAGGGGAAAAAAAATATCTGAGCGATTAAAGCAATAAGGTCTAAAATGTAGATGCGTTTTATTCACCATTTCGGATATTTCATCATATAACCACGAGGCTTTTGCGTGATTCTGCGTGGTGCAGCCTGTTCTCAGCGCGTGCATGTTGCGCACCGCGTTATCCCGACTCAGCAAAACAACTGCGCGCGTTCAATAAAATAGTCGTGCGTTCCGCGTCAGGTGGCCACAGGCACACTGCTCGTGAACTTTTTGATCCCACCATTTATTTCCTGCGTGTTGTCCCCTGTGGCGGATTCGGTTTCTCTAACCCGCTCTTCATGAACACATCAGTGCACTGATGTTAAGCTCCAGCTCCGTGCACTGCATCCGCGAGCCGCGCGTCTGATACTTGTAATGTAAATGCACGCGCAGATTATTTGTGCGCGCGCTCATTATTTCTCATTATTGAGTTTTTTTTTTTTTTTTTCTTTTCCCTCCGCACTAGTCGAAGACCGGGATGGCACCACGGACAGCGCCGCTCGGTACTCACAAGAGAAAAAGAGTGCAAGAGAGTGCGTAATGTGTGTGTGTGTGTGTGTGTGTGTGTGTGAGAGAGAGAGAGAGAGAGAAAATCCAGCGCTCTCCGTAGGATCTATCCTTGCACGAACGCACAAACTATAGCAACCAAGCCTACACTGAGGTTATAATGATTAAAATCACTGTAATAAACAAGTCCACGTGGTCATTTCTACACACTATGAAGGAGGATTCTCTTCAAAATTCAGCATGCGGGCGAGTGAATAGGTTTCTCTCCATTCTGAGGATATCCCGACCCCACAAGAGGCTTTTCACTTTGCATTCACTCCTTTTTAAGCGCGCATGATGATAAGAGTAGGCTACATTATACAGTATACTATAGCACATGCTTTGATTTATACTACTTCCAAAACACTGCACTATTTACACTACACTAACCCAATAATGAAAGTCTGTAGTGCTGCAGTATGCGGGTTTTATCCGGCGCCTGATAGGGGACCAGCGCCCTCTGTCGGCTAATTGCGTGTAATATTAAAGGAATTGTCGTGCCCTTATATCTTAGGCCTTTTCCTAGTCTGTTTTTTTTTTCTTCTTCTTTTTCTTCGGCTCATGACACACTGTCAGGGGCCACTTTAATTCCCTGCTGTCCGCTTCAGAAAGGTAAAGGCACTAATTAGGAAATTAATGACATTTGTAATGAGTGTTTTCAGGGAAAAAAATGCTCTAGGGGGTATCACTCTTGACATGATCAAGGCAAAAAAAAAATTAGGGGGAGGTCAATTTTTTAATCGTGACTTTTATTTTTGGATACTGCTCATGGGAGCTTTTTATATTATGACTTCCAGTTAATGCAGAGTGTACTACAGAGTAGAAGCCATTCACATGTGTACTACATACACTCAGGGAAAAAGCGTTATAAACTGTGGGTTTTTGACATTTTAACATGTATCTTTCAGCTGGAAATGTGCATTATAGTACCTTTAAAAACGATTTAAAGTAGTTAAATTCATGACTGTAATTACCTTTTAGAGGTCCACTGTATGTACGATACATACAAAATCGCCTGAGGGTGCGAACAACAAGGAATGGTACAGTTTAGTACACTTTTTTTCCGAGAGTGTATGATTTAAAAGCTATGAGTGGCTCATATGTAGTAGTGCGTAAAAGCCTTGGCCTACTTTACTACATAGTGTAAATGCCACTGCTTTGAGAACTACATCAAGCATAAAAGCCATCAGCCAGAGTACTATATAAACACACTGGTTATGACGTTGGGGTCATTTGACCATAGCATGTTACAGTGTATAGCATCACTACATAGCTCACTCTATCGATTAGTAAATTCACACATTATATTCTTTTAAAAGGCAATTCATGAGAAATAGTTCATATATGAGCAAAAAGAAGTTTTTTTTTTGATGATATATGAACTTTAAAACCTCATCACTCATGATGTACATAGCACACTACATAAAAAAACAATATATATATATCGACTGTGAAGGCATGCTGCCACACACTATATTCTCTTAACACATCACGTATGAGTCTTTAATTTACAATGAATATAAAAACTCTACACAACCCTGTTAAAATGGCAGGTTTTCCCACCGTCAATGTAAAATTACAGCTTATAAAAATTAAGTGAAAAACAATCAGAAAAAAATAGGAAAATAGGAAAAAAAAACAAAACTTACAATATCCTAGTTGCATAAGTGTGCACACCCCTAAACTAATAGTTTGTTGAAGGACCTTATGATTTTATTACACCACTCAGCGATTTTGGGTAGAAGTCTATCAGCATGGCACATCCTGCTTTGCCAATATTTTCCCCACTCTTTCTTGCCAAAACTTTCTAGATCTATCAAATTGTAAGGGCATCTCCTGTGCACAGCCTGCTTCAGGTCACTCCACAGATTTTTAGTTGGATTCAGGTCTGGGCTCTGGCTAGGTCATTCAAAAACATTGATCTTCTTTTGGTTAAGCCATTCCTTTGTTGATTTGGATGTATGCTTTGGGTCATTGTTGTGCTGAAAGGTGAAATTCCTTTTCATCTTCAGCTTACTAGCAGACACTTGAAGGTTTTGCACTAAAATTGACTGGTATTTGTAGCTACTGATGATTCCCTCCACCTTGAAAAAGCTCCAGTTCTGGCTGAAGAAAAGCAGCCCTAAAGCATGATGCTGCCACCACCATGCTGCACCATAGGTATGGTGTTCTTTTGGTGATGTGCTTTTTTTTTCTCCAAACATACCTTTTGTAATTATGGAATTATTATTGGAATCTTTTAGAATTGGCCTTATCAGACCATAACACATTTTGCCACATGGTTTGGGGTGATTTAGTTGGGCTTGGATGTTTTTTTGTGAGACAGGGCTTCTGTCTATCCACCCTACCCCATAGCCCAGACACGTGAAGAATATGAGAGATTGTTGTCACATGCAGAGAGTAATCAGTACTTGTCAGATTTTCCTGCAGCTTCTTTAATGGTGCAGTAGGTCTCTTGGCAGCCTCCCTGAAAGTTTTTGTCTTGTCGTTTTGTACATTTTAGAGGGATATCCTGTTCTTGGTCCATTTTCTCCACTTGTTGATGATGGATTTTATGGTGTTACATGGTATATCTAATGTTTTGTAAATTCTTTTATACCCCTCTCCTGGTCAATATTTTTCAAGAAGTGAGATACTATACATGCCTTTTTGAGGGCTCTTTGCAGACCATGGCTTCAGCAGTCAGATGAAACCAAGAAGATGTGAAGAAAATCCTACAGAAGCAGCTGGTCTTTATTTGGGGTTAATCAGAATAATTTCATTGATGACAGCTGATATATTAATTATTTAGAACATGAGCTTGAATGTGATTCATTCTGAGCACAGCCACATCCCCAATAATAAAAGGGTGTGCACACTTATGCAACCAGGTTATTGTAATTTTTTTATTTTTCCTATTTTTCCCTAAAATGTTTCTGATTGTTTTCATGTCATTTTTATATGTTGTAATTTCACACTGAGGGTGGAAAAGTTCTGACATCAAAAAACTGCCATTTTAACAGGGGTATGCAGACTTTTTATATCCATTGTAATTAATATATGTATAAGCAACAAGAATGTGTATATATTGCATACAATGTTAAAAAATCAATTACAAACATGCTGACGTTGCGGAAATGTGGAAATTACATGGATGACTTTTTCATTTTCGAACAACGTTTGTCAATAGAAATTGCATAAGAGACACCAAATTTTCTTGGCTATTGACTAACAAAGTATAAATTAAATAAAAATATATTATACAGCTTAAGAACTTTTTCTTCACCCAAGCAACCGAAAGTTAAAAATTGAAACTACCTCATTTTCAAGCACAGTTCAGGAGGAGTTGTGACTCAGAGACTCAGAGAGTTAAAGTGGGAGAAAGTGATGCTGAGAAAGTACTGTTTCACCAGAATAACTTCCCTTAGAAGCATTTCACTGCTGGGGTCCCAGCCAAAGGTGTCAAAGCAGCAACAAGGAACACTTCTGTTAATGATAAATGTGATGGAAGTCACTCCAGAGTGGGAACATCCAATGATCCCAAAACCTTGAGATATTTTGGAGTGAAGCAATGTGAATAAGTTGTTTGGGACTATGGGTGCCACAGTTGATCAATTTTGTTCCAGCATTGCAAACTCACCACATTCCTACGGGGGCAATCGTCATTTCCATATCTACTCAACATGCTGGCATCACTCAACCTCTATAGTGACAGAAGCTCCATTGATTTTGTTTTTTGCAAAAACGTTCCCACAGTATATAATCCATATCAGTTTGGGAGTCACTATGTAAAAGGCTAAATTGTTTTTGTTTTAAATGTCAACCAAAACTTGCTTTAATTTTGTCTATTAAACCGCAATAAATAAATTATTTGTTTGTATAGGTTCAGAAATGGCTACTAGCAGATATACCAATGTTACATTTAGTTATTCAGTTATATTTTCCACATAGCAATCACTAATTGTAAGTTCAGGCCAGTAGCTAGTCAAAAGCTACCTTGATCCAATATTTTCTCAACCTAAGCTACATCACCCAAGAAATGGGTGCTGGACTGTTTTTTTATTCCCACTTGTGCAGTTAGTATGTTTATACCTGCTATATATATATATATATATATATATATATATATATATATATACTTCTACTTTATATTCTAGATTTAAATCGTGACCATGACCAGGCAGTTACTAAAGGAAAATAAATGAACGCTTAATGCATCACATAGTGACTCATATTCATGTTAATAAATGGTCTTTCTTTGTACCACAAGCTTCATAATCTGACTGCTCACTCACACCCATGAGCTTCATATCTTACCACTGGCCCACATGAAAGTAAACCTCTTCTGCTCCCCTTTTTTCATGTGATGCAAACCTCTAGTTTCAACCAAATGTATGAACACTGGTTACGTGTGTAACTGTGGTTCTATGAATAGTGGAAGACCACCAGAGATGGTTAAACATAGTGGAAGGTTGTCATGTACCCGCGTATGATACGAGAATCTCGTATTCATTCAGTCACACGTGACCTTGACCAATGACATATCAGAGTCCATATAAGCTTTCATTTACGTCATGGTCTGTCTCTGCAATCATTCTCGTCAGCCTGAGTGACCAGAGACACTGGCGGTCTTCCACTATTCATAGAACCATGGTTACAGCCATAACCAGCGTTCTATTTCATAGTTCCAGACCACCAGAGACGGTTAAACATAGTGGAAGATGTATACCACCAAGTCACGAGGACTGAAATCTAATATTGTCCGTAAATACAGCAGAACTAACTGAAGGTAGGGAGGCAACATTCAGCCTGTAGAATCTTGTAAATGTGGAAGGCGATACCCATGTGGCTGCTGCACATATGTCTGATAGGGAAACACCATGTAGAGCCACCCAAGAAGTGGCAACCGCACAAGTGGAATGGCACTTCACGGATGTTGGGACTGGGCAACCACCCAAGCGGTAAGCATTGGAAATGGTGTCTACCACTAAATGAGACAGCTGATGCTTAGACAAGGATGCACCTCTCTGACAGGGACCAAAACAGGGACCAAAACGAACAACTGGTCGGTGGTGTTCCACAACGCCGTTGTTGACACATTGTCGCAACGCTCGTACTGGACACAGTGCTGGAATAGGAGCTCCATCAGCAGGGCGAAACACCACAAGCTGAAAGGAGTGGTTAGAGAACTGTGCTGATAACACTTTGGACTGAAAAGCTGGATTTGACCAAAGCATAACATTATTATCCTCAGGGCCCCATCTAAGGCATTGTGGACTCACTGAGAGGGCCTGCAACTCACTAACCCTCTTGGCTGACGTATATGAGCTTGTTCGAGGGGCTCATAAAGTGCTGAACACAAGCTATCAAGCACAGCCTGCAGATCCCACTGAGGTCCACTGCCATCCCGTATCTCTTCCAGATCAATTGAATCACTTCTCTGTGGAGACACCAATCCCCCGACCTCAGGCTGCGGTGAAAGAGGGAGTCCGCCACATTGTAGTTCTGACCAGGAATATGCATTGCCCTGATCGACAGGAGGTGTCTGTCTGCCCATAGCAACAACCCTTGTGTCAGTTGGAGACATGACCAAAACCTTGTTCCACCTTGGTGATTGATCAGAAAAAACTATTGTTGTACTGTCTGTTTGCACCAATACGCGTGTCTCCCCGACAGTACCTGCCTGAAAGGTCTCAGGGTGAGAAACACTGCCCATAGCTCCAACAGGTTGATATGGAATCCCCTTAGCTGTGGGCTCCACCTCCCTTGAATGCCACAATGCTGCCATAGTCCTCCCCGTCCTGACGGAGAAGCGTCTGTGGTTATAACCTCTCTGCGTGCAGGAGGCAGCCCCATCCACACCCCTCTCCGGAGAAACCGCTCCTGCTGCCAGAGTGCCAGGGAGGCAGAACAGCTGGCTGTGACGTGAACTAGAGTTAATCAGTTGTGAATTGGTAACAACCGTCTGGCTATTAGCCAGCATTGAAATGGCCAAAGGTGTAACAGCCCTAGATGAATGACCGAAGAGGCTGCGGTGAGTATCTCAGCCAGACATAGAAATTTGATGTAGGGTAGCCTGCGTTGAGTTCGGAACCCTGCTAATGTCCTGCGCACAGCCTGCCTCCTGTGCACTGTGAGGTTAGCCCTCATTGACCTGGAATCCAGGCGCATGCCTAGAACACAGGCTGACTGGCGAGGTAACAGACAGCTTTTCCACAAGTTTACCCTCAATCACACATTCTAGTATCCACAAGCTCTATTGCCCTCTTCCTCAGTAGCTCCCAGACCTCTGCAGCAAGGCCAAGATTCTGGTAAGGGTCCTGAACCACTGTAGGCCGGACACGGGTACACAATGGGGGTCTGTGACGGAACTGAAGATGATATTCTTTCTCCAGTATATCGAGGACCCACTTGTTGTTTGTAATAGCCCTCCACTGTGGTAACTGAGGGACTGAGAAACGGCCCGTCACAGCTTGAAATGATTTGGCTGGCCAGTAGAAAATATCTCTTGCATGTCGATATTTATTCCTGATTGACTATTTTAAACAGCTCTTTTAGATCTCCTCTTCTCTCCTCTCCATTGCAGGCAGTTTTCCACTATTCTCAGCATCCTCACATATTCAACTCTGGGTGAGACAGCACTGAGGTGCCCACTAAAGCTAGTGAAGAATGCTGCTGGTAATGAGCAAGTCCTGCCGATGTATCAGTGGCCTGCTCATGGAGAGGGACACTGAGTAGGACTGAGGAAAACCTTCAGTGTCAAGTGAGTAACTTTTTTAAATCGCAAGCATAAAACATGCAGCATTCGTTGTAATGATGCACAACGATTAATAGCAAACAGATTATGTAGCGATTATGTAGTGATCTGTGTATTCAGCACTTTCTGACAGCATTGTTCGCATATGCATAAGTGCAATACACATATATGCATCATGTATATTGTATTATGCATTATTCATGCCTTGTTTCAATTGGCTTTATAGACAGCTTCACAATATAGGCATAACTAATGGATGTACTTTGACTAATCTGTTTTCTACATTAATATGTATGAATATGCATGAATGTGGTAATGCAGCACATTATACCATGTGTAGATGTAATCATTTTAAGTGTTACTAATAATTTGACAAAATTTCAGTATAAATAGAAAGATAGGGACCTCATGGACTTTGTGTCCTTTGCATGAATCAACATGCCACTGAAAGGCTGTCCAGATTTCTGGTCTATGTCTCCAGATCCCCCACGCTGCTACTGCTATTTATATCCCACACTGTTCTCTTACTATTTCCCTTAGCCTCCACTCAGTCCTAGCACAGAAGGTGAAGAAATCTGTGCCTGCCACACACACGTGTACATAAAACCTTTTGAAATATACATGGTTTCATGTTGACTTACAGCCACGGGAGGCTTTCGAAAATCTTGACATGAACGAATGGTTTATTTTTTACCCAATCCCAGGGAACACATCACGATGTATGGTATGAGTTTACACACACAAAAGGAGAAAGCTTGAACGCTCATGTGACTACTTAGTTCACCTTTCAATTCAAGATTCAGCATTTCATTTCCCTTCATCTTCTGGTTAAATCACATTTAAATAGTCACTGTTATTAAGTCACTGTTGTGTTAAAGACAGTGACAATATATACAAGTTATGATCGTGTACTTATCAGCTCCCCCATAATGCCAGATCATGCATCATATGCACCACACAGATGGAGGGAGAAAGAGGGAGTGTGTGTGAGAGATGGAGGAAAAAAAGAAAGAGAGTTAGGGAAAGTATGTGAGAGGAAATTAAATGCTGTTGTAGCTGTTCCATATGGAGGCCACTAAGACCAGTGTGCAATTCTCTGACTCTCAGATCTCTTCTGATGTTCATGTGAGCAGAATGGATAAAAATTATTATTATTTTAACATATTAATCACTATGGACTTCATTTTGGTATTCAAATCCCAGACTTCAGATTTAAGCTCTGTTCAAACAGTTGTGCAGGATCTGTGCATGTGAGGTCGAGTTTGGCAAAAAAATAAAAAATAAAATAACACAGAGGAGCATCTCAGTTACACATGGCCTTGGAATACAAATTTTGATGTTATATCAGTGGAGCAGTATATAAATAAATAAATAAATAAATAAATATATAAAATTATAATTATAATTATAATTAGGACTGTTCATGCAGCTACATGTTGACAATATTCTAAACTCTTGTTAGGTGTTGTTATTATTCTAGTTCATATATCATTTTTAAAAAGCCTCTTGCTTTTATGTTACATCATATTACATTTAACCTCAAAGGAAAAAAAAATGATCTGCTTCTTCATTCCACATTTTCTATCCCCTGTTTTTTCAGGCTTAAAGGCAAGTATATATATTTGTTCCTGTGTTTTTTCTTCTCTTTGTAGGCCTTCAGTTTTCAGTCAGTGGAAGGCTATGAAAAGACATAACTTGGCAGAATCAGAGGCCAAACCTGCTCACTTTAATAGTGATGTTTTTGTCAAAAAAAAAAATTAAACACTACAAAAATAGTATGAGGAAAAAAAAGTCATCCCGTGTGTGTGTGTTAGAAGAGAAAGAAGCAGTGAAGTGTGAAGGATAGCAAGTAAGAATGAAAAGTAAAAAAAAAGTTTCTGTACATTATAAAAGTGATAGAGGAGCTGGTGTGTGTGTGTGTGTGTGTGTGTGTGTGAGAGAGAGAGAGAGAGAGAGAGAGAGAGAGAGACTATAGACATGCCTGGGTTACAGGCCAGAAGCATGAGGGGGGAGATTTTTCCCTCTTGCAGTCTGCAGCTGCTGTCAGAAACTGAGGAGGAAGTTGGAGGGATGTGAAGAGGAGTCAGGAATGGCCTGGAGGTGTTTCTACTCCCTGTCTCTTTCTTTCTCTCTCATACCACAGGTGTGAAACTTCAAACATTGCCCCTCTTCTTGAACGCTACTGTGCCCAGTAAAGACCAACCCTGTCAAAATGCACCCTCTTACCCTGAAAGGACACACATGCACACACACGCAAGCATATCTACACATGATCTAATAATCTACCTTTATGATACACTCATATGCAAGAAATGCAAATAACTATGAATATTTATTCTTTTTACAAAATAACTCTAATACTTGCTGTCAGCTGTAATGATGTATGATGCAGTGGTGCCAACACTGCTAAAATGCAAATCATAGCAGACAGAGAGAAAAAAAATGGAATTTTACCACAAACCCCCCCTAGCATATGTATGTGGAAGAGATGGCTTCTTTTTTCTTTTTTTTTCCATTCAAAATGTGCACCAAGCCACAGTAAGAAAACACTGATAGAAAAGTCTGTTGTGGCCACTATTTAATAATAAGCTGCTTCTCCATTCATTCATTCATTCATTCATTCATTCACACCAACCAAAGAGATTACAGTCTCACCCACTTGTTTACTACTGGCTCACAAGCCAGAAGATCATGAATTCGCTGGTCACATTTCACCTAGATAAAGCCAACATAACGAGAAGTAACCACTACCAGAGGCAAATGTGAATCTTCCACATCCAATGTCCTTTCCATTTCAGAGGAATGGCTTTATCTTGTTGGGCAAAAATTTGTACATGTTTTATCTGAATAAACAGAAAAGCATAATTTTCAGGTGCCTCCTGTATATTCACAGCAAAGGGTCAAAATTTGTTAATGCTATGACTAACGTGTATGTGTGAACATGATGCTTTAGAACAAGCTATATTATATACATCTATCAATCTATCAATTTTTAAAACATAAGAAAACACTTTTCTGTCATAAAAGCGATTCATAGTGTGAAAGCGATTCATATTTCATAATTGGTTATCTTGACTTTTTGGGAGCAGACACCTCATTTGGTTCCTTACCTTTGTGCACTGGCAGGTAATGAAGTTTGTTCTGCTCCGATTTCACAGTTTCCACCAAGGAACTGTGGGACGTTTGCACTAAATTACACATGTGGCATTATTTTGTGCTGCTCATTAAAAATCAAACTTCCCCAGCACTGCTAAAATTGGTCTTTATGTGTCAGTGAAAACCTGGCTTTAAGACCATCTGTTAGGGTGTGTATAGTGGGGTAGAGAGCCACTGAACGAGGCCAAGCTTGTCCTCATCACTATGGGAGACAGTGCAAAACTGTCTTTTGTAGTACAATAAAAGGGCAGTGACCAGCAACAGAGAAGATGGATGGATCAGGATGTGCACTAGCACCTGATTCTATTGCAATCCTTTCCCGTAAGGGCACATAGTATAGGTGTGTGGAATAATTCAATCTCTACTGCAGTTGGAAAATAGCTTTCATTACATGCTGATCAGGAAGCATATTCTCTAATTATTCTCTATCATCATGTCACAACTCCATAATCATAAGCCATACAATGAATGGTAAGTTCCATCTTGGAATTTGGTCCTCAGCCGTGAGGACTGGTATCACAAAATATCACATGTGCCAAAGCAAGGCTTTAGATATGGAAATCAATTCTGTCATTAAATCCTTTAAATAACTCAGAATAAAAAAAAAACGCCTCAAATAAAAATAGTACCACGCTCTAACAACCGCATCTTATTATGCATGAATTTCCATTAAAAAAAAGAAAAAAAAAATCAGCACATTAGAGACATATCCATTGTCTATTGTTACCAGTGTTAATTATAAGACTAGCTATCCTTAACAGGGAAATGTGGAATTATGGGAAGATAATGATATATCTGACATGCTATGGGACTCAGAGACATTACCATTTGCAAAGGTTTCATAAATAGAAAGGCCCATCTGCATCCAGCCGGCATTATTATTACTGAGTTGGGAGAACTAACTTTATTAAGCACAAACTGGAGCTGAGAAACTTTCCAAACTTTCAGACAGGTTGAAACTCACACTCACACCTGGATAGAATAAAGCAATCTATGCATTTTGTTTGTTTAACCAAACTTTTATTAATCACGATGGAGCCCTCGAGAGCGAGTCGTATTCATTAATATGCAACGTGAGAAACTTGATTCGATACTTCTTCTCTTTGCATACATTTACAGCAGGTTTGCATAAAACACTTTCATTAATTAATGTCAGAGATTAACTCATTTTAGAAAATACATCATTTTACATTCATCGCTGTATACTTTGGGTCATGCAAATATTTGTAGAATTCATTAGAATAATTATGACTGTATCTGCTGTTGTAGGAAACTATGGAGGAATAAAACAGTACAGAGAGTGCTGTTATAGGAAAATAATCAAAAGCAGCATGGTGTGATGTGGTTACCACTTCAAAGATGATTATTTTTCTATAACACCATGCCATGAAGTGGTTTCCCCTCTTATCCCACAGCAATTTGGCAACAATTTAATTTTGTGATTTATTAGAGTGGCATGTTGTAATTATAATAGCTTATATTTACATTTAATGGTTCTGTTCCTGTTACCACATATATTATAGCAGCTACAAACCCTCATTCTCCTCACAAGCCTCAGTTTTTTTCTCTGTCGAAGTTAATGACGAGTTTAAGACAAAAAAAAAATGCAGCTTGTCGTGTCAGCAGGAAACCAGAACGCCTTCTGTCCTGAAGACTCTCCTGTGGCCGGAAACTTACTAACCGTTCCACAGCACTGACAACCAAGAGTCCTTCTTTCTTTAATACCAGTGTGGTTTTTAATCCGTTTATTGAAGCATCCAATGAATGAGATGTTACTTTAGAAATGATAAAGTATCGGAATGAGCACATTAATATAAATCTGTGCTTTGTATTACAGCCCTACTGCACTATTGTCAGAACTATGCTGTTATAGCTAATTATTCAACACCTTCTGACCAATCAGATGCGAGAATTAAACAGCGCCATGGTATAAATTTCCATTACTGACTGTGAGCTATAATTTTGTTAATGTAACAATAATTGTGGCCAAAATGTGACAATAATGTAACATCTGTGGCCAAAAAACGTTTTCATTCTTATGTCTCTGATGTTGTGTTGACTGACTTGCTTGATTAGAAAGATTTGTAATAACACAGATTCTTTTGGTGTAACACACCTTACTGGAAAAAAGCTTGGTACGTCAGTGGTGTTGTAGGTGTTTATCTGATTTAAAACAACCGTAGGGATCAATCTCCAGACTCTGGAGAAAAACTCTGATAGAAGTTCACAGAAAAAGTGTCGCCTCCTCTATACGAGATTTTCACAGAGGTGCTCATTGAGACGATCTGTAGTTATTCGTGCTTTGTTTTTTTTTTGTCCATCTGTCTGTGAGGACTCATTGCAGTCCTGTATACGTAACGTTTATTAAAAAACACAGCAAGATTTCATACCCATTACATGTTTTTTTATATTGGGAAGAAATTAAATCTATAGCAAAATTTGTTTTCAGTGTTGCCATTTATAGTTGGAATCTCAGAGGATACGTCCTTCAGCTCAAACCGTAATCCGCATTTCTCATTACATGAAATTGCTTCCTAATTACACCAAACGGAGGGAACACAAGGCTTATTGCACCACAGGAGAACATTATCAGCAAACACATATCTGGTGAGCGGGAAGCATGACGAGCCAGTCCTCTGTGTATGTGTGAGAGGGAGGATGCGAGCTGTATGAGCGAATGAAAGATGCGAGCTGTATGTGCGTCTCTGCAGTGTCTCTGTAAGCTGTCCCTCTCCTATGTGCACTCCCTGTCCTTAGTGTCTGCTAGTGGATCTGAAACAATCACTCAGGTCTTCACATGCTCTCTCTCTTGCTGGTTTTTTCCCTCTTTACCACTCTATTCTCCAGCACTCTTACCCCAGGGTGTGGTCTGTTGTCCACCCTATTTCCTGCAGATGCCATCGATCCATCTGGCCGGGCCTAATTATCAGAGCCGGATCTGCAATGCAATGTTAGGGGCTGGGCTGCAGTTAGCTTGCGGAGGCAGTCAATAGGATACTAAGTGACAAACTGATTGAAATGATTCCAGCTAGGGTCATTCGGAGAGATGAAAATTGTTTGACGTAATTTGCGCTTGAATAACAGCTGTTTATAGGTCGCGATCTGAAGATACATCTGTTAAATACAGAGCAGGGAATCATTCTGATACTGCACGAAATGATGGGATGAGTTGTCTTGCAACAAAATAATGGATTGAAAATGGGAAGAGTGGGTGCAAGCAAGAAATGTGAGCAGCCAGACTAAAACAGAAGAGAATGTGGCGGTGATGTACAGTAAACAAGCTTACCTTTAGTCCTGGCTGCCCTGTCAGCCTCCCTGGCATGTAATAAAGTTTAAAAATGAGCCAGGGCATTCGCCGCTCCTGCTAAACAAAAGGATAATCTCAAAGTGGAGATAGGGGACTTGATAAGGAAATTCAATCACAGCCTCTGTACAGCAATCTTTTACTTTAGATCTCTTTTTTTTTTCCCTCCCATTTTATTGCAAAAAGGGCAGTCAATTTCGATATGGCTATCCTGAGGTCTGGTGTCCTTATGTCCTATCCAGGCAGGCAACCAATTAGACTCAAACCGTTAACCTTTAATATATGGAGTGAAATTGAAATGCTACTTTTGTGCGACCGCTAACGTTATTTCAGCCCTGCCACTCACTTTGGCTTTTAATAAAAATCTGCCAGATTACAAAAGGCTATTCGGTTAGAAATCTGATTTAAAACCAAGTATTCCGCCACTTTTTTTTTTTACCCACCCAAGCACATTTCATAGGTCAAGTCTCATGTGAAAGGTAATAAAGTTTTTGAGTATTAGAAGGAAATAATAAAATGTGGTAATGAATAAGCAATGCAGCACACGCCTTGACTTTGTCTGGGTCAGACAGACACTGGAAGGTGAAAATGGGATTGAAGACCTCTTTTATTAGTACACCTTACACATTTTGAATATGAACCTGAGAGAAATAACGGAGCATTTTGACTTCAAAGCTACACTCTAGCTTCAGAACGATGCGATCGTGACCCTGGGCTTTGATTTGCATGTGACCCTGTGCTTATCATGGGGCATAGCCAAGGGTGGTCCTAGCGGGCCTGCCCTCTGCGATGCTTAGAACTACCCGGTTGAGGTACTGGATTTTAGCGTTTTATAATAATAGACACGTTCAGTTCTGTACAAGGTATATTACGAGAAATACATTTTGTGTAAACAATATTTGGTTCAAATAACCTACACTAATGGTCTGATAACCTACAGCAGTGGATCTCAAAGTGAGGACCAAACGTGTAGCATCGTTTTTTATTGTTTTTTTGGTTTGTTTGTTTTTAGATTGTTAAAGCAATAGAAATTACCTAGCATTAGCAAAGTTATTACATTTACTATTACATTCTTATTGACTTGAATTGAATGGATTTTAATCCAAACCTCAGTAATTGTCAACTTGCCCTTACCCAGTGCCTTCTGTCAGTGGAAGGTTCAGTAATAATGACTCAAATAACTATCCAGAATATTTAATAATACAGTATGTTTCATAAATCTGTACTGAGAGTATTTTACAGTTCAAAAGTTTGAGAACCCCTGACCTACAGTGATGGTTCGAATTTATCAAATTAATTTGTTCCTTTTGAAACACTGAGTGCTGCTTTTCAATTGTTAATGTTAATCATATGACAACAAATTAGCTGTGAGTGAACGCTAACAATCCACCTGCTAAATTGTTGCAGCAACATTATTCAGTATTATTTATTATTCCTCCATTTTTTTGGCACCCTTCACAAAATTAAAATAACCTTTACACACACGAATTCAAATTTTCCACTCAAACAATAGGAAACACTATGCATATCTGTTCTAACAACAATCATTCTCATTAGTACTATAGTGTTTTCTCTCAAAAATGTGCCAAAATGATTGACATCCCAAGAGAATATTTTAAATAAATGTAAACATATTGTCATTCTTGACTTTTTTTTTTTTTTTTTTTT
>CM040978.1:13197614-13214434 GCA_022985145.1 Pangasius djambal
AATTGCATGAAACAGGGAATAAATATAAAAACACATAAGCAGTTAAAAACACCACAATGTTTTGCCAGAACTGAGGGGGACGGTGAAGGTGAGATTAAAGACACCAAAGATTAACATTTTATAGTTGCACTGTTTAGTTGACTCCTGTAGTTGTCATGTTTCAAAATCAACCGTTAAATGCTACTTTCATTACAAGCTGTTTGTAAGAGTTGCTAGAAAGAAGCCCTTCCTGAGAGCATCTCAAAAATGCAGACCTTCACCAAGCACCATTAGAATTACGACTGCCATTGTGTGTTGTGGTCAAATGAGACCAGAATAAAACTTTTTGCTCATTCACACCATCAGCATTTCATAAAATATGAAAACTTAATGCTTTGGGACTGTCTTATCACTGGTGGTCTAGGGGACCTTGTGAAGATTGATGGCATCATGAATTCTGCTGTACCAGCCCGGAATCTGGTTTACGCTTCCAGAAGGTTCAGACGTGGCCATAGATATAGCTTTCAACAAGATGAGCCAAACACACTTTCAAATCAAAACAGAAATGTTTAAAGAAACACAAAATATGTGTTTTGCAGTAGTTACCTTGGTCCCTGGATTTGAGTCTAATGGAAGACCTGAGGACTGAATTGATGAAGGAAGTCCACATGAATGTATAGGAGCTTAAAATGTTCTGCATGGAGGATTGGACAAAGATCCCTCTATAAGCATCTTTAACCTTGGTAGATGTTACAGGAAGATACTCAGTGCTCTAATGCTCTCCAGGGCAGTCACAAATATTAATCATAAGGGAAACAGTGTTTTGTTGGGCAAAAGGCACTCCTTAAAAAGGCATATTTAAATAAAAACTATACAAAATCCCTGTATGTTTGAGCCTAAAATATCACTTATTACATGTTATTAATTATTTATTTATTTACTTATTTATTTGTATGTTCACCTTTGCTCATTTTCATGAATGGTCCAATCATTCTGCAGGGCAGTGTAGGAACAATGATTGTTTATAAATGTTATTCTAACACCTGGAAAACCTTTCGGATTGTGTCAGAACTGGAACTTAAAAGTGTTGGGTAGATTTAAACTGCTCTCTGTGTTTATAACGGGTTAGAGCACACTGGATTGGTTAATAAAAAAAAGTTAATTGGCTATATAACACACCCAGTTTATGATCCGTATGTGTGTGTGTGAGCGCATGTGCGTGTGTGTATGCGCATGTGCTACACTGTCTGCAAGCAGGTTTCTAATGTTTGGATGATTGTGCTAGTTTTTTTTTTTTTTTTGCTTTTGTCTGTGCTAGACAGGTCAAATGATTGATTATATGGTCAAGTTTGGTCTTATTTATCAGCCTCTCTCATTAAATATGCAGCTGCACACAATCCTTTCTCTCTCTTGCTGTGCAGCACCACCAGTAACGTTCTGTACATATGACATCCACTGATGTGAACTATGCACTTTTGCCTTGTTGTTTTGCTGATGAACATTTGCAGTCAGTTCCACATGTGTGAGTAAGCGTGTGTGAGTAATGGATAGTTAATGTTAAGACCTGAAAGGTTGGGTGCAACAGTGTCACCGAGGCTTCTAGCACTAATGTACTTCACCAAACATACCTGTGATCCATCCACCACACTGTGTGAAACGTAGCAGTCATAATTCAAAAATGTTGAAATCATCACTTTCCTCTTTCGGAAAAATGTTAGAGAAATTGCTCTTATAAATAAAATATATTCATGCATAACAAACCCGATAAAAGTAGAACAGCTTTAGAAATTTGAGAGAGCAGCTTTAGGAAAGACTTACCCAGTACATTGCACAATACTGTTAGCCCTCCTGTTTCCATTTCCGCATCATGTCTGCAGTTCTGGCTCTGCTTCTAGGATCAGCCTCCGAGAGCAGATGCATGTTGGGATTTTTAAAAATCCAAGCCTCATAACACTTCTCTCTCTTCCAGAAGGTTTTGGATTTGGGCGCTGCATTTTCGAGGCAGCAAACACCCAGGAACAAGTGAACGGTCACACATAAGTGATACATAAAATGAATTGGTTACTTGTTGCTTACTCATCGTGATATTTTAGATTAACAGTAAAAAAGGGGGAAAAGGGAAACCTCATGAATTGGAAAGAATTTGGAATGCAACAAAAGGCATCTGCTAGTGGTTTATTTTAACTCTGAATTTGAAAAGCAAAAAAGGTGTGCAAATTCACAAAGTGAATGGAAAATGGAAAAACTCTTAATCATGCTAGAAATATCCCATATAATGTAATGTTGCTCACATTATATAGCTAATGTTACTGAAAGTGAGGGGTTTGATATATAGTAAATGGACAGCAGGATCTTCTTCTTCTCTATTCTCACTCACTATTATGTGTCACACAGCGTACGTCCTGTTACAGCTTGATAATTCAAGTATTTTTTTTCTCTATAATGGACTGAAAAGTCCAAGTTCCAGTAGTTTCCCGGTGCTGATTTTTGAAGCTCCTTTTTCTGATCTGTGTAAGCTTCCGTTAGTTAGTGCATTCAGTTTTATTACACTTGTTATTACTTTATTATTATTAGTAGTAGTAGTAGTGGTAGTAGTAGTAGTAATAATGTTTTAGTGCATTTTATCACTATCACATCTTAACAAAACACATCACACCAGTACAGAGTTGCCGAAGAGCCATGTTGGTTATCTCGAGGTGTGTCCATGAGATAATACATTGAGATCATGAATTAATAATTCAAGACCATAAATCTAGTATCTCATGCCCACATGTGTCCATCAGATACCAATGTCATAGTATCTTAATATGCTGTGAGAATGTTATACTTAGTATGTATAGTTATTTGGTGGGAATGAAAGAGAATTCACTAAAGGTTTGAGAATTCACTAAAGGTGACACAAACTAATGGCGTATCCATGTGACTCCAGGATGTTGTTATGCATCATTCCAAGACTGAAGTAGTGTATTATTATCAATCATCTCCATTCTGGTTCCTGTGGCCACAATGGTCTAACTCAATTGATTTCTCTGTGTCTCACTCATTTTTAAAGTACAGTAGTTGCCATGAGTTAAGTACTTCATGGCCATGAAATAGATCTTGAGAAACTTAACTTGTGGTCTCAATATATCATTTTGTGGCACATTTTATTAAGAAAACAACCACCATGTCACTTCAGCAGCTCTGTACACCAGAACCACCTATAATAACCTTTTTTTTTTTTTTTTTTTTTTTTTTTTTTTTGCTCCAATCCTGCGAAGAAAATAGAGAGGCAAAAATGTGGAATAGAGTTTCACACAAACACACACAACTGTCACAGCGAAGTACAGTATCAGGAAATGTGCAGAAATAGTGCAACTTCCAATACTTCCAAAAATGTATCAGAACAGGAAGTGTGTGTGTGTGTGTGTGTGTGTGTGTGTGTGTGTGTGTTTCTCCCTTCACTGTGGTGACTACCTGCAAAAAAGTGCCAATATACCTCTAAAAACAGGTACATTAACGCAATGGAGCAGTGGTGTGCATAAGCCATTTACGAGCTGATGCATACTTGTGTGTGTGTTTGTGAGTGTATGTGATTGACGGTTTTAATAGGGCCATGATGCTGGGTTAATCTTTGCTTTAGAGCACTAATCATCATCATCATCATCATCATCATCAGAGAGCACTTTGCATCCTTAATCATACGCATCCATCAAGCGTAAATGAAAGACGGCACATGCACTCACATTGACACACACAAAAGCTTTTTTCTCTCTGTTCTTTTGCCTTTTCTCCCTCATTCCTTTATATACACAAACACACACTCCACAATCTGCTTCCTTTTCTCACCAAACTCGTGATGGTGTGCTGAAGCCATTATTTTGCATGCATATATGGCTGTTTTGTTCATATATGCATGCGGTAGGGGAAGTGGTAGCTCAGTGCTTAAGCTGTTGGACTTCTGATTGGAAGGTTGTGAGTTCAATTCCCAGCGTTGCTACTGCTGGGCCCTTAAGCAAGGCCCTTAACCCTTGACTGCAATTGTATAAATGAGATAATTGTAGGTTGCTCTGGATAAAGGCGGCTGCTAAGAGCCTTAAATGTAAACTATGAACATACACAGAACAAGCTGACCACCTCTTTATACCAACTATACACAGATAAGGACAATCTCTCTCCACTCTAAAAAACACACTACACACACAGCCTCCCTGGATTATTATTTTTTTTTATCATCATCTCATAATACAGTCCCACACACACACACACGCACACACACACACACAGAGTGATGGTGGTCTGCAGCAGGGCCATATGGGGTCCATAATTCTTGTACACGATTGGCCCATAAACAGCATAGTTGGCATAGTCGAGAGAGCCAGCGTTAAGCCTCTGCAGCAAGCCACTAAAGCCTGATTTAGAAAGCTCTGCTTTGGAACACGGCAAGGGGAGGGACAAGGGCTAAAAATATGCTCAATAGTTAATAATCTAATAATCCACATAATTTATGTGAATTGTCTAGATGCAGCACTCAGCATATGCCATATCGGCAGTTATTTATTACCCTGTTGTGTAAAAGCCTGCTTTCTAATTATCTTTATGCATGTCTATAGCAGAATGCTGTCAGTATACAGCAGGTGTGAAATACCCTCAGGCCAACAATTCATTCCCTGAATTTAATGACAAGAAGCCGAGCTGAAATTGAACAAACTCAAAACGTGCATCATTTTCTTATCTGGCTTCTCAAAATCAAGAAGTGCTGGATCATTTGGTGGCTTGCGTAGTAGGTTTTCTGTTTATTCAGACAGCTTTCACATTCTGAACCTACTCCAGTATCCTTACATACACTATATGGCCAAGAGTATTTGGACACCTGACCATCATACCCGCATGTCAGTCTTCTCCAAACTGTTGCCACAAAGTTGTAAGCACACAATTATATAGGATGTCTTTGCATGCTGTAGCATTACGATTTCCCTTCACTGGAACTAAGGGGCCCAAACGTTCCAGCCTCAATGGTTCCATGTCTTCATGGTTTGCCAAGGATGGTGTGGAAGAACTCAGGTGCACAGAGCCCTGACCTCAACCCCACTGAACACCTTCGGAATGCAAAATGCACCCCAGATCTCCTCACCCTTCATCAGTGCCTGACCTCACTAATGCTCTTGTGGCTGAATGGGCACAAATTCCTACAACCACGCTCATAAATCTAGTAGAAAGCTTTGTCAGAAGCGTGGATGTTATTATAACAGCAAAGGGGGACTAAATCTGGAATGAGATGTTCAACAAGTACATATGAGTTTCATGGTCTGGTGTCGACAAACCTTTGCCCATATACTATATGTTCTTAAACATATGCCAACGAGATCAATCGGCATGTTTATTGTGACTTCACCCTTGCTTGGGTCTGGTTGCACCAACATAGCTCATGTCTAAGTTAAGGGTCATAAGCTAAGTTGGTTGTAACTTTCTGGTCATAAACTCAATTTTCAAACTGAGTGTCGAAATTATACTTAACCGGAAGCTAGCGTTTGTATAATATTGTATAATTTGTATAATATCAGCTGTAAATATTAGCTAGCTCATGATAGTACCGTGTCCAGTCTATCATCCACTCCAAACTTGTCAATGATATTGCCATACCATTTTGAGCATACCCGTTTTAACATATGGAAGATGACGTGATACATTCAGGTGCATTCATGTGTTTTTTATTAAGGGCACAGCAAAACCCAGAATGGGGATCGAACACTGGGGTCAGGAAAGAAACACAACACAATGTATAATCTCTAATCATGAAGAACATCAGGCATGGGTCAAAGACACTATGGAAATACAACATTGAGAAGAACACGGCTTCATATTGTGTATATCCAAATTAGAAACTAGAGCCTACTCAACTGAAATACATAATTTACATTAAACTAATGTAGGAAAAAAAGGGCAAGGTTGTAAGTGAAAGGCATTTATTAACAATTCAAATCAGCAGACCAAATCAGGTGTAAAACAACAATGCAGTGCAATCAAAACTCAACATGAAGGGCAGAAACAAACAGACAGGAATAATGTAAAGTAAATAAAACAATGCTCAGAGATGTACAGTGACCTGGCAGAACCTTGCAAAATGATAAGCTGGAATAAATACATGAAAGTAAATGAGGGTTAACAGGGACCAGGTGAATTCAATAGCCAGGTGAATGGGAATGAACTAATGTCCGGACTGGATTAGACTGTGGATTTGTGCTGTCTCCATGATTGGTGGTGGATCTTGGTGTGACAAAGCTAACACACAATAAAGGAATTAGCCAATGACAGGGCAAGGGTGGAGATAGAAACAAAACTAAAATAAAAACGCCATGGGAACCATGACCTGAATCAGGGAGGGCAAGCTCATGACACATGTCCTCTCCTGCTTATCTTAAAAGAACATTCCATTTTATTCAATTTTTCTTTACGTGTAGCCTACGTTGTCCTTCCAAATCTGTGTAGTATGTTCAATAATTCAATCAAAACCAATAATTTTATGTGCTTCATAAAGCCTATATAATTCACCTGGTCCCCACGTTTTGTTGTTAGAAAAGTTACTGTTTATCTTTCTATTACTGTAGCATGAATTAGCAAGTTTTATGTGCTATTAAAGAAAGGAAGAAAGGAAGAAAGGAAGTGTGCACTTGGCCTAGCTTATTACTATTTACTGCTCTTCATAGTTTATTTTTATATGTATATAATTATTTAATTATTTTGTAAGCATATTTGCTTCGCAGATTTTCTTTACATGTGCCTAAGACCTTTGAACAGTACCACGTTTGCTTTAATAGTTTTTCTGGGGAAAAAAAAAAAGAATAGCCTTTGGGCACAGATATGTTTAGTGTTTGACCCACATAAAGTATGCATGATAATGTATATACACGCTTCTATATATATAAGAAGCCGTGATTGACTAGTCCTAAGACAGCTGTGCATATGTGTATGTGTGTTTGTCATGTCAGCATTTGTCACCATACAGACGAGTTGTTGTGCTGATAAGTGACTGGTAAGTGTTGACGCACTGCACATATATCTCTCACAAGTTTGACAGTTAAGCTATCTGTTGTTTTCTTGCTCATGTTCTCATGTGGACGCAGAATGCTCAGTGGAGTCAGCAGTACCTAGTTCCTTAATGAAACCCATTCGCCACCTTCAAGAGTTTCCCTAGCAACTGCTCACATTAATGATTGCATTCCCATTGTTATTGTTGTTTTTGTCATGAAGGTAGAAAATGAAAGAAAGCAAGAGTGAGTGTGTATTAGAATGTGTGTGTGGTGTGCGTGTTTGTGTGTGTGTGTGTGTGTGAGAGAGAGAGACAGAGATGGAGAGAGAGAGAGAGGGAGAGAGAGAGAGGGAGGGAGAGAGGAGGAATTAGTCAGCTTAAAGGGCATTATGTCAGTATACAGCGGATTTGGCGTTTAAGGCAGGATTACAGCCCTATTGCTTTGATGGAAAGAAGTGGAAGACGAGGCCTCAGGAATCACGGTGTCTATTATTTCTTGCTCTTTGGTGTGGGTTCAGAAAAAAGGAGGCCAGTAGTTAGTCAGTCAGTGGTTAAAAAAAATATATAAGTGAGGAAATGTTTAGCTCTAAACCATAGACAGTCTGACAAAACTCTGAGTCATTAAAGTGGCCAAGAGTTCATTTTCAAAAAGAGCTGATGATTTCCACAGACAGGAGATGAAGTGAACACTGATGATACAATGTGGGCAGGGTAAGTGCGAAAAGTTCAACATAATTTAGCATTTAAGAAGTGAACCATTGTGGCAGCTACCAATGAGAGTCAGAGGCAGTGATAAAATTTCTTTTTTTGACCCATTGTAACCCATTGTGGTCTTGATTCCAGATGCTTGTTCCTTGTCACAGCTCCTTAATCAGCTGTTAATATAGGGACTTTAAACTATTAATTAGGGACTTTAAACTGTTAATATAGGGACTTTAAACTGTTAATATAGGGTGTTTAAACTATTAATATAGGGACTTTAAACTGTTAATATAGGGACTTTAAACTGTTAATATAGGGTGTTTAAACTGTTAATATAGGGTGTTTAAACTGCTAATATAGGGACTTTAAGCAGTAGCCATTATAGAGGCCACTTTTTCTATAAATCTGAATTAACTCTTTAGCCAAGTCACTAAGCAACAAATCTTAAAACAACACAGTGTTTAACAATTTATGTCGAATCCAATAAAAATATTATTTAAAGCAAACAACGAACTACTTTTGCAAATGATGATATACTGATATCAGATGAGTAGTTTTCATTTGTAGAATACATTTTGATGTTACTGAAAGTATAGTATAGTATAGTATATCTTCATGTAGTGTAAATTTAAATATGGCATATAATTTAACATATAACAAAATAACAGTAGCAGTAACTCCAGATAAGAACATTCACTAGTGACCATTCACACACATGCCCATTCCCAGACCTACAAACACACACACACACACACACACACACACACACACACTAGAAGGGAGAGTTCTCAAATGTATCAGTTCACTAGTTTCTATTACACAATATCACTTGAGGCTTTGTACTGTACTGTCAATAACTCAAGTTAAGCTTTTTAGCTTTACACCTACATACAATTTATTACACACACAGACACACACACACACACAAAGGTACAGTACGTAAGATAGATGACAGAGCACATCAGGTTATCACATAAGCATGCTCACATTCTTTCAGACAGTGGCATGGAGACACAAGAGGTAAGACAGGTGTCAGAGCACATCAGGTCGCCACACACACACACACACACACACACACACACACACACACACACACACACACAGTGATCTCTTATTGATTGATGTGTCAGTTCAGAAAGTGTGGAGGTAAAGACGTGTGGAAATGTTCAGAGGAAACATCGCTGCATTAATGACCTCACCTCTGCTATCCTTTCCTCTATTCAGTATTCTTATAACATTGCCAGAAGCGCTTGCTTTGGACACTTATATAATATTGATATACGAAAACACTTTCGTCTTTAGCAAATCAGTCAGAAAAGTCTTTAGCAAATCAGTGGAATGTGCTTGAAGTCCAGGTTGCTTTTACAGAGAGGTAAAATACAGTCCAGCTCCTGGCAGTGACGTTTTGGAGGTCTTTAGTGTGCGTCTTCAGGCTCTAGTATCAAGTGGCACTAAACACTTAGTAATATCTTACCACATAATGAAAATCCCCCATGAAGGCCTGTAATGAGGCATTATTTAAATTTGGCTAAGGGTGTGCTAAAGTGATGCTTAACTTCATTTACTTCTTTGACTGTGCAGCTGGAGATTTTGGAAGTGGGAATTTTGCCTGTATGTCTCAGTGTGTGGCACAGCCACCAAAATCATGGCTATTTATTCTTTGCTTTTATCGTTTTGTATACTGTTAATAACGTGTTTTTTCTCCCTCACATTAAAATAGTTTTGTGGTTTTAAAATCCTAAGTGGTTGAATACAGAAGGCCACAACTGAATAAACCACCTACAATTGCCCCAAAAGGCCATAATAAAGTACAATTAGACTTAGAAATCACATAAAACCTGATTAGCATAGTATTGCTCATTAATATCTTTTAGCACCTCTTTCCTCACTCTCTCATTATTTCCCTCCACCACCGCTCTAAAACATGTGTTTAATAAAAGGGCAAAATGAGTAAGTAAAGAAAAGGAATCAGGGCAAGGATGTTTCTGTTGTGATTTATAAACCTATTATCTCAGCAACCCACAGAGCTGAACACAATCCACCATGCATAAAGAATACAGCATTCATAGTATCTTTGTAAATGAGCATGAGTTGAATTAAAAAAAAAAAAAAAAAAAAGCAACAGCAAGCACAACAAAAAGGTGATACTCCTGTATTTGCTTTGTAAGGATTATTCCCCAGGGCACAGAGTTTGGCATTCAGCTAGTGGAAATGGCCCACCATTTGCCGCTTGTCAGGTAAGAGACAGGTAGAACAGCACAGTGTGTGCCAGTGGCCCTCAGCGTGAGAACTGCATTCATCCATTGCTCTACTCTCTCTGTTTCTCTCTGCTCCTGAGACAAGTTGCCCTTTTCTAGACAAATATGGAGAAATATGCTGCACAATCCATAAAGCATTGACAAGTTGACCTACATGGTGTTTATACATTTAGACTCAGATTCAGAGCAATTTAATCCAACAACTAAAGTTCAAAATATATGTAAATGTTTACATATTCTTCAAATTCAGACAGGTTTATACTGTACAATTTTGCTGCTGACATCATAAAAGAATTTTTTTGGTCATTGGGGCATGAGTTAGAATCCCAACGATAATACAGCCATCCATGGCTGGGAGCTGAGAGAGCAAAATTGGCCATGCTTTCTGGGTGGGAGAGATGGCATACTTTCTGTACCCTGTCAATCACAGTGACACTAGCCAGTTGTAGGCATCTGTGAGTTCATGTATGTGGAAGAGAACCGATAGTCACTGGCTTCATATGTCTTGACAAAAAAAAAAATTATTTTGGAATCTCAGAGTGTGACTGCTGCTATGACACTCGTCTAAAAGCCACAAATAGAAGAATTGTTTAAGATTGTGTGAAACTCACAGCGCAGCTGCAAATACTGTAGTGGCAATGGCAACATGTAAATGAAACATGCTAAGGAACTGAAAATATCCTTATTACCTGACGCTCATTTTGAAGAAGGTTTCTGTTTATGTGGCCACATTTTCACACTGATTGATGACGTAAGCAGAACATTTTTTTTTGTTGTTGTTCAAATTCCATAAGAAGGAATTTTCTTCAATCACAGGTCTGTCATTAGAGGGTCTTCATTGTATAATCGGACATGGAGAACACACTGCAGCCTGTTACAGATTTCACCCAAGATTTTATTGGGATCATTTCATATAGTATAACAAGTAATAATCTTGAAAGACAGCTGAAATAACACAGTCTAAACCTGGTTTAATGCAGAGTCTAGTTGATTGTCTTTGCGGCCCATTTAGAAAATCAAATCAAACAATTGAATTGAAGCAAAAGCACCAGTGCAAGATACACACAAATAGTCTGATACTGTGATATCCAAATAAGAAGGAAAATATTTGAATTAAATAAATCTAATATTAGCCTAATACAGTATATTGTGAATATATCCATGCTAATTGTTATGAATAATCCTAGCTGTGACAATACTGATGATATTAATTTGCAATCACAAGTTTCTCTTAATCTAAGAGTTTAAATTGTTTAAATGGTTTTTACATTAACTGGCCACAAGACCAGGGAACCTGTTTTCTTTCACACTTAATATTACCATGAGATGCACACAATTGTATAGAATGTCTTTGTATGCTGTAGAATTACAGTTTCCCTTCACTGGAACTAAGAGACCCAAACCTGTTCCAGCATGACAGTGTCCCTGTGCACAAAGTGAGCTGCATGCACACATGGTTTGCCAAGGCTGGAGTAGAAGAACTCAAGTGGCCTACACAGAGCCCTGACCTCAACCCCACTGAACACCTTTGGGATGAACTGAAACACCAACTGCACCCCAGGCCTCCTCACCGAACATCAGAGCCTGACCTCACTAATGCTGTTGTAGCTGAATGAGAAAATTCCCACAGCCACGCCCCTAAATCTAGTGGAAAGCCGTCCTAGATGAGTGCAAATGAGAGATGAGTGTTATTATAACAGCAAAGTAGAGACTAAATCTGGAATGTGATGATCCAAATGCATGTAAGGGTGTGATGGTCAGGTGTCCACAAACTTCTGGCCATATAGTGTATCAGCTGGCACGTATGGCAGGCTTTAATTATCTATTCAGAGAGAGAATTGCGAGGACAAAACACATATTTGTTACTTCCATTTTTTGTCCATCGCCTTCTAAAAACTGAAGATCATATTTCTGTTATCTTGAGGTACACACTGAGATCCAAATTATGAATTTTAAAATGACTAGTCTAGCATCTGTATCATGGAGCAGACCAGGGATTATCAATCAAACAATTCATACTTTGATGCAGTTTCAAGACCTTGTACAAAAGCAAAAGCAAATGGTATAGGAAAGGCAAGAATTTTAATAACATAGAGCTGCTGAAGTGGTTTCCTGCCAATTATGATAAAATGTTATGCTAGTAGTTTAACAGCACTAAATGACGCAATTAAATAAATGAAATAAAATGGTGTCTACATTATCCAGACGCACTGGCAGGTGAGTGTGAACAAATCACTGGAACTTATCCTACTCTACTGACCTAAGAGCAAAACACCACAACTGTGTTCTTGTACCATGCATGGCCTGGAAATCTGATATCTGTTCCAGGGGTGTTGGCACAGCTTTGTACTGAACCTCTGACTCCAAAGGACATATACAAATGTCATTGAGATGCAACCTGCCTGCTGTTCCTAACTGGCCATGGACAAATGAGCCATTCCTACATTATCTAAAGTATGTTAATTAGTGTATGGCCCAAAAAGGCACCACGGGTGTTCTCTAAAATAGGCATGTCTTTTCTCACATTTTCAAATGGGTTTAACTGGAAACATGCAAAAATCATACCATACGCCATAATTACTTAGCACTGATGCTTTTCAGTAAATACTGCTTTGTAAGATAACTAGAGAAAATTGCTTGAAGACTGTAATTGATGTTTATCAGCATGCTGTCAAAATGAGTGTGAATAATAGTGGTGGCATGCAGAGGAATTTAGTCGTAGCCATTATAACTCCACCATCAAATAAAAACAACTTGAAAAGTTTAGTACTACAAGGCTCTAAACTGAGCTGAACTGTTTTTAGATATGTTTTCTAGGTATAATAACTTATAAATACACTTTTATATAAGGAAGGTTAATGCTGTGTACCATGTTAGTACCAATGAAAGATTATGGCAGTGTGGTATATTTTACTATAGCTGTGTTCATTATAATATTGTATTGATACTTTGTAAGACAATTGAAATTGTTTTCGGATTTAAAGATTTATTAAAGTATATAAACTCACCGAGCACTTTATTAGGAACACCTGTACACCTACTCATTCATGCAATTATCTAATCAGCCAATCATGTGGCAGCAGTGCAGTGCATAAATTCATGCAGATACAGGTCAAGAGTTTTGGGTAATGTTCACATCATCCATCAGAATGGCAGAAAAAATGTGATCTCAGTGATTTTGACCGTGGCATGATTGTTGGTGCCAGACGGGCTGGTTTGATTATTTCTATAACTGCTGATCTTCTGGGATTTTCACACATAACAGCCTCTAGAGTTTACTCAGAATGGTGCAATAAAGAAAAACATCCAGTGAGAGGCAGTTCTGTGGACAGAAACATCTTGCCGATGAGAGAGGTCAATGGAGAAAGGCCAGACTGGTTCGAGCTGACAGAAAGGTTACAGTAACTCAGATAGCCACTCTGTACAACTGTGGTGAGCAGAAAAGCATCTCAGGATGCACAACACGTTGAACCTTGAGGCAGATGGGCTATAAAAGCAAGCACCACATCAGGTTCCACTCCTGTCAGCCAAGAACAGAAAGCTGAGGCTGCAGTGGGCACAGGGTCAAAAAAAAAAAGAAAAAAAAAATTGGACAGTTGAAGACCGGAAAAACATAGCCTGGTCTGATGAATCTTGATTTCTGCTGAGGCACACAGATGATAAGGTCAGAATTTGGCACCAGCAGCATGAATCAATAATAATTGTTTTATTTTCCAACTTTTTTTTTATTTATTAAAGAATGACATATCATACTTTTGTATCCATTTATGCTTACATTTAATATTGTGGAACAACCACAAGACAAGTCAGACAAGTTCCTGTTATCACTTACAGTATAGCTGCTATAAACAGCCGTTTCCTCACCAGTCCCTCTTTTTTTTTAATCTTTATCTTCATGAGTGTTTTTTTTATAGTTTTTGGAGCCATTCAGAACTCTGTGGCTACACGCTTATGTTGAATTCCCCAGTTAGCTTGCTAGCCATGTTTTGCTATCACTCTGTTTTGGTGCCACAAAGGGAAAGCCATTGTATATTTAATTGTGTTTTTACAATATGGTCAAAGCAGTGTTAATATGGCTATATATAATGACTATATAATGAGATCTTTATAATCTGTCAGTACTATCAATATTTTACCAGAAAGCCATGAGTTGCTGTATAGAACTGTGAAACACAATGAAAGTATAATACTAGTTTGAACACAGTATTTTAATTAGAAATTGCAGAAATTCTTCACATTGCACACATAGTTAAAGGCGTGCACACACACACACACACACACACACACACACACACACACACACACACACACACACACACACTCTCTCACTTCTGCAGCAAGCAGCCAAGAGGATTAGCGAGAATTAATATCTGATTTTAATTACCTCAGTAACACAGTAATCATGACTTATTAGAGAGGTAGTTTTCTAACCTCTCTGTGTATTTGAGCTGAAGCCCACGGCTCTTAACATTTACTATTTAACCTTAGATGAAAAGCAAAGGAACTTGCTGCTTATTGTATATAAGATCCTATTAATCATGTTGAGCTTACAATATCGATTAACGGTATATGAAATTGTATAACTAAATGCATAGTCAGGCATTAAAAACTACGTACAAATAATAAGTCTAAAAGGAGCAGCACACAATAATGCAATAAAACCTTTCCTGTAACCTGTTAGCACAGTTTGGTTTTACACAGAATTACGGTCTGCCTGTTATTTCATAGTACCTTTCCAACAGAGTAGCTAAAGCTGTTAGTCCATTATAACTGCTCTAGAGCAGCAAGTACACTCTGAAGGAAAAAAAAAAAAAGCACTTGGTCTCTTGCACATAAAACGATTCCTGCTTGATGGCGTTGACAGGCAGCCTCTGGTGACAGCATGCGCGTCTCTGGAGTATTAACCTGGTGAGGGATAATAGACCTTTTTGATGGTGGGACACACACACATACACACATACACAAACATAGGCAGGTGATAGTTTTTCAGTATGTCACCCCAAAGATGTCAATGAATACAGAGATGCCTTGAGTCTCTGTAATTATCATGGCTTTGTCTTCTCTTGAAGGCCTATACTCATTTTTAATGACCGTGTACTTTATGACTCAAGAAATCTGTACATTTTTGCTAAAATGTATGCCACGTTCACATAAATTCCTATTGATCTTGTAAAGTTAATGTGCCTTGCTTAGATACGGCTGAGCACTAGATCCAAAGCAGTAAATTTGCTTTTGGGTAAATTTGTATTTTAAAAGTAGATCTAAAATCCAGACATCAGAGCACAACACCCAGAAGACTGGAAGCGGAGGAATAAAATAAAACTGCCACATCAAACATTACAAGGATAACACAAGTAAGAGAAATGAAGCTGGAAATCTCAGGGCATAAGAATGAAAGAATGAGATTAGAGCCAATATTAGAATGATATTGTGCAGAACCTTACAGTACTGAGACGGCCCATATATTCCACAAAATAAACAGATGCACTTTAATATACTTTCATTGAATGCCATAATGTCATGTTTCCTTTATTAAGATGGCAAGATGTCTTGTTTGATGTTATATATGGTTATTATGCAGAGGACAAGAAGGAAAATAGCCTTCAAAATGTGCCTTTTCACTCTACATTTGCTGCAATAGCATCACTTGTCAGAACAGCAAGGGGGAACTTAGTGACTGGAAAAAAAAAAAAAAAAAAAAGGCAGATAATAGTACATCCATAATTACCTGACTGCTTGCTTATCGCTTTGAAGGCTGGCTGACCAGCCCATTGCACTTCTACCCTTTTAAAAATGTGTATAATTGCTTTTTCACTCAAACATCAATGGAAACAGCAATGTCTGAATTGCTTGCCTCTCTGTCACCAGGACAATCAAATAAGTCTGACACTCTGTAGACTATACTGTCCCAATGACCCCACCCTCAGAGATTGCTTATTGAACTGCTGCTTTAATGGTAATAAAGATTTATTTATTTTGGGTCAGTGCCACGTTGTCTTATCGCCCTCCCATCATTTAGAGGGTCCAATAATTTATCAGACCTTGCCTTTAATTAAAAAGCCAAGGAGGTAATTGGAAGTAATGTGCTGCTCCAGGAAAAAAAAATGTAATGCTGCTTGACGTGATGATACATCAGCACCTTTTAATCCATGCTTGACCTACTCTTCTATTGGCAAGTGGGCGGAGTGAAGTAATAGCTAGATTTTTTTTTTTTTGCCCCTTCTTCTAGACAACAGTAGGGACAAGAGAAGCAGCAGTGGGTCTTACTGTAGCATAGCGTCTGGCATGTTAAATGAGATTGTGTGTTCTTTTGGGCCAGTATGAAGTTAGCAATGACAGACAAATCCCTTTCGAAGGCTGCCTGTGGTGTTATAGCCCACTCAGCCTATGTCGATAACAGCAACAGTCCTCACGCTGCCATTTATGGTCATAATGAGTATGTTGTTTTGATTGCAGCAAGTGCCAGGGGTAATGCAATAAAAATGGTGAATTTCAGTGAACCTCTATTCATCTGTTTTTCTACATTTAACTGCTAAGGCTATGACAACTATAAGAATTGCACAAAGCATTATAGATGGTTTTATCTTATGACAGCAGCTTGAGATTGTCTGAGTCGTACACACATCTGTTACATAGTGTAGCTTTTGAGAAAAACAAACAAACACGCAAACAAACATTATAGCCATTAAGATCAGGTTCAGAGAACTAGGGTGTGCGCAAAACACTCCGAAAATAAAATCACATGTAACAAACTACATAAATATCTTAGACAAGCAAAACTAAGCGCTTCCCTATTTCTGTCTTATTTCTCTGTTTTTTGTTTGTTTTTTGTTTTTGTTTTTTTTTTTTGGGGGGGGGGGTTGTTTTTTTTA
>CM040978.1:13219928-13234127 GCA_022985145.1 Pangasius djambal
ATCTTTGGGCAATCCTCCAGGAGGCTTGGAGTAATATATCAAGTCAATGTTTGAATAAACTGACTGCTCGGATGCCTAGTGTTGTCCCTTATTATCAATGCAAAATGGTCACTAACTAAAGAGGATTTATGCTGATATTGCCCAAAAACCCTATTTTGTTCAGGCGTTTCCAAACTTTTGGAGGGCAGTGTATATCAAAGCACACAAAGCACATACAGCAAGACTAGCATCGGGAGCAGTGGCAGCCCCTTTCTATCAGTTTTGGAACAACATGGTTTCAAGTTTAGAAATGTTTATATCATAGCAGTGTTGAATTTTCGAGTCTGATTGGTCGGAATAACAGCATGGCTCGGACAGTAATTCTGTATTCAAATCACAGGTTTATATTAATATGTTCATTCTAATATGTTAGCATTTTTATAGTAACAGCTCATACATAGGGACTTGTATGGCAGACATTCCATGTGATCCAAGGGTAATAGTAAACAAGTTTAAAAAAAAATGTGCTGTTATTTACCCAAAAAATTATATGACTGTCAATATGGTGAAGATTTTTGTATGGATATTTATTTAATATTTATGGAGGAAGTTTGGGGTGTTCAGTGCTTTGTAACAGTCAGTAAGTTTTCCATCATGGAAAAGACTTCAGGGAAGAGGATTTTACGCTCTCCATTTTCTCATTAACATGACACGGGTTGTTTATAGCTACTATAATAAGTAATAACAGGAATTAACTTGTCCTGTGGAAGTTCCCATGCTTGTAAATGTAACTATAACCAGATAAAAATGTATAATGTACTGTTCAATGATAAATTAAAAATTGCAGTTGTTGGCAAATTGATGTTATGTAATAGAAACAACACCCTTCAGGATATAAATAAAACAATCAACTTCTGGATGGTAACTATATCACATTACCCTGTCACTGATTATTTTCCTACAACAGCATGCCCCGTCATGATTCTAAATGATTAGAGTTAACTTGGTTAACTTGTAGAACCATCCTTTATACACAATCCAACAACTCTTATGCATTAGGATTCATTCAGTTGATGTGTGAGGTGTCCCGGAGTGATATAAGAGCTAGAGTCATGGCAACTATAGGCATTTTGTGTTAGGGACCCACCATTAATGTAACTTAATGCAATCCCAAATGCAAACTTATCTCTTGGATCATATTATTTGTTGCAGGATTTTATATGAAGGCTTTGCTGATGAAATCTCTACATGCAGTACAAATATAAGCCCATTGCTATTGTGTCGTGTTGTGTCCAGCAAAGGTAAGCAACCGAGTAAAAAGAACAAGCTAGTACATCCAGTCCTCTTGGTTTTTCAGGACTCCTTTCTGCATTAGAAGATGCATGTAAGTCTAAAAGCACTTTAGGCAATGAGATAGCTGTCGATAATGAGGCGTGCCTTTCAGCGGGCCAGCAGAAATGTACGTTTTCATTAAGGCGAGCTCAATTGCATGATGGCTCTGTATTAGAATGCATTCTGTGGAGACAGGAGGGAGTGGAAGGGGTCTGTTTAGGAGGCACAGGCTCATTTGCACACTTTCTTTTTTTTATGTGAAAAATAGCGGCGCATTAAGAGAAGCACGAGTGGAAGTTTTGCTTCGCTGCCTTAATAATGTGCTCGGAAGAGCTATTGCTATGTAGCCAGAAAAGATGAGTATGGACCTGGTGGCACAAAGGAGCATGTGAATGGCTGTTGTTTACAGGCAAAATAGACAGGGCTAACTCACATTAAGGTTGCTGACAAGACTACTCAGTGTTTATGTTCATGAGAAAAATAGGAACATGTACATGGACCATTACTGTCGTGTTATTGGTAATCCGTTGTGATTGAATGAATTAATCAGAAGTTCTGTCTGCCTTGCAGTTGGAGAAATACACTTTTTTGTCAGCTATAATGTGCAAGATTAAGAATTTTATATATTCAGAGATTAATTGCAGTGAAAATATGCTTAAGTGTAGCTCATATTGTGTGATAAATGCAGCTTTTGGAGAGAACGGAGACAGCATATTTTAATTAGCAGGAGTTATGTATAGATATTAGCTGCCTAAATAATGTCACACCAAGCTGAGAGTTGTAAAATGTCTTTTGTCACTTACGGCTGAGTTGAGAAGGCATACAGTCTAATTACTTGAGTGAAAGAAAAAAAGCCATTGATTATACTGTTTCACTGTGTGTGTGTGTGTGTGTGTGTGTGTGTGTGTGAATGTAATTCTCTATTATACATATTTTCAAGTGGATAGATTTTTCCTTTTAATGAAGTACAGGAAAATGAAAATATATTAATCATATCACAGTTGGATGACAGATGAGCGTTCCCCCTCCTGCAGCACCATGTGACTATTATGAGAGTCATCATACATTGTGTGCCAATTTCAGGCCACAAGTGGGATGTTAGCTTTAATATTTTAATCAGCAATGGACCATGAGAGAGATTAGGAGTTTCGCACTGTTCTCAGGACAGAGAAAGGCTCTACCGCAATTATGTTTAAACTCCTGAGGTATGACATTTGTAACAGTTTCATTATGGATTTTGTTTACATAGAAGGGAAAAATGAGAATAAAGAGGATTTAGAGGAACTCTATCTATAGCTTCTTCCACAAAGATTCAGACAAAGTGCAACTCTCATTCAACTAAGTTGTCCAAAATGAAAAGAGGTGTAATAATGGTCATTAGTAAGCTGGTGAAGAAATAATTGATACTTCTTGTGTTGGGTTTTGTGGGGCAAACTGGCAAGTTCATTATTTAAGTCTTAGATTATAATAGTCAACTTTGGACAATTATTATAGTAACAATCAGACAACTTATTGATTCATTGATTTACTGATTTATTGATTCATTGATCAACTGAGGCAACACTCAAAAATGGATTATTACTGATCATAATTGATTATAAATTGATTGTTACTGAAAAAGCACAGACAGCTGGTGTGTAAAATGGCTAGCAAAGTGATTTGCCCATGAATCTGATACTTAAAATAGTCCTTCTCTACTGTACATCATCATCATTCACAGTCTAACAGAAAACAAAAAAATATATATGTATGTATGTATGTGCCAGAACACCCTCATGGGTTCACAGGCTGGTGCTTACTCCCTTTTTTCTGTTCATGGCTGTGTGATTCTCGCCAGCACCACCTACTGTTCTGTACCAGCTGCCCTAAACTTGGCCAGTTTCACTGGTGTGTGTCTGTGTGTGTGTGTGTGTGTGTGTTTGTGTGTGTGTGTGTGTGAGAGAGAGAGAGAGAGAGAGAGAGAGAGACAAAGGAAGACAGAAATGGCTCCAAAAGTGCAGCCTGTAATCCAAGGAAGACAGTAGATCTGGGATGGAAAGCCTGTGAAAGAGCACACTGGTCTAAATGTGAGGTCATATGTGCAATAAAGCATTTTAAGACTCCTATAAAAAAGGTCCACAGTGGCCGAGTGTTAGCAGTGGCAGGTTGAATAGTAGAACTCATAACACATTTTGTTAAATAAAAAAAGAAAAATCAATGTAGGTTTTTTTTTCCATCCATCCAAAGTGTCTGTGATTTATTTTTCTATTGTTAACTTAATGGAAATCACAACTCACCGTTATGAAATTTATTATATTTATAATTGAGTTCTTATAGTTATTTCTATGTTTGGCTGGTAACTTGAATTCAATGGGTTTAATCCAAACCTCAATATTTCAAAAACAAGTAGGCCAATAAATAATGTCAATCTGACATTACTGAATCTAATGTGTTGTTGTATGGGTGGAAAGTTCAGGGATAGAAAGCTGTAAGGTTTCAGTAAATAGCCAGCATATTATTATAACAATTAAATAATGAGCTTAATATTTGAATAGATGGATTATGTTCTTAAATCTGTACTTGAGGGTGTGTGTGGAATTTCTTTTATAGTTAAAGGGTTCAGAACCCCTGCTTTAGAGTATTTACACCCCAAAGTGCCAAAGCCATGTGTAGTATGTAGTTGGTTTGATCGCTGCCTGTGCATCTCATTAATAATGTATCTCATTGTTGCGTGTATATACACGTTTTGTTGCTGTTTTCTGTTTATATTCGTGTTTTAATTTTTTTTTTAATTCCTGAATGTGTGATTATCCTTCACTGTGATATTTCTCTTATAGGTCGTTTTTGAGATTTTGTCATAGTCACTCCTCTGAATTACCTGTATGTTACAGCTGCTGTTAGTGCCAATGAAATATAGCCCACATTAAAATAAAAACGCTGTCATTAATACACACATAAACTACACTGACAATGTGTTAAATATATTTAATGTGAACATTTAGATTATTATTTTCAATAATCAGCAACACTGTCATTTTCTTTTTTTTTTTTTATGACACTGTGTATTGGGATTTGTTTGTGAGTTCACTACACATGGTGCTACCAGATCAGCTGATCACTTATTTATGAAATATGTCATCATCTGTAGATGATGGGATTAACCCCACCCCAAATGCTCATTGTAAAGTATTGCAGCTTGGCTTTTGATAGCGGATTAAACTATTTTGACTCCCTATAATCTGACCATTAAATCACGTTCCATATCTTATTTGTAAAATGGAATGGCTTACACACAGCTTCTTGAGGGCATCAGTAGTAATCAATCATTACAGTAATCAATTATTATTATTATTATTTTTAGAGTTGTTGCATTATTATTATTATTATTATTATTATTATTATTATTGATGATGATACAGATGCTTATTTAAATAGAATTATGGTTGTTAAAATGTCACATTCAGATTGAACCTGTATGAGTTTAATTGAAACATCATCTGTGGAAATTTGTGTACATTCTGGTTACAACTGCATTTAAGTGCACATGATTTTTCTGAGCAAGAGTCATGAACAGTTTAGTCTTACCTTATTTATTAAACGATCGTAAAATCAAGTGCTGACAAAAGCGGCAGGAATGACATGCACACTATCCAGCATCTGATTCATGAAACAGTTGTCTGAAATGAAGCAGCGGTTCAGGCCCAATACATATGAAACATCACTTCTGTGTTTTGTGTATTAACACAAAACACACCTGAGCATATGTGGGTGTTGTAGTGCTAAAGGAAACATTAGTTGGTATGAAATCCCAAGGAAAGAAAAGTATTTTAGAGAATCTGATACAAACATCCAAGTGCCCAAGGGTGCCAGAAGTAGAGAGTTTTTTTTTTTTTTTTTTTTTGTAGTCTCAAAACTAGCATCAATGGAGTTCACAAAATAAATTTATGGAACAAAAGAATATCAGCTGTCAGCACACTTTCTACTGACCGCAGTATTTCTGTATTGCTTTTATTTACTAAAGGTATCATGTAGGCATATAAATGGGCATTTGTGAATGCCAAATTGAAAAACCTGTAGGAAAGAGAAAATTATTGTACAATTTAAAGAAATATTCAAAAGACAGGATGTAGTCACAGCACAACAGACTTGACTCCCACGGAGCCAAGGATCACTGCACTGATTGGAAGAGTATTGCTTTTTACTCTTGCAAGTGATGGAGGTAACAAGAGAACCTTATAAGCTCTGGTGGAAATGAATATTCCTGTTCTTATAAAACTTTTAATTAAATAATTAGATTTAATTAATGGCTTTCTATATTACATTTAATACACTAATACATTTAATATAACAATTAATAAAACACACGCACACACACACACCTCCATCATGTACATCAGGTGCATCATTCTCTGAAGATGTGCTCTCAGGTTCTGAGGTCTGTAGGAGCGCAGCCCTGCACAGTTTTGTGGTATCCTTCTTTTTAATGCATTAAATTCAGCCAAAAAAATATCTTGGCAATTAACTGATAAGTCGTTAAATGAATCAGGTGTGTTAAATGCAAAAGTCAGCACTGCTGTGGCTCTCCAGTACTTTTTGTTATGTCTAGTCTTGCTTGCTTTGTCTTGCTATATTTCATTGTTTAGCCTTGTGCCTAGTCTCTTTACGTTCATATGTTCTTTGTTTTGTCTCTCCTTCATGGCTAATGTATTCATAGTTTTGTTTAATCTTTTTTTCCTCCAAGTTTGTAGACTCTCCTTTTTTGTTGCGATGATTTCAGTGAATAAATCCTCATCTGTAGAGGTCATGGTTTGATTTCTATCATGAGAACAGTGGGAAACGTGGGTTTTCTTAAACACTGTTAGAACTGGTGAACAAGAATGTGACAGTTCTATAAATCCGCATGAAAAATAGAGCATGTCTGGGTGTGTGTCTGCATATTTGCTTCTCCATGTGTACAGGGTTGGTGGTTCTCTGCAGGCCTGTGGTGATGGAGACTCACTAACTGAATTGGTCATTCAAGTGTTTCTGTTTAATTGCAGTGGTTAAAACACCACTGAGACTCATAATAGAAAAGATCCCTCCCACTGACTCGTCTGTGTCAGTCTCTGTCTCCACAGTGTCTCACGGTCCCATCTTCCCCCTTCACTATAGTTTTGTTTTCTTTCACTTTTTAAATCAATGCTGTCCAAAGATGGTTATATTAGTTTCTGTTGACTGACAAGTACAACACCAGAGTGATGTACGTCACTCGGTATTGCTTAATTTGCAATTATTTTAAGCTTTAAAATTGAATGGCACTTTGATGAGCATTTTTAGAGTCATATTTTGCTTCTAATCATGAAAATCATTTATAATCATTTGATGTGTGAAGCACAGAATTCAGATCCTATTCAGTAGGTTACTGATTTGCAGTGACTGCTGAAATGAAGAGTTTTCATCTCTCCCTTGCTCTCTCTCTCTCTCTCTCTCTCTCTCTTTAAATCCAGAAATGTGTCTATAAATGCATTTCTTGTGTTGTGTATGTCTTTAAACAGACTTTAACGAGATGGACTAATCAATATCCAGTTGAATGGGTGCACGGAGTTAATTCTATGGTAATAGGAATGTGCTCTAAACAGATGTTGCCCTTGTGAATAGCAAAATACTACAGACAACACAATTGTTCTTTCCTCTCATTTGTTAAACATGAAAAATGCACTGAATCTGTGATGGTAGTGCCTTGGCATGATTAACTTCTTCACTTGCAAATTATTTAATTTTAATTTTTTTTTTTTTTTTTTTACCAGTGAAATCTATCTTAATACAAGTGGCTTGAAAATATGTTTCAAATGCATACAAGTAAATATTTAGATGTGCCTTTGTTTCATCCATTTTAATTAAAAGATCCAGTGGTTCTCTTCTGCCACATTAACAGCTTCAAACCCATCAGACACAGCACAAAATGCTTTCTGCTGCTTAGCTTAGAGAGTGCCCACCAGGAATTTAAGTAAAATTGGTGTGAGCGGCCTTTAAGTACCCCTGCTCTGCCATCTCAATAAAAGAGCTCCCACACTGCAAATGGAGACCCAGAAAGGGCATTTGCATAACTCTCAGTTAGACTTGACCTTTATGGAGAAGGGAACTAAATGAGAAGCCTGGCCCATGTCAGTGGCCCTTAATGACATTCAGACATCATGGATTTCAACACAGGCATGGATTTCAGCTGTTAGCCCTGAACAGCTGACAGCGGCAGAGGGAATTTTACTTTCAAAATCTTTCCGTAATCTAGGGCTAGATTTAACAAAGATGTACCCAAGGAGTTTGGTGATTTGGTAGTTCTGTGGAACGCTGCCTTGCAAATATTATGGCTATGCTAACACAGGATCCGAAATTGAGATCAACATGTAGACAAAAAAGGCAGCCTTTTGGAGCAATACATGTGAAGCATCAATAATTGTCAATGGACAAGTCCAAAGTGTGTATTGATTTAATTTTCCAGAAGACTGGATGGACACATAGACTGATTAAAAGTGGCTTAATGGTTTCCAGTATCCGTTAAAAATTATTTAACCATAAAACCATTAGGCCATTTCTTTTCTTTTTCCCTTTCCTTCACACTAAGATTAAGAAATCCTATCTTTCCAGTAACTCTCCCTTATTTTAAAGCTAAAAGAAAATCCCAGTCGTCTGGAAAAGGTTGATTTGAGGTAAAGCAAAGGAAGAAGCTTATACAAATTGAGTTTCGATTAAGACTAATCAAGTACCTTCACACTCAATAACTGTAATTAAAGTCGCATTTAAAATCCTGGTGTGCATCCACACTTTCACAGAATGTAAGCACATGAACCAGTGAGTATGAATAAGAAATTGAATCAGACCTACTTTAAGAGGATTCAAAAAATGCACAGTGGTTGGTTAATTTACATTGTTTTAGTTAATAGACAGTTTAGCGTTAAAGCATTTTGTTGAAATTTGTGACTTTTTACCACTTTAATCTAATTAATGTTTACTTAATTTGTTTAATGTAAGACTTTAGCAGCATATGACTCATTATTTAGATTATATTCAAGGGTTCCCAGTTTGATCCTGAGCTCAGGTTGTGTGGCGTTTCACCTGTTTTTATAATGTCTACATGGTTTTCCTCTGGGTTCTCTGGTTTCTCCAACCACCAAAAACAAGCCAGTATGCTGAATTGCCTACCTGTGAATTTGTGTGTGTGTGTGCGTGTGCGTGTGCATGTGCGCGCGTGTGTGTGTGTGTGTGCATGGCACCTTACAATGAACTGATGTGTCATCTGGGGTGCCCTGCTTTGTGCACTGTCTCGTGGGATAGGCTCCGGATCCAGATCAGGATAAATTTGTTACAGTAGATAAATGTTGATCAGTGTTTTGGAAAATTGATGAATAATGTTGCAGCAGAAATTAAATTACTGTTAATTCATGTCGCTGTTTTTTTTTTTTGTTTGTTTTTTGTCCATTTTGGCTTGGTGGGTGAACCCCTGTCAGAAACTCATCTATTATGAACCAATTCCCTATCAAAGCAATCAATGCAAAGATAAATATAATTACATTGCACAATCCATCTGATCCATAAACTAAAAATTACCAGTATAAAAAGCAAATTATGAGTACATACATTTTGCCTGCATCAGATTATAGCTATCGTGTGTATGCACTTAGCCAGCCTACTACCATATATACAGAATTTACCTATTAGAAACTTCTACAGCAGTAATCACTGTGTGCACATATTTTTGTTTTTCTGTACATTTACAGGACCAGGCCAGCAGTATTTATTAAAAATAGATGGAGAATGTGTTTTGGTAGTCTTACCAATGAATATACACATGAATCTATTAGAAATGTATATCGTGTCAGTATTCTGTATCATGATCTCTGTCTGCTCAGCTAACAAGGTCTGATAGTGAGCTTCCTCTATTACCATTTCTCCCCGGGCCTCCACCATGCTGGCCTGGAGATCATCATTTTCTCATAACAAACCATGGATTATTATTCCACCACTGAATGATTCCTAGGCTGGAAAATTATGCAATGCAACCCTATTCAGAACCACCAACTGACCATATAAAGCCTCAGGAATCAGTGTAGTCGCAGAAGGAATTATTTCCACTGCAGTACACCATAAAATACAGATACAGTCAAATGCTGTGCTTAGCAGTTCTTGGTGCAATGGAAATGATGTTGACAGTTGTACTTGAGTTTTGTTTGGGATTGGATTGCATGGATGTTTTCTGTCACTGGTTGTAGTTGCAATACAATTCCATTAACACACACACAGGCACAGACACACACACACACACTTACTTTGACACACACCAGTCCACCCTTGCCTGCTGTAATTGTTTAAATTTCCCCTGCTAAGCACAGTTTGCACAATGGCTCCATTTGGGTGAGTCCCATATGATTGCTGCATGGTCAAGCTGGGAAGATTAGCTCACGTCTGTTTAATGGGAAATGCGGCCATCTGTTTATTTGTTTGTGCTTGTGCATGTGTTTTGTGCACCAGACTTTGATACGGAGCTGACTTCATTTGACAAGCTAATCTCGAACAAGTAAGCTCCTGCACAGCACAATGCCCTTCAACTTTCTACAAAGACATCGGTTGACTTTTTCAAAACCCAGTCACTCCTGAGGGAATATGGATATTCACAATCTCCATACTTCATACTCCAGCCTGCAATGACAAATAAACAAATAGGCATGCAAATGTAAACTCTGATATTCAAATTCCCAGAGTTGCAATAAATTTACAATAAAACTGCATCCCTCTGTCTAGCTCCGGGCTAGCTCCTGCTTATGATGTACCTGCTCTGCTCACTCAGAGACTCAGGTAAAACAGAGCATGAGGCGAATCAAGACAGGGGAAGAAAAGGCTAAGCCAAAACTCCCAGGTGTTTTAAACGGTGCTTTAAATAGATTTCCCCAACTTTCACTCCCCCTGAATTTTAGATCAACCTCACTCCTACTCCTCTTGCACACACACACACACACACACACACACACACACACACACACACACACACACACACACACACTCCCCTTGAGGTGCTCAGAACACTTGCAGTTTTTGTTAGAGATGTAGTCTGGAGGTGAAAAAAGAACACCAGAGCTGTTCTACTGGAGCGAGTCACCAAGCGTCCACGGAGAATAAATTCACCACTGCTAACCACAAAAAAAAAACAAAGTACTCCATATAAAAGCGCATATCTCTTCCCATAAGAATAAACCTATGTTTAGAGCGTCCATCCACTTAAAATGCTGAGCATTACTCTGAGGTTCCCATGGTATTTTCTAACAAGAAGTGTGATATATTCTCACCCAGCATCTGTTTGCTCGTTTTTGGTATGTTTAAGACATACTAGATCTGCATGCACACTCTTAGAACAACTTCAGTTTGATGGAAATGAGGGGTTATACATTACTCCCATGGGAGCAAGTAAAGTTAAGACATCCAGGCTATCTGCTTAACACTTCATTATCCCTTAAATCTCTGGACGGGCCAGCAGCTAATTAATTGAATGATATTAATATGTCGCAATAAAGGCACAAAGGCTGGGGGGTACGAAATATATGCGGCAAAGGGAGTGATGTGAGGAAAAGAGTGAGGCGGCGAGTAACCTCTAGGGTGTCATGGCTTAAGGCAAGATTTCCTCCAGGCCTGGCCACCACAGTGCATGTAATTAGAAGCGGAGGAATGAGAGCTGTATGACTCTTACATTTAATATCCCTCATCGCTCTCCCCACACATGATGTATGTCAAGAAGAGAGAGAGAGAGAGAGCGAGAGAGAGAGAGCGAGAGAGAGAGAGCGAGAGAGAGCGAGAGAAACGAGAAAGCTGTATAAAAGACTTAAAGGTCCCAAATTAAGATTTATTTGAGCATAGTAGGGGGCAATTCATTTATGTATTCAAAGACTGACTCTTTGCCGCAGAACACATTTAAATGCAGAATATGTCATTTTCACTCCATCCGTTAGGAAAGACATATCAGGTATGTGGGCGCTGTCCATGCTGTGTTGTCTAGAAAACTGTCATCTTTTTTAATTCGGGAACCCTTGGATACACTGGCTCTGCAGGATCGTTGCTGGCTGATGAATTATTGGCTACACAGAGTTGGTTGGTAGTTCTTCAAGCATACGAAGAGGAAAGTAAAGTTATTACAAGAAAACCTATAAAATACATCACGCATAACAATCTGGCAAGATGGCCTGGGAGATCGATGTGTGCTTTTGTTTCCATAGATCTTGTAGATTTGTGCTCAGTGTCCCATGTATCTATTGTTGTTTATAACATAGCACAAATGCAAATTCTATCTTGATACCTGGGTTTGGAGTTATGCTAGAAAAAAGGTTTCGGACTACACAAGACAACCTGATACGTAGGTTGATTAATGCAGTGACACATATGTATTATAGGTCATACATAAAGGATACATATCCATATTTTCTTTTGTTTGGCATGCTTTGGTGGAAGATATTGTTCTTATAGTGCACCTAAATTCTGAAACAGTGTTCTAGAGAATACTAAATCAGCAAGCTGTGTCTATTAAGACAGATTAAAACATATTTTCTTTTTTTAAAAAAAATCACATTTCTAATTATTTGTAATAATTTTTTTTTGTTTTGTGTGTTTTAGCATGAATAAAGATTTCAAAAATCTTTTATATGTAAAGCACCTTGAGATTTGAGACTCAATATGAAAAAGTGTTACATAAGAATAAGTATTATTATTATTATTATTATTATTATTATTATTATTATTATTACTATTAATCACAATGTTTGTCTGTGTAAAATATATTTAGATTTCACATTTAGAAACATGATTCAAATGTTTACAGTGTCTTCCTATATGTGTCTGAATGTGGTTTACTTGTTTGATAGCTTAACCTCTGAAAATTGCACAGCTGTTCTAGTAAAATAAACTGCAATGTTTGAACTCACTAAAGGAGGAAGAATATTTGGGATCTGTGTAATCGAACACAAAGCCACATTCTGAAATGGTGTATTCCAATGGTTGTGCCTGCACTGTAATTCATTTTATTTGGAGGGACCACAACAGAGTGAGGGAGCATATTCTTTATTTTCTTTCCTAAACGGACTGAAATAGCTAACAAATTAAAAAAAAATCAGATTCCCCAGAGTGTGCAGAAGGCACAGCAACCAATAATACTTCATTTATTCTATGGTATCATTCTCAGTAAATAAAATGAATAAGTCAAAGAAAATTGGCTTTTGGAGAAGTTATTACAAGAAAACCGATGAATTATTTCATGGATAAGATTCTGTGAGACTGTATGTGAGAATGATGGTTATTTGTTTCCGTAGATCATAGCACTCAGTGACTCGGGCATCTACTGTTCAGTGGTCACTACTATTTCAAGTATGACACACATGCAAATCAATGGCTTGATCTCTGAGCATGAATAGGGTGTCTTACATAGACATATGCTCTATATGGACAGATTTTGTATTATGATGTAATGTGTGTTAAGTCGAGTTGTATTAATTCTTTCATTTTGATCAAAAATGTAAATTTTTGTATGTAGAATGTGCAAATGGCCAAAGAGATCTTGCAAAATGAAACTATGTGCCAGATAGTGTGTTCCTGGTTCAGCAAAAAGAATTGTAACACAAAAGAAATGGCTTGCTCTCTCTTCTCTCCAGGAAACATGGTTCAAAACCCTTAGAACCTTTAGGGAAGGGGCTACAAAGCTAACCTTGAGCCAAACTTAAATGAGCTGTTCAAAACTCTGCTAAAAAGGAAGATTGATTTAATCCAGATGACTAAACTGCTTCAATTTCCACACATAGCCCATTACACAAGGACATGAATGGAAATGAACTGGCAAACCAGCTTTGAGAGGAGACGACACACGGAGATATTGTATCAGTATGTACTAAAACTGTGCATGTGGAAGGTTTGTAATGTGTGATTTTTTAATTTAGAACCATATTCAAGCATTTGTGATGGGTCAATAGCAGTGATTAAGCTGTTGTTGTGATTAGTATTTGGCGTTGTGCATTCTGAGATACTTTTCTGTTCCCCGTGGTTGCAAAGGGTGGTTATTTGAGTTGCAGTAGCATTCCTGTCAGCTCGACCAAGTCTGGCCAGTATCCTATGACCTGGAAGATACTTTTTTTTTTTTTTTTTTCACAAAATTCTGTATAAACTTAGGAGACTACTGTGCATGAAAATCTCAGGAGAACAGCAGTTTCTGAAATACTCTGGCACCAACTATATATATATATATACATGTGTGTGTGTGTGTGTGTATATGTGTGTATATATATGTATAGGTATATAGGGCTATACTCTCTGCTCACATTCAGCCAAATGCTACAAAACTGATAGGACGCCGCTTCACAGTGCAGGTGGATAATGACCCTAAACATATTGCGAAAACAACTCAAGACTTTTTGAAGGCAAAGAAATGGAATATTCTTCAATGGCCAAGTCAGTCGCCTGATCTCAACCCAACAGAGCTGCTTTTCACTTACTGAAGACAAGACTGAAGGCAGAAAGACCCACAAACAAGCAGCAACTGAAGGTGGCTGCAGTGAAGACCTGGCAAAGCATCTCCAGGGAGGAAACTCAGAATTTGAGTTTTGAGAACATGGGCTCCAGACTTCAGGCAGTCATTGACTGCAAAGGATTTTCATCCAAGTGTTAAAATTATGGTTATATTTACAATTATGTCACTTTGTCCAAAAAAAGGAGTTGATAGTGGACTTCAGCATGAAGCAGGAGAGGAACTACCAGCCAATCATGATCAACGGGAGCCCAGTGGAGAGAGTGGACAACTTCAGATACCTAGGAGTTCACATCACACAGGACCTGTCCTGGTCCTGTCACATCAACACCGTGGTGAAGAAGGCTCGACAGCGTCTTTACCATCTGAGACGCCTAAGA
>CM040978.1:13234227-13255834 GCA_022985145.1 Pangasius djambal
ACTGTTTCATACTGATAATTGCACAAATCTGCTGTATATCTTTATATTTTATATTTTTATATTTTATTTTTTTTCATATTTTTATTTTGTATACTTTCACATTTTACTTATTTTACTTTTTTACTCATTCTATTCATATTTTTATATTCTATTCTACTTGTATTTTTACTTGGAACAGTCGAAAAAGCATTTCACTACAAGTTGTACTGTGTATGATTGTGTATGTGACAAATAAAATTTGAATTTGATTTGAATTTGATTTGATTATCTTTGAGCCCCTGAAAATGGAGGTACTTTGCTGAAAATGGCTGTAATTCCTAAATGGTAAATGCCATATTTTTGTGGAACCTCTTAAAATAAAGCTGAAAGTCTACACTTCAATCACATCTTGATTGTTTTATTTCAAATCCATTGTGGTGGTGTATAAAGGCAAAATCACAAAAATACTTGATCCAAATACTTCCGGACCTGACTGTATATATATATATATATATATATATATAAATATATATATATATTTAATGGCCAACGGTTTGTGGACATCTGACCGTCACACCCATATATGCTTTTGGAACATCCCATTCTAGAATATTATAATAGAGTTATAATAACCTCCACTCTTCTGGGAAGGCTTTCCACTAGATTTTCATGTGGTTGGGGATATTTGTCCATTCAGCTACAAGAGCATTATTGAGGTCAGGCACTGATGTTGGATGAGGAGGCCTGAGGCATGTCTGCTTTCCATTTCATCTCAGAGGTGTTCAGTGGGGTTGAGGTCAGGACTCTGTGCAGGCCACTCGAGTTCTTCCACAACAACCTTGGCAAACCATGTGTTCATGGACTTTGCTTTGTGCACAGGGGCATTGTCATACTGGAACATGTTTGGGCCATGTTTAGTTCCAGTGAAACATATATTAATGCTACATATAAAGACATTCTAGACAATTGTATATACAGTATAATCTTTGACACAGTAACTAACCCAAAATTTTAGGCACAAAGCCTTCACTTCAGCATTCCTTTTAACTTTTTTGAAATTAAGGTTAATTGGGCTCTGGTTAGTGTACAAATTATATTTAAATGACAAATTATTACAACATTTAAAAATGCCCTTAAAGTAACACATTCAGCTCTGTACTAAATTAGCTCAAATCATGCCATCTGTGTCCCAACATTTTAATTTATAAACTAGAAAGCCTTCAAAACCATTTATTAATGACTGAATCATCCAGTAGTTCTGGGTTTATTTTATATAAAAGCCCTTTATTCAGGTGTGTGGTGGCATTGGAAAACCCTTCACGCAGTGAAATTTTGACATTTTCTACTTGTAAATACTACTAGCTTTTCTGAACTGAAATACAGCATGTTTCCCTCTGGAATATATCTGTAGTTAAATTATAGTACTGTGCCATCTGTTTAGCCCTAAAAAATGAAAAGAGAGAAAACTGCATTTAAAGATTTCATCATCAATCCTAATTTTGACCAAACTCTGATTTTTCATTATTTGGATATTTGCCAGAGTTCAGCCTCTGTGACACTGAACAGCTTTTCCCACACAATTATAACGCATATTATGCAGTAGCTATTAAAAATTACATCATAAATACAGTACAAATAATACAAAAGGTATTTATTTATGAGTAATATAATGAGTGAGTAATGTGACATATTCTGGTAAGCTCCTTCAGGTATTTTAAATGTTTGCTGTCTATGTGTTCTATTGTCCCCTCTCTGTCCCCTTCATTTGGTGTAATTGGTGGATCAGACAGCAATACCTGCTACAAGGTCCACATCAATCCTACTTACCTAAAGCCAAAAGTGGCTGCTCTGAGACTGGCCTCCTGTCAAAGCAAACAGACTGTGTGTGTGTGTGTGTGTGTGTGTGTGTGTCAGAATTTAGAAGAGTCCATGGAAAAGGGAGCTAAATAAATATACAATAGGTGTGGTGAAATTTTATGCGGCCTTTGCAGCAGAGATGGTAAAAGTACGCCACTAACTGATATCTCAGCTTTCAAATGAATGGGCCACGTCCCTTGTAATAACATCCTCTATGTCTGAAAACAATATGCGAAATTTGACCTGCAACTCACAACAGTCAGTTTCATGGTTATGACTCACAGCCACTGACACCAACCGGGCAGGTAGCAGCAAAAGTGGCGATGAAAACGTGACATGATGTTGCACAACACATACATCTAGTTGCAATTTGCGCTCGCTCCTGAGTGCACAGGGCTTCTTTGCAATGTGACAGAGTATAGAGATCTTTCAAGGAGTGTGTACATGTCACCACAGCATCAGTCACACTCAAACGTGTGTCTGCTTTAGCCTTGGCAAACAAGGACGCAGCATCTGCCATAGCAGATCCCAAAGGAAATGCCAGGCTAGATTCATTTCAGAATGCCTCAGCAGCGATGAGGGAGTGTAAGTGGCAAGTCGACTCCAACGCTCAGGGGCATTTCTGCATCTCTTCCCCTTTTCTCTAGTGTCTTTTTTTCCCACTGTATCTATCTATTTCTGTGAAGAGCATTTTAATTCTTTCCTTTCTAATCCCTGCATCACATCAGTTATTGTACATGCCGGTCAGATGAAACGATAGTCTCGCTTCCTCTCTTTTTCTCTCTGTCTCTGCACTGACACAGCTGTCACTGATAATCTACTTTTACATCCCCCCTCTTTAGTACCTCCTGATTGAAAAAAACTGCAGCACAGAAGTTATTAAATGTGCCCACAGACAGTATTAGGACAGAATGGGGGGTGCATTTCACAGCAGCGAAAGTTAACTGTCCCTGAGAGAGTGCACAGAAGCAGCGTCTTCCACTCTTAGGTGCACATCCCCATTAATTGTCATTCAATTTTTATTGTCCATGATCACTTCAGTAGGGTTCATAAGCCTGAAAGTAGTCCCCTGAGATGCAGTAAATCAGAGCCACTGAGAGAAACACCTCATTATATAACTAAAAAGCTAATGAAATGAATTGGCAATAGACTGTAAAACAGGAATCTTGTCATCAGAATTCATTCATTTTGGATAATAATCATCTTTTAATGGTTGTAAAAATACTGGCAAATGGGTTGCACTGTATATATTTTCCAACTTAAGGAGAGCTGTTTTCCCTGGTAAAGACACTCTTAGCTCTTAGCTTACTTTAACCCCTGAAGTAAGCTTTGACTTCAAGCAGGTCAGTGATGAAAGGATGTCTTGATGTCAGACTGCAGGACTTGGTCAAGGAAACAAATGATAAAAACACTTAACAAGAAGGAAAGGCAGGAACGGATTGCAAGAAAAAGTGAAGGACAAACACAAGGGATAATGTGGTTACTGCAGAAAGATACAACACTGTACAGTGAGTCCAATAGTGACAATCAAAGGAGTTGGACAAACAGAAAATGACAAAACCTGCGATTGGAGTAACAGAGGCTGTCAGGAAAGGTGTTTAGTGTAGGGAAAAGAAGAGCCACTGAAGCCTAGCTTGAGTGCAGCAGCATTGCTGATTCAGGGAGGAGGAAAAGCAAGTACAGACCCCAATAAATTGCTCGATTTGTATGTATGTAGGTAAAGATTATTATTTTTTTTTTAATCTGCTTACTGTTTTTCCCGTTTGTTCCTGAACATATAGGTATTGTGGCGAAGTCTTACTCAATTGAAGGGTGTGTCGACCCACCGATTTTTGAACAGAGCCAATAACTAATTTTGAGAACTGCTTTTCAATGCAACAATACAGCAACTTTGGCCAATTTGGTGTTACAGCAACCCAAACTGAATTTTGTAAACTGTAAACACATTCATACATAAGACTATTGGTTCATTATCTTCATACAAGTGATTAGTTGAACACAATATACAAATGATATTGTGTTTTAAGTCTCACTATGTTAACAAACATTTTTAATGAACAAATGATCACTAGTGCTCCTTATGCATGTTGAACATTTCACTTGGCAGAAGCTATCTCTTCAACCCGAATTGTGATGAATTGTGGAGATTACTGTGACACGAGTATAAACGCACATTGCTCTACTCACATATTATGGATGCTGTTCTGAGATAATGCTCCTACTGTGACACTTTTCTATCACATATTCCACCTCCTTGTTTAGTGGTAAACAAATTTAGTATTAATGTGATCATATTGGGTAAGTAGTCAGTGTTAGCCTTCTGCTATAGCCTAATATTAAATATTGTATGTTAGAATTTCTAATTCTGTTTAGTTCTATCAGATCAGTAGGTCATAACTACAGCACCATGGTTAAATCTTATGCTGTCCGGGCATGTGACTGCTCCGTGACCCTGCCTTCTCTTTCTCCACTTTCTCTGAGGCAGCCTTGTAGGAGCAGGGCTACACACCAACATCATCATCACTGCTGGCCTTAGCTTTCATACCGAGTGCTTTTTCCCAAGTGATTAGAGAAATAGAAACTTTATTTTTTCTAAGTCTCAGTCATGCAAAAAAACTTCTCGGTTATATGAGTGAGTTGTTTTTACGCAGTAGTTTGCGGAGTGTATCATTATTTTTGCCATGTGCTAAAAACTCAGTAGTAGTAAATATGTAAGTAATACAAAATCACACGCTGCATGAAAACCTAATGGGGAAATGAAAAAAGTACATGATTTGAAAAAGTAACTCATGGCTTCTGCCAACCTTAAATGTCTATTGTACACCATTTGTGCAAATTTAGCTGCATTTTCAACAGGGCCATGGGAAATGAAATTGTGAGATCATATTACGTTCCCACAAGCATAACCAAACAATATGTTGTTTTGTTTCCAACAATAAGCAAATCTTTGTGTCATGCTGCATTTCATAATTCAACCAGGCAATTCATCTGATTTCTAATCCCAGGAAATGCCTCGTAATGTATTCTGCGTTGATACGACTGCTCTTCAAAGATGATCCATGTTTTTGTGGAGACACACTTAAATTACAACTTTAATTTGCTCAATAAAGGAATGTTAGTGAAATCAATACATGTTTGTGCACTGCAAATTGAAGACTATTATTGTTTCTCATGCAGCTTTCGTGTAACAATGGAGGAACGTAAGTGGTAGGCTGCAAGCACCAAGTAGCTTTATTAGGCTTTTTCCAGAAATAATTGACAGAATAAGCAGCTCAGTGCAGAACACAGACAGCTGACGTTAAAACGGGTAGATCTATAATCACTAATAGACAAACAAGCTGCAATAAAGAATAAAGAAAGTTTTAAAGAACAAATAAAACTTGGGGGAAAAAAATCAGAAATAAACACTACATTTACATAATGTCACAAAAACAACAGACAAACACAGGAGAAGAAGCACAGGTACTGATTATATAGCTAACAACACACAGGTGCAGGTGATAATGATGAGGAACCAGTGTGGAATCTCCTGGTGCAGAGACTCACTGATCATTTGATTGTAATTGTAACTGTTTGGAAAGTTGAGTAAAACAGAGCAAAAGTTATATTTCACCCCAACTAAATGTCGGGAGCAGTGAGAATCTCCTAGATACACTCTTGTGCATTTGGGCGGACACATGAAGAGACCTTCCAACAAATTCATCTAGTGATGTATGCCACAGTACTTGAAATAACATGGTCTACGTGTACGTGCACATCTTAAGGTCTATATTCGGGTTGCAGCCATATTCCGAATACGATGTTTATATGTGTACGGGCATCGGAATATTCCCGTATACATGGTTCTTGTAAGTATGCCTGAGTTGCCGTTCCTAAATACCTAGCCTACAGCTAAGCATCTGTTAGCACCCACAATTCCTTGTGGACTGAGCAAGCGCATATATCTCCTTTCAGTGGATTTTCTGAATAAGGTGTTTACATGCAACAAATTTCCAATTCAAACAGGCATATTTCAGGGGCGGGAATCAGAATTTGAGGAATCAGAATATTGTCTTAATCTGAATCGGGCAATCAGATTGTGGCGTTTACACAACTGAGTACTAATTAGAATATTGCGAAATTCCGATTAATATCGGAATACTGATATGCATGTAAACGTAGCCACTGTCATACAACCATCTTTCCCTTTCTTCTTCTCTTTTCACACATATTTTGGGCCACATGCGCACATTATGGAGCTATCCAATTAGCAGCTTGTGACTACAGTTGGTGCTACAGCTATCCTTTCTCCTCTTCTACTCCACTGAGCGTAATATTTTACACATTATAAGCATTAAGTTTACTACAGAGCTTTCATCAAAAGGTCTGACTAGCTAGTCTAGCTCACTCAGCTAGCTAATGGAATACCTGTAGATGTTGGCACAGTTTGGACGTTGAGCTGTGAAATGCCGATATCCCCACAGGTTTTTGGCTCACATAATTTGCAGATAATCACGCTATCTCTCTCGAAACTCAGGCATACTTCCAGATTTCCCTGTGCCTTGTTACTCCCCATAACGTCATCACTGCCTGGCTATTCACATCATTGGTAAATTGTCCCTGTTATCTTAATGCTCATTATCTTGTTACAGCATTGCTGATAGCTAAAATACTGTGTGATTTGAACGTTATTAGACCCTGTGCTTGGATCTGGACCTTGATTTTTGCTCTTCCCCATTTGCTTTGGTTGCTAGGTTCTTGTAGATTTTCTGTATATAGTGAGTTTGTTTCATTGGGTGTAGGTGGTGACAGCCATTTTGTTGTTGTTGTTTTTTTTAAATAGCAAATGAGAAACAGAGAAGTCTCCGTGTCTTTTTTGTGTTTTACTTTTACATATGCTAGTTAGCTATAGGTGTGTCACGGTTAGCTTGAAGTTTTAGAACATTTATGGGCACCGTTTATTAATCCTAACAAGTTGGTACACTCTGAATTTATAAAAAATAAGCAGCCTGGTGAATACTGAATTCCCAGCCTAACTGCTGCCAAGTGAAGCAGAAATACCTGTATTTTATTACGTGAAGCACTATACAAACTCTCCTTCCTGCCTCCTCATTACATATGGGCATGCAGATTTTTTTTTTTCATCATAGTGTGTTTGCCGTACCCACAATTTAAAATGTAGATGGATTTCCAGTGTTACTCGTGACAAGCAAAGCACTGTCAATCAGCTGTTCACATTCTCCCTGATTGCCATGAAGAAAAAAAACTTTCTCAAACTTGATGTGCAGTGAATAAGAAAGAAAGCGAGAATTAATCATCTATATGGAGTTACGGGAAAAAAGATGGAGAGAAACTCCAGTGAAGTTTGTAAATCAAATATGCCAGTGAGAGAAAGAACAATTCTACTTTTAAGTAGCTTGTCTACACCAATGGTGTATTTAAATGCCCACTTTAAATAAAAAAAATGTTACAATATCTTTAATCTGATTTTAGTTTTATGTTGTTTCTAGCTAAAATGATTAAAATGTATTCAGCAGACGTTTTAAGGAATATATGCCTTTACTTTATTGGCCTGCATAACGTAATAATGAATTTATTTCTTTAAATAAGTGCCAACATTATTCAGATGTTTCTATCATGTGAGGAATGTTCTCAGGAACTGTGCAGATAGCTACAGAGAGCAACTGAGAAAGAGAAAACTACAGAAGGAGGACAGGAACACACACTGATTATGCGTTTTGAACTCAGGACAGGGTTCTGCACACTCATTAACAATGTTTGCACTGGTTGCTATATGGAAGAGATGAATAGGATGGAGAAAAAAGAAAGGAAAGTAGGAGGACAGAATATCTTGTTTTGGATAGAGGAAAGATTAATAAATGTGAGGAGAAACCTGCACAGAGAGATAGAAGAGGTGAGGAAAGGTGGCGAGGAGGGGAAAGAAGTAGACAGCATGGTTATGACAGAAAGGCAGACAGCAGCTCTGGAGTGACAGAAAGAATAAATGTATATGGAATGTGGAAAAGATGAGAAGAGGAGAACAGAAGATGTGATGCAATTCTATACACTTTCTATAGTAAGATGTATTGAATGGGAATGATTGTACGGTACAGGTTTTGTGCTTGTTCTTGTGTGTTAGGTATTCTTGACAGCCTCCTATTGAGAGAAAGAGAGGTTTAAAAAAACAAAAACAAAAATATATAAACCAAAAAATACGTTTTTTTTTATATACATTGTGAAAGAAACTGCTTCATTTGTTCTCAAATTCTCATAAACACAGGTAGATTTCTCACCAACTTATCAATATGGCTTCCACGACCTGACATCTTATTTTTTCTTGATTTCCAGATAAGTAAATTTCCATAAAAGATAAACGTTAAACAGGAATTAAAAAAAAAAAAAAAAGTTTTACTTAACTAAATACTTTGGCCTGAATATGAACAAGTGAAGGGGAAAAACTTCATCTAAAAATAAGAACCATCTGTCTAGTATTAAGAACAAGTTATATAACTAAATGTGTTGTACAAAAAAAAAATAAATGAAACAAAGACTCAAAGACTCAAATCCTACCCAAAGCTAGGATTAATACCCACATGATGACTGTTTTTGGCTATTGATCCAGGCTCTATCCTTCACTGGAGGTCAGCTATCCGTTTGTCAATCGGACGATTATACAAGGACCACTAGCAGCCTTTAGGGGACAGTGCCAAGAATAGTTCCTAGCTGATGGAACTACCTCCAAAAGTTGTGCATGGCACACCTTGACACAAGTTATGGTTCTGGGCTTTATTTCCAACTGACTTCAAAGCACCCAGTTCTGGGGTGGTGAAGGTCAATAGATAACTCTCATCCTTGTTCCAATCCCCCACTGCAGCAGTAGCCGTCAGAGTAGAAAAATCATAGGGATGTCCATCTGTCCATTGTGCAGGGGTAGATGGGTCATTACAAAGTCCTGATGGTCTGTCAGCAGTAAGCCCCATGTCTCCATTGCAAGCTTGTCTAGCAGATGACCCAATCTGATCCCAGTCTTTTCACCCACAGCTGCCAATGTCAGTTTTCACAATATGGCCCAGCTTTTGCAGACTCTGCAGTCTGTAGAGGCCAACACAGACTGGCTGATGACAAAAGCCTTGATGGTAAAAAAAAAAAAAACACAAAAAAACACAAAAAGACTAAAATATAATGGCTCCTCCAGTAGCCACACCCTGTCAGGTGTGTTAGGTATCCTTGAGAAAACCTTTCAGGCTTCCGTTACTGACCTATAAAATTCTGTAAGGTCCAGCAAATCAGTCTTTTGCAGTTTCATTAGAAACACTTGTCCCATTCCACAAACTCTTCTAAAAAGTGCGAGTGCCCTCCCAAGCAATAGAGCAGTCTCTTTTGTACTGGTAGCCAATCAGTCCTAGTTTTGGCCCAACCGAAAAAGCTCAGCAATGCTCACTGTATTTACTGCACAAGACCCGCAGGTGGTTGTAGCATATTAAATAGCCAGAGAATCGAGAATACCAAGTTATTGGCAACCAAAACTCTCCCCTTATAGGACTGAGGTAGTAACCAATTCCACTGACACAGCTTGATGCACACTCTCTCCACTACTTGCTCCCAATTCTGTCTCTGAAACTCCCCTGTCACTTAAAAAAAAAAATCTCTAATTCATCTAATGTAGAAGTCCCTATGCCTGAACATGACCTGCCCCAAAATTTCACTTTTATCCCAAATAGCTTTAGCAGGAGATGCCTAATGACAAATTACAAAAGCCTCGGATAAAACTTTGTTGATAAAAATGTAAACATTATCAGCATAAGCAGATCGCACGAACCCTGAAACAAGAAAAAACATGAATATGAATATTAGTGCTAATCTCCAACGAAGATAGAACAGCAGTGGTTTGATGGCTATGCTATACATTTCACCCAACAGGAGACACCCTTTCCTAATTCCTGTCATAACTAAAATTGTCTGGTTCAACCCACCTTAGATTTTGATCATACATGTAGTAACAGTATACAACAGCTGTACCTAACTTAAAAATTCATTTCTGAGACCGAAAGCTTTTTTATAGCGTTAAAGACATTCTTTTGACCGGCACTGTCAAAAGCTGTCTACTGATCAAGTGAAATCAAAATGACAGTCATGCCAGAGACCTTACAGAAATCCAGGATATCGTGTACAAGGAAGAGGTTGTCCATTATTGATCTGTCAGGGACACAGTGTCTGATCTTTTGTGTACTACTGAGTATAGATAGTTCTTAAGCCTGTTGGATAAACACTTATAATGGGTAGTCAATAGAGCAACTGGTCTCCGAATAACAAATAATGAGTAACAGAGACAACACTGCACATTTTCATAATAAATGTAGAAAACGATCTCTAATATATTCACAAATAACTCCATAGAAGTTCCATAGAAATCACTTCCTGCTTAAATGTTTGATGGTAGACCATCAGTGCATGATGACATCTGGATCCAGAGTTTTGTTCTAGCACTAGCAAAGTAATGGACTTTCATGGCAGAAAAATCTTTAATGTGAATATCTCAGTACTAACACTGTTCGCCTCGCAAGTGTAAAGGTTTATAGGGGTTGATGTCAACAGCTTCAAAGTCATCACAAGAATCGCTCTGTGAAATTTCAATGTTCAGTGTCTCACACACACATATTCACATTTGCACATTCATTCGCACATTCATTCACACCATTCCTAACAATTCAATTTTAAATAACAGACTGACAAGGTGTTATTCTTTCAGAAAGACTACTAGTGCTTTATTCATGTGGGAAGCAGATACAATCTACTCATTTCCAACTGCTAGGAGAACATCCTCCACCATGACCTTCTCTTTGGGTACATATGTGAAACCATGGCAGATAACCATGGTATCTCCTCAAGGTAGCCAGCTCTCACCAGCAGCATCTCACCCACCACTCCCATCCACACCACTCCCACTCGTTTTCCAGAATGCAACAAGTACACAGAGAGAGAGAGAGAGAGAGAGACCAGTTAATGAAGGGATAGAAACAATAGTAAAAGGTTTCATACTGTAAAATGTGTGAAAACATTACCATAATAATATGCATAAATAGCTTCAACTGTGTCTTGGATGTCCAAGACATTATTTTTTTTGGAAGTGGGTAGCACACACACACACACACACACGCACACACACACACACATATATGGGTGCAACCTAAATATACTAATATAATTGCATGTTCTCTAGTGGCTAAACAAATATAAAGCATTGGCAAAATTAGATAAATGAGCTACACTACTGGTTTATATAAAATAACATGTAGCTTTGGTCATATCTCAGTACTAACATGGTGAAATTGGATATCAATCACAATTGTTGTTTTGCTGAATCCCACCCCGAGATTGTTTTGTATACTGCTATATTGCATGGCATCATGGCTGAATCAGACTCAAAGTGTCCAGACTAATGCATCATGTCCATCTCTGTCTGGAAAAAAAAGAATGAATGAACAATAACCCTCCCACTCTTGCGTGGTGAGTAAGAATGGATTGGCCAGAACACTTGGGCTCTTATTAGGCTCAAGAGTGCTCTCAGTTGCTGGGGAGACCATTCTGACCTGGCTGTGTCTCTACCAAGTGATGCAACATTTACTCCATCTTCATAATATGATACATTTATATATGATAAATTCCAATTTATTTATTACTTGTGCATTCTACCTGCTGGTGTTGTACATGTTGCACACTCTGAATGCACATGGGGATATTTCACAAATGAAACTGTAGGATATAAGTATATGAAAGATAATGCCTCATTTTTTCCCCCCTTTAAATTGTTTGTCCTTGTCTTCATAGAGAGTGTAAGGCTGTCGAATGTTACACATAAATGCTGACATATAAATAGCTGCGTTCATGCAATGTTCAGGGTGCAGACATTAGCTTCACACCTCTGGCCCTAATTGTCAACCAGCTGTGTGACAGTGTGTTGGAAATATGTTTTATTCATCTATAGGACTTGTGGTCACTCCATTATTTTAGTTTCCCTTTTAGATCCATCTTTTCTATAAATATGTACTGTACATTCCTGATTCTGACTCATAATAAAATATAGCTAGCCATGGAAACATACTGACAGTAAGTTTAAAAAAACAAAAGCTGTATTTGGCACCATGATCAACCAGAACAGTTTCAGTAAATCTTGGCATAGATTGTACAAGTCTCTGGAACTGTACTGGAGCAATGAGCACAATTCTTCATTCTTCACAATTCCTCAAAACGTATTGCCTCACTGATGTTTTGATGATGGTGGTGTAGAGCACTATCTAACACATTGGTTCAAAATCTCTCATAGGTATTCAGCTCGGTTCTGGTGACTGTGAAGGTCATAGCTCCGAGTAAATTTGTAGTGAGTTGCAGTGACTTCTCTCTAAGAGGATAAACCCAAACCATGTAAGCAAATTAAATAAATACCTCCACAGCATAATATAGACACTTTTTCTCCCCCATTCAATTGGTCACCTGTCTGCAGTTTCTCTACCACTACTCATTGGTTTTCTATTCAAAAGTGATACCTTCAAAAGTTAGATAAAATTAAAAAAAGACGCAAAAGTTTTAGTGTCTACTTTCTTTCTCCAGCTTTAGAAAAACTGTTAGATAGCAGCTGAGCTGTGTTCAGGGAGGCAACGACTCAACTATCATCATGATTGCCACTTGCTGCTGCTCTGAGCCTCAGCTGGGGTAACAGTTTCAAGTTCAGACCTTTGGTGTATTTCAGTTAGCCTCTGAAAGCTTTTTCTTGAGGTCTTCATGTGGAGAGCTGGCACTCATCTCCTGACCGTTTAGCACTATGGTTGAGCTTTGAGTGAAGTGTGACCTGTTAAACAATCACTGTGTTTGGGGTTAACAGGAGTTGACAGGTTCAGATTTTGCAAAAGCTATCAAGCTGTCAATCTTGCTTTCAAATTTTACTGTAGTTTGTCTTCATACAGACAGACAACAGCTCAACAGCTCTGTCTTTTGTTGATTGTCAGCTTGCCTCACAAGAAGATGAGCTTTTTCTTTTTTCTCTCTCTCTTAACTGCTTCCTGATTCGTCTACAGCTTGAATCTTAAATATACTTTCCTTGCTAGATGGCCAGTTATGAGGCTGTTATTATTTTGGGTTCTCAATCACTTCAAAAAAGCCAACATTTCAGGACCACAAAAGGAAAAAGCACTGCGGTAGTGGCCACACATCATATGTTATTTATTTTCACGTTTTAATTTTTCACATGTAGATCACGTTGTTTCATTTATTAGATGCGATTTCACGTATCACATATTGTTCACATGATGTCACCTGTGTTTACCTGAATTCACATATGCAATTTCTGTGAAATTCACCTTACCATGCTTTTCACATTGTTCGCATATTATTCACATAATCACATGTTAGAATTATGATTACATGTGGAATGTATGCGTTTTTCAACCGACTGGTACTGTGCTTGTGTGCTTAGTTTGCTGAATTAATTCACCAGCACCACCTCTCACTAATGCTTCCAAAAAGGAAGTTACATGCAAGATGATTATGCTATGTTATGGCAATTGTATTATTGTAATGTGCAGTTAATAAAGGCAGGACGTAAGTGTATAAAAACTCATTTTTGGTTTATTAGGGCAAATCCATAAATCATTGCTATAGTACATAATGTGTAGACACCTTCAAAGTAAGAGAATCCATAAATAAAACGGTCATACAGGCATTAGTCAGAAAACCGGAATAACTCATTCACTGCCACTCTCAGAACTGACAAGATTTCACAACAAAGCATTTTTTTGTTGTTGTTGTTGTTGTTGTTGTTTTTAAAGCATTGGTCCAGTTGCTGCTTACTATTTTAATCAGCATTTGTACACTCCATAGATAACGATGGTCCCATTTAAAAGGCCCACTGAGTAACTTATTTTGCTCGGTTGGTTAATGTCGAGCCCATAATTTTGCTCACTGGGCTGGAATACTACACTGTAAAAAAAATGACCTTTGCAAGTGAAAATATCTTGAATATAGTCAAATTTTTCTAGTATTTCCTACCATACAAGTACCATAAACCAAATATAAGATTATTAAACCTCTTTCTAGACGTTGTTTTTTTTTTTTTTTTAATTTCTTATTCTATTAGCAAATAATTTAGCTTTAAAATGTTTAAAATGAGCAAAATAATCTGCCAGTAAAACAACATTATTTCAAGCTTGAAATTAATAAAAAAAAAAAAAAAAGTAGGTAGTAGGTTTAATAACCTTATTTTTCTCCTTAAATTAATCTTATATATTTAATCTTATATTTGGACATTTATCTTATAACAGGAAATACTAGGCAAATTTGACTATATTCAATATATTTTCACTTGATGAGATGTCATTTGTTTGCAGTGTGTACTATGAAGGTTTCACCAAACATTGTGGACCAAACTAATGTGTTGAACACGCAGTATGTTCATGAATTTAAATTTTGTGTTGTAGATAGATAACATTTATTTAACTTATTGTTCGTAGGTAAACAAACGTGCAGTATATTGCTATTGTTGGAGTTTAACATTGCAACGGTGTGTACACATATACTGTAAAAATCACCATAACTGTAGTCTTACCACATGGAATGAATAGCTCTACACTGTGTGGAGACTTATAAATATTCATGTTTCACATTCAGGAAAAACTATGAAATAAAGCAGTCCAGAAATCCTATTGTGTTTTACCCAGTTTCTGTTTTCTGTTGTCCCTTGGAATGAATACTTTTCTGTCATTTGTGTTTTTTGCTCTCTAAAACTATGGCAGCAACACAGTATTTGTATTTCTGTGTCTATGAAAGACTGTCTGATTCACTGATGTGCCTATCTGTGCTGGTCTTTGTGTGTACTTGCTGGTCCTAAGGGCTCAGTAGCTACTACTAGTGGAGCGGTTAAAGGGAATTAAACACAGGGACCCAAGGGTTCTTTGCTCGACTCTACTCCACATCTTCTTGATGATGCAAAACATTAGACATCTCCTCAGAGACCAACACGCACTGCAATTCCACACATGCTGGTGTGTCTTACACAAATTCTCTCCTTTCGCTTTTACTCTTCCACACGTTCCTCATTACTTTCTAAATGCACAGCAGTGACGGCGCCTTTAGACATACTGCATACTGGATGCCACGCTCAGAAACAAATGATGAGCTTGCCCTAATGGATGATAAATTATTTAGTTCCTTTGTGGAGCTCTCACTTTAGGGCAGGTTCTATCCATATTCATAGTCCAGACTAAAAGCAAAACAACAAGGATTTCTATTCAAAAGGAACCGCATGCCGGAGGAGTTAAAATGAGAGTTCTTGGCATTTTATATGCTATTAATTTGTTGCCTGTCACTGATATCATTTGCAACACTAAATCTGTCTGTTTTCATTTCCCTTCCGTCTCGGTTTCCATTAAACTACCAGCTTATTGCTTTTTGATTACATTTATTTTCCGTCTTTTTCATTCCCGTTATCTTGCCACTGCATTATTACTTACTGCAATATGCTTCCTTTCACTCTGCATATTGCAGTTTGGTGGTGTTGGAGATGGGTAGGGGGTGCAGATGAGCCGATTGATCTTAAATAAATATATAACGTTTGCAGTATGTATTGCTTACTCCCTGCCTGCTCTTTTATGGCTTGCCTTAAATGCGCTTAGTTAGAGTCTCCATGGGAACAGAAATGGCTCTTTATTTTCTTTTGTAGATACATTACACTCTTCTTTAGAGAGGCAAAAGGAGCTCTGGTGTGTGGCATCTCAATTTTTCATGCCTGATTATGATCATAGATTAATAATTTGGTAGATTAAAACTAAAAACTTGGTGGCTCATCTGCTCCCCATACCTAACACGAAAGCCATTAGCTTGGGTATATGGCCATTAAATTCGATTAAACAGCCTTTCTGGCACTCATCTATTTCGCATGAGCTTTCAACTGACCTTTTTGGATGGCTTAATGTTTTCAAACATGAATTTGTATGCTAGATTGGGGTTAGGAAAATACCAGGCTGATTTCCAGTGTGATGAAGGCCATTTGCATCAATCCTAGCTCTGTTAACTGTCAGGTATGGTGAAGAGTAGTGTGGAGCTTAGTGTCCGTAGCTAATTGTTGTGCATCCAGGGTTATGGATGGTCCATTAAGTATATCCTGAAAGGATAAGTGATGTCCATTTACTGTGGACTAAAGAGCATCACTGATTCTGCAACTAAATCATTAGGTCGCATTTTGGTCTACTCTTCAAAGTAGGCAAAAGCTTGACTGCAGGCTAAAAGCATGCCTTGCCTCGTTATGATGCTTTCTTCTAAATGTAGCAACATACAGTCCAATATACAGCCAGTACAGCTGCAAATTGTCACTGTGGCCATTTGCATTGACTGTAGTGCTCAGGTGATTTGTCAGCAAAAGCTGACTTCAAATAATAACCTCCCACAAAGTATCCAGTGGTGTTTTGTCTATGAGATTTCAACACGAGCACTCCTCAAGGGAAAGGAGAGGAATTTAAAGTCAATAATAAGTTGAAATAATCCTGCTCTAGAGCCAGTGTCTTTGGATGTGGAAGATAAGCAGTGGCAGCGGCCTCCGCTGGGAGGAGAGGGTTGGGTTTGTGGCTGAAATCTATCTTCACAGCACCAAATAAAGAATAGGTTGAGCAGATAAGAGATGTGTAGGGAGCAGTAGATACCCATACAAGCCGCTGAGCTGCATGAAGTCCCTACTGAATCAAGAAATAACATGATATAATGCCAGTCAAGGCATAGGCGTGTGTGTGTGTGTGTGTGTGTGTGTGTGTGTGTGTGTGTGTGTGTGTGTGTGTGTGTGTTTCAGCAAGTTGGCAGTTTAGGGAGCACCTACATTTATATGGACACGAACATGACTGCATATATTTCGTGTTTGTAACGCATTCCCATATTAGTTGATCTGAGGTTTCTGCCAAGCTCGTGATAAATGAGCAGAGGCAAAAACTTGTATAGCTGCTGAACCAGAATTACCTTGGTATTGTAGTAAATGTACATTAATCATGTATCCATGAGTATACATGTATCTGTGCATTTATCATCCAATGAGCCTATATGTTTCACTTTAATGTGAAAATCGAGGATAGTCCTGCATGTATTATTATTATTATTTTTTTAAATTGCTGTGGATAAGGCTTTTATTCCTGTATATGTTACAGATCTAGATGTTAGCTCTAGAGGTGCTAATTGTGAGTATGTGTATGTATGATGTATCAGATCATTTGAAAGTCCAGCTTTAATACATGCCTCATGTATGGGTGTGTAAAAAATTATGTTTTTTTATGGTCTCTGTACATGTTTTGCTTGGTAATAGGTAGTTTTCCCTAGATATCCTAATCTAGTTACTGATGTGTAACAAGAAAGAAAGAAAGAAAGAAAGAAAGAAACTTTAATTTGAATATCCACATTTTCAAATGTATCCTACTGTAATTACAAGATCTTTACTTTCATAATCAAATGATATGTAATGTTTACTACCCAACACAGTAAATGAGAGAGAGAGAGAGAGACAGAGAGAGACAGAAAGCAATGGAAAAAAAGAAAATGGCTAATGTAGATGCCCATCTGTCCGCCATCTGTCATTTGCTTATTTGTTCCCTCACCAGCTATAACTCTTCATGCAAGTACTAGATGGAATACTTTACCATAGAAAAAATACATTTATTCATTAACTTTGTTATTTAGAATTTGGCATAATGTCCTTGCAATTTTAGAAGAAATTGAGGGAAATCATGGGGAAATGTTCTGAAAGTACATTTTCAGACCCTTCAAAATCATTTCATGTGCATTTTTCAGAAGCCATTAAAGATGGAACTACTTGAGAGAAAATGAAAGCAGAACAAAAACGAATCAGGTAGAAGAGACAGTCCATTAGGTACACTTAGACAGAAACTAATCTCTCAAGAGCCTTGTAGATTAATGTTCAGCCATCAGTTTACTAACAATCTAACCATAACCTTAGTGTTCACCTTACGCATAAACCAAGTACGAATTTCTAGCTTGTTGCTGAATGAAGCCCTAAATTTGTTTTGTTTGCAGATGTGATCATGTACGCTGTGATTGTGTCTTAATTTATAATTGCCTATTTGCCCATTTTCTTGTTTATCTCTGTCGATCTTTGTATTAGCCTGGTATTGATGTCTTTGAGTCCCTGTCTGGTTTTTTGATTACAATGGTTGCTTTTTGAGTGCTGGCTTTAAAAATAAAACCAAAGACTCCACTAAAATCTATGACGGAGAAGACAGAAAAATGGATTTGTTTTAAGTTCTGTCAGCCAACTGGTTATTTTTGCTAATAAAATATCATAACATCTATAAGTAAAATCGAATTGTACTATATAACTCAAAAAAAAATAAAAAATCAATGAATTGCAAAATGTTTTAAAGGGAATGAGAGCAGCTGATTTGAGTAGGTATCGCATCAGGAATGTAAACCATACCTCCTGATACTATATTAATTCCAACTCAAACTCTTTTGATAATTGTGCCATTCTTTGATAGATTACCAATTGCATTGATAATCACAAAAATGTGAAAAAAGAGAATATAATGTTGCAGTTATATGCTTCATTTTTGTGCTTATGTCAAGATCACGGAAATAGAGGCTTAACAGCTGCTTAAAAGAAGGATACTCACGTAGAACCGAAGATAAGTACATTGTGTATGTGAGATGTTACAGCTGCTTATCTGACCTTGATCTATCCACAGTCAGAACATATCCATCTAAATGTATAGGATCTTTCCAGGCTTTAGATCCTCCACAGAGATGTCCTACTATCTGACCTGTCTTAATTCGGTTACTAGGATTCCCCTTAAGGAAAAAGAGACGTGACTTCTCATCACAGAGTGCAGTTCTTATGGAAGCTAATCATGCTTGTGTGATTTCAGATAACAGCTTGATACAGCAGACTGCAGACACGGCATGAGAATCGGGAAAACGTGATGTGGAGTTTGATCATGTTTTGATTGTACTGGATTGCTTGTAGTGACTAGCTTTGGTGCAAACTGTACATGTATTTATTTGCCGGAGAACACCTCATTACCCTTGGCAATTCTTTGACATGATTCGTTTTCTGCACCTGTTTAGCTCAAACAGATGGGAGCATACCAGAGGTCAGATGAGAGTTAAGTACATACCATCCTCTGTGAGAAAGGAGGAAAATATTCAAATAGTCTGACTCGAAGCTCTTTCATTGCTTTACCCTGTACCTGAGAAGGTATTTAATGAGATAAAGCAATTCTGTATTAAGTATATCTACATGTAGAGATTCAGCATCATATATTCACTTTAGTATTCAAACCCACTAGAAAGGAGAAATATTGAAATCGCAATTAGAAGGTTAAAGTTAAATACTAAGACGAATAAAATAGTAACAATTCACCACTGTTTCTAAACAATATACCTTTTTCAGCAGCTGAACACATCACCTGCATTTTAAACAAGAATGGCTCTGACGGTAGTTCGACGCAGTGATATTTCATTAGGAGTTAATAAGACAGTAATACTGTAAAATCGTTGTTATATCTCTGCCACTAGGTGGTACAGGCATTATGTTTTCGGGTTGTCCATCTGTCCGAGATTCTCATTACAGCAATATCGCAAGAACTAATGGTTGAATTTGGTTGAATGGTTTGTATGGAATTATCATTGTTACCAGCAGATAAACTGATCAGATTTTGGAATTGATCCAAACAGGATCAAGATCAGAGCAAGGTGAACTGTCTGAAATAGTTTTCCTTCAATAGCTTCTTTCCTGCCTGAAGTATATAGGGTATTTCAGGTAAATAAGACACAAGATAGACTTAGTGGTTTCTGAGGCATCCCTGCCAACACCTTGTTTTAATCTTGCCATGCTTGTGGTGCATGGTCTATTAATGTCTAACACATAGTTGGTCACAGTGCTTATTATGACTAATTATCTAAATTTAAACTAACTCAATACTACAGCAGAAATATGGATTTGAATCATAATACAGTCAGCAGCCATGGGGCTCAGTGGTTCACTTCACAGCTCGAGAGTCCTTGATTCAATCCTGAGCTTGGGTTACTTTCTATGTGGCATTGTGTTTCCTCCGGATTCTCCGGTTTCCCCCCGGCTCCAAAAAATTGTTGTTTTGGATACATTATATTACCTTAACTGTGAATGATTGTGTGTGTGTGCAAGGTGCCCTACAGTGCACTGGCGTCCCATTCAGGGTATGAAACAACCTCGCGCTCAGTGTTCATGGGACAGGCTCCAGATACACCTCAAACCCTGACTAGGATAAAGTGCTTACTGAAGATGAATAAATGAATGAATCATGATGCAGTCCATATTATGGATACACAAAATATTGTCAATCCCACTGAATTACACTGGGAAGTAGTCTTCTTATATGCACACCATTTCTAGGCCGTGTTCTGAATTTCCTTATTTTGGATTATTGCAAATAGCAAGTAGCATTCTCCACAAAGGCAAGCTCATGAGTCGGGTCACTGGATGAGAGTTCTGTGGCAAAATAATGGCAAACAGTACAGTACTCAACAACCAAGGAATATGTTTGAGAAATTAAAATAATTAAGCTAACTGATAAAAGGTTAAGTTGGTACGCTGACATTAGAATTTGAAGATCTAACTTGTCGATTTAAAAACTACCAGAGCAGCCTTGCTCCCTAAAAATCAGACAGACAGCAGATTAAACAAGCACATACAGTTTTATCTTAATCATTCAAATTAGATTGAGAAAAGCAATCTCTGTAAAAGGAAAGCCTAATCCGTTAGATCATAGTGACAAGAGAAGATGTGATAGTTTGAGGTTGTGTTATCTGAAACAGCTGCTTTATCTAGGTCAAAATCACACCGCTTTATGGTTTCAGTGATGAATTTTATAAAATAAAATAAAATAAAAAAAATTTCAGGTAACAAAACAGTCAATATCCAGATATGTTCCTATATTCCAGTGCTTTGACTGAGGCAGACAGAGGCAGCGGTCTAATATGACGCAGAGAATGAGTGAGATGAGTGAGCATGAGAGTTTCAAACACAGATGTAAATTATCATAACTCAGAGCTTATAGAATGAACAGAATTCTGTCACAAGCACACAATGTACTGTATATCAACATTTTCATTAGACCATTCTCTGGGTTATTTTCTGCATGAACATAACTTAACTATGCCCCCATCTCTGCTATGCTATTTGAAAAAGATTATTATAAGATCATGTGCTAAATTCATTTTTAAACATATAGAGTATAGCTCACTTTATGCTTTTAACCTCATGTATGCCGTTTCCCATGTTTGCTCACTTAGACATCCACTTATCTACACCTGGGGCTTCTGATGACTTGCCTGACTGTGGAAACTATGAGGTCTGAGAGCATAGGATGCACAAAAAGGGTTCGAGAGTAGGTTTCTTTCCCATATGATGTGCACACTGTGGAACTGAAATGGACCAAACAGAAAATGAACAGAAGACTTCAATTTGACTCAGCTTGTAACCAGACGAATGGACTAATATTTCAGAAAGTGCTCCAAGAGGCTGGTTAAGGGGTTTTAGATCTTTCGTAGTGAAGAAATTAAATTTGCACTTATTATATATATATATATATATATATATATATATATATACACACTGCCCTCCAAAAGTTTGGAAACGCCTGAACAAAATAGGGTTTTTGGGCAATATCAGCATAAATCCTCTTTAGTTAGTGACCATTTTGCATTGATAATAAGGGACAACACTAGGCATCCGAGCAGTCAGTTTATTCAAACATTGACTTGATATATTACT
>CM040978.1:13255934-13303793 GCA_022985145.1 Pangasius djambal
AATTTGAGTATTTTTCTATGTTATGTTCATGTTTATGTTCATAAACTTTTTATTTAATAAAATATGTTTTCATAGTTTGTGTTGTCCCTTATTATCAATGCAAAATGGTCACTAACTAAAGAGGATTTATGCTGATATTGCCCAAAAACCCTATTTTGTTCAGGCGTTTCCAAACTTTTGGAGGGCAGTGTATGTACTAGCAGACTACAAAGCAAGTCTGCAATCTGGATAAGGGTGTCTGCTAAATGACACAAAAGTAAATGGCAATTTCTGGCCAGAAATTAAGTTGCATTAAGTTAAAGGATATCAAGAACTGAGGGGTTTGTGTACGGACTGTTATGTTTATCTGGAGGACCTGACTGTTAGGGTTGTAAAAATTCCATCCATAATTTGCCACCTCACTGTGGCTACTAATCATGCCAGTGGAAATATGGTTGCAATTGCTTTTTTTTAAATCAGATAATCAAATTGGAGGAACAGGCCAAGCGTTCTCAGAACAGGGTCCATGTATACGAGTACAGGGTACAGAACAGTGTCCATCAAGCATGATGAGGATTAAGGCATTTTGCAGACTTGACATATTCTTACTTGTGATGGTCAGTAAGAATGAGGATCAGGTGTTTAACATCCTTAAGCCACTCTTTTAAAGCCTCCTTAACGCCCTGTTGTTCACGGTTGCCAATATCATAACTACTTTTCCTTAGAGTAGAATGCACATCAGTGCTGGGTTGTCATGAGATAACATTCCTCCACTGCTGTTTTCACGGGATTCAAAGGATTTACTACAAATAAGAAAATGTTCTATTATAGAGGCACTGGTGAAATGTTCCTGTAGTTAATGAAACGCTGCCATTTGAGCACAGAGACACAGCTAGTGACCTAAAACCACAAAAAATAATAATAATAAAAAAATCCAGGAAATGCTTTGGTTCCTGGAATATCTGAGGCTGTAGTCATTCAGTCATTGCTTTCACCTTTCTCTTATCCATCTAAGCCTCCTGTTTACTGAGAATGTAGCCAAGGCACGGAAGGGGGTTTTGTGAAATTCACTGTTCTAGAAGATTGTTGTACAATAATTAGTTGAGCACTTGATGAACATGGTTGATATTATCTTCCTTTGACAGGGCTTTAAAAAATTGTCATCAGATTAAACAAGGATGCATCTGTTCTGCATGTCTTTCTCTTAATGATGACAACATGTACATATTGGTGACACTGGGGGCTCCAAGCTGCACATTCTTTGTTTTTATATGAAATATTGTGGTAATGCTTAGCAAGCCATGGGAAGGGTTGTTGTGAGAGTCTGTTACTAAAAAGGAGAGATTTTTTTGCATCTCTTGCCCACATGCATAGAAGAATCATGCCTTTCTGTACCTCAACTTAAGCCCTTACCATACACTGAAGAAAAAGCTCAATTCAAATGCATACGGTTCCATGAAAACGAATTGAGTTACATGAACACAATTTGTTTTTGTATATCCAACATAATTTGATCATGTAATTTCAAAGCCCTGACTAAAATTAAACTCCAAGCTCGCACCCGGACTCAGGATCGCCCCCAGGTCACTGGTGTTCTGCAACCACCTACATTATTTCTACACGATTCTACTGCACGCGTTTTAACTGAGGTAATATTGTACAATAGTTATAGTTCCTGTCAGTGCTAACATCCTCGCGGGATTTCATAATGTAATTGGTTTACATTAATACAGCATGAATTGATCACCCTCACGCTACATAATTCAATCTAATAATTAGAAACTTGCTTAAATAAAGTTTAGTATAAGCAATGAAATCACATTTTGATGAGAAACTTAATATGTATAATATTTTAAATATCTTAATACATTTATGCAAACTTAATTTTTTTTTTTTAATCTGACCGGCCACATATTCCATTTTTTTAAAGCTTGAATCGCGGCAGTCACTGAATCATGGGGATCTTCAGTTTAATATATAAAGTTTCCAGTGGCTCTGGAATAAATGAATACATGGAACATAGAGATATATTCTTCGATTCATTTCTTGGGGTAGTCATACCACGTACGATTTTGTTGTCGTCCAAATTTTATTATTTATTTTTTTTTGCATAATGGCTAAACTGTTTGTGCCTGGGATGGTGTTTCTCATACATTGTTAACAATGTTATGCAGGAGATTTCGCTGTAAACAATTCATGTTCTTCCACTGGATCCTTGCTGTGTAGATTTAAGAGATACTTAATGACAGCCTGTGTGAGGGGAAGCGGAAAAATACTACGCAGTAAAGCTGTGATGCTTCTGAAAGAGGCAACGTAAACAGAATAAACTTACATGGTAGATAGATAGATAGATAGATAGATAGATAGATAGATAGATAGATAGATAGATAATTTAACCTAATAATTCAAAATGCACTTTGATAAACATTAGCAAATCCATTAGATATATTTAAAAAAAAAAGTGTGTCACTTGTGTTAGATTAGTTGTTTGCTTCTCTTGTAATTAGCTTATGTGCACTGTAATAATTGCTAAGCCCACTTGTATCTTCCACTCATAAGTGCTTGGCAATGCAATCAATTCTTTTTCTTTTTTTTTGCATTTTGGCTATGCTGTTTATGGCAAATTACATAATTGAGCACTTTGGTTATATTCATATGTTACTTTTATTAATTAGAGAATGTGCCCCTTCATGGATCGAAACCTTGTTATAATTAAGGGGCTTGTGTACTTCACTGAACTGCAAGCCCCTTCACTGCAACAAGGTCTCGATCCACAAAGGGGTATAACAAATGCAATGCTTCTAAAATTGCTTGTTCAAGTATTTGGAACACTTTCCTTCACTTTTACTTTTTTGGGGGAAAAAAAGACAATGTAAAGCAGTATAAGAGGAATCAAGGGAAAACCTGTGTATCCATGAGAGCTCTCATTATCCCATAGGGAAGCTTTGAAACTGAAGGTTTTAGAAATCAGTGCCAAGCATGAGAGCCTCAACAACTGAACCTTCAGTGACCATGCTGGTTCAGGCCCAGCAAGCCAGGATAATGACCTGTCCTTGATGTTGGAGACCACATTGCATTGTGGGAAATGAAAGTGGTGGGGTGGATAGAAAGAAAAGAGTGAAGAATGGGAATGAAAAAGTCTTGTGTGGTTTAAACCTCATGCAACCATGGTTTGCACATTAATTCAGGCTCATTCTATGCAGTTATTAATAAAATAAAATCCATGATGGAAATGTTCCTTCAGTTTTATCTGACCACACTGGTTATTTTTCCTTGTCTTTTGCCCATAAAATTACTTAATATGCCAGTCACTTTCTCCAGAACCTCCATCTAAATGTGTGGCAAACGCTGAGGGATTTAATTGAAGTGGTAATTAGTAACTCCATCTCTGCACTTCACACAGTTCCCCAAGCCATTATCACATGTTAGCATACATCAATAAGCCATCCTACAAAAGATCAGACATAATGCATCACTTCTGACAGTTATAATTGGACACTGATTATAGCACATCACCTGTTTCACTTTGTAATGTCGGATATTAGTTTTTTTTTTTCTTTTTTATTCTTTTATTTCTTTTTCTTTTCTCCACTCTATGTACATGTATTACACCTGAAAAACCTGGATGGAAATTTTACACAGGAAAATTCTACCTTTGTGCTAAAGTAGAATAGTAAGTATGACTATTCCTATGTGATCTTGATGGCTCTGCAACTGTAAAGACAATAGGCACACATGGCTTGAGATATGGGAATGGTTGTGTTATAAGTGAAAGCTGCTGGCTGAATTTCTGCATGTTTCGTAAATGTGAGATTTCTCTTCAAAATGGTGTTTGATGGTGGTAGCAAAAGAAAAAAAAAAGTATATAATAATTATAAAAGAAGTTACGTTCAATAACATTTTATTTATGTGGCACTTTCAACAATGTACAGAGTCACAAAGCAGCTTTACAGACATCCAGATGCAGACCTGGATCTCTAATGAGCAAGCCAGAGATGAAAGTGCAAGGAAAAACTCATGAGATGACATAAGGAAGAAACTTTAAGAGGAACCAGACTTAAAAGGCAACCCATCTTCTATTGACACCAGATCATTACTCATCTACAGCTGTATACTGACAGTGCGACATGTGTTGAAAGGATGTTTATTGTGAGCATATTGTGAATAAGAGTCCTGGGATGAGAACAGGACAGTCTTTATGATTACAGCAGCAATTCTTAGGTACAAATCTATAGTATCCAGGTGAGAATGTCCAATGAAACCAGGATGAGTCAGAAATTGTGTAGGGAAGCACAAACCTTCAGGGTATCCATTTTGGACCTTCCACAACAGCAGAAAGTAAGTCACAAGTGCAGAAGCCCCAAGCAGGAGGGTGATTCAGGATGAGAAGTGGCCTAAGATAGTAATCCTACTGCTGAAATGCAAACGAACCATTCAAACAAACAAAGAAGAAAATGCACAAGCAAATAAATTAATAATTTGTGCAATTATGCCCAACAGTACAATTGTTTTTCGAATGAAACCGCTATTCTACACACATTGTTTAGATTTCCATGACCTTAGTGTATCCTAACTCCAAAATAAACAACCCCCTCATCATTAATGCTGGATTAAAAAGTGCACCTTAATAGTTGCCTAACTTCTGAAAAGCTCCCTAAGGCTCCTACAGAGTTATAAAAGTAAATACCAGTCCTGCTTCTCGAAACTGCATTTGCAGAAAGAGATTATGTGTCCTTCAAGGATCTTAAAGGCTTCAGATCATTTCAGCAAGCAAATACTGGCCTTTCATCAAGGTGTGTTTGTTCCTGTAATATCCACCATTAATCATGCAGCAACCTTTCTATTCTGAAACATTCCACAAATATGATAATTAATATCACCTAGCAGTGGAATCTACCTTGAAATGACAAACATTCATGACGTTTTGAGTGAATGAATGAAATGCCTGTGCATATGCTATTATGGCTTACAGCTTCCTGCTTTTCCAGTAAGTAACACAAAACTACTCGGTGTTGACCTTTTGACTGTATTTTTGGTGCTGAATGCATTAAAACAACATCCACACCATCGATTATATTACAGTTTGCTATTGACCCGGGATCAAAGTGAGGGTGGCTTTGTGGTCTCTGGGAAGGTGGTGTGCATCTACTTTAAGAGATCAGTTGAGCATAGTGACTGCACTTTCAATGATCCAGCGATTGATTTGCAAACAAACATGAAAGAACAGGCCAGCTTCTTGGGTCTGTACAAGCCTAAAATGTGATGCACCATCAAATATTTACAGATTTAAAGGTCTCAGGTTCAAAATAAATAAAGCTCTCAGGTGCTAGGTTACTCAAGACATGGGGCCACCACAGATCTATAAAAGCAGCCAGTGATTAAATCTAGGCTGACCAGATCTGCCTGTTGTAAGGCATTTGTTTGGAGCTGGTTCACTGAAGAATCAGATGTCAGCAGTACTGCTTTGAATGGTGGGTGGCGTGGTGGTGCAGGGGGCAGGGTCCCGGGGTTGATCCTAAGCTCAGGTGACTGTCTGTTTGGAGTTTTATATTTTCTTCTTGTGTCCTCCTGAGTTCTCCATTTTCCTCCCAGTTCCCAAAAAACATGCCAGTAGGCGGATTGGCTAAAATAAATTCCCCATAGGTGTGCAAGAATGTGTGAATGAGTGTGTGCATGCTGCCCTGCAATGAAGTGCTGTTGCATCCAGGGTGTGTTCCTGCCCTCATGCCCAGCGGTCCTGGGATAGGCTCCGGATCCACCGTCCTGATCAGAACAAAGAGGTTACTTAATAGTGAGTGTGATTAAGCTTGTAAAACACACATGTAATACTTTCTCAGTCCAATCATTGTTTTTAGGGTAGCTTTTTATACGACACTCTTTACTTTTTATATAAAGTTTTACTAATTCACTATACCGTTGTGTAATACATACATTATCAGTATAGTTTTCAGCTTCTACGTATCAGATCTCGACTAGGTGCACTCCAAAAATTGCTGGGTTAATAGGAAACCGATGGTTTCCAAATGGGGCAATTTGGAAACCCAGCACTGGCTCCAGTATGGACTAAGTATGGGTTGTTTTAACTGTAGCATTTAATGTTGACTCATTAAAAGCTTGGTTGATGTTTTAATCCAACCTGTGCATAAAAATAACTACAATGTTGGGCTCTAGACAGCCAAGTTGTAATGATGACAGTGTGTATGTTGCAGGAGCAAGTTTTTTTTTTTTTTTTTTTTTTACAGAAGAAGCCTTTAGCAGTGTTAGAATTAAATATGATTAGAATTAAATTGACTCCATTGCTAGTCAGAGCTAATGTTACAGAGAAAATGCGAGGTAATTTTTAACTAGCTAGAAGCAATGTTAATAGTTATGTAGTTGCTCAAAATTAGGTAACTTAATGTTAACTGTAAATATACAGTAATTATGTAAAACCTTAATATAATTTTTAAGATTTTCTGACCAAGCAAAATGCTATTTTTTTTATTACAAGAAGCCAATTTCAGCTGTATTTCCCCACAAATAACGTTAGCTAGCATACTTTTTGTTAGCAAGCTAGCATATGCTTTCAAGTCGAACTACACATAAAAAAGAGTTTTAAAAAATAATAATTAAATTATAAATTAAATGAACAAAGACCCACATTTCTTGCAGTTACAACTGATTTCTGTTAATTCAGACTTTTTTCTGGTTGCTGCTCTGTCACGCACAGTGGAAAATTACAGAAAATCAATCTTGACAAAACTCTGACTGTTCTTTTTCAGGTTCTCATACGCAACGCAGCATGCTGAGTCATCCATTACCAAACCAATTTGAGTCACATTGAGCCAACTACCTAACCCAACAAGCTAAACCCAGCAACTGAGCTGTAAAAATAATGCAGCATTTAGGTGCAGCTTTGTTTTTTTTGTTTTTTTTTGCTATGTGGCAAGTGTATTGGTCTACTACAACAGATACTTACAAATGCAGATATAGTTGCGAATGGTTTTACTATGCTCCTATTTATACAGCTAAATTGCTGCCATGAGTCAATGCATTATAAATCCTCATCTCATCAATAGGCAATCTGCTAATGTACAAGCAAGATCAATTTTTGCCATGTTGGGTAAGCATATTAACCTTCTCTTTCCCTCTCTTTCTCTCTCTCAATCACTCACACACACACACACACACACACACAGTTGTCTTATACAGTCCTTGTGAGGACATTCCATTGACATAATTATTAACAAAAAATAATTTTATGCCTATGAAGTTTTTGTAAAAAAATAAATAAATAAAAAATCTGAGTCATACTCCCAGTCAGGCTCAGTGTTAATACTACTGTTTGATAATAATTCTTGAATGTTTTATTTTTCATATTCAAATGAGTGCATGCCTATTCATATATTCAATCTGCATTTTGAATAACTACTATGAAAAAAATGTTTCATGTTTCCTGGTTCAAGCTGTAGGATTTTATTTCTTTGCCTGCTACATAACAGTCAGAACCAAATATTATTGAAAGATAAACATATCATTAGTGAAATACCTGTTTTGCTGAGATAGATAGATAGAGAGAGAGAGAGAGAGAGAGAGAAACCCAAAGCACAACAGCCTATGTTTCCAGGATAATTGCTAAAGTGAAATGTGATCTGAAAGTTGCTGACTCTTCCTGTATGACCTGAAGCATCCGGCAGATTCTCCAGCTGAGACAGGCAATGACAGCTTTCTTTCAATTTCTTGAACTCTACTTAATGTCGATGAGCAGAAAAACTGTCATTTCTTAGTCATAACATGGCTGTGATGGATCACAAGCTCTCCCACAGTGTCTTCCATCAGGACAAGCACTAATTGACGTCCCAGGCTACTACAGAGATCAGTCATAAAAATGTAATATAATACATACTCAACCACTTTCCACTTCATCTTACAATAACATCTCAGTCATATCTAGTAGCAAGGATCTGTTTGAGTGAGATTTGCATGTGGAATCTCAAGGATGTGGGAAGAGAGCACCCTGATGATGCAGACGCAAAATAGAAAACACTCTGCGGATAAAGTGAAGAGCTCTTGAGGAAGAATTACAGCAGGGAGTGTGACATAAGTGTACCGCTGAAGAAGAGGCTTTAGCTCAATGCACTGAAAGTGTCGCTTCAATAGAGCGGCTGAAGGGAATCAACAGAAGGGTTATTACAGACACAATTAATAAGGAAAAACTGCTTCATGAACTTAATGGGTTGTGTCTAGGCCCAGACATGAGAGGAAAATACTCAACAAAATACTCTTCCCTTGTTGTGTGTGTCTTCAGACCTTTTCAACATATGTCTTCAGTACATCTATTGCAATTAAGAAAAAAAAAAAACTACATTATTCTGAGCACTTACTGAATAATGGTGCATAATTACTGGCTAATTTCAGGACAAGGCCACTATACATCTAAAGTCTCTGACAACTGTTATTAAGAGACGATGGGATCAACGTTCTACACTTTCTTATATTCGTTACTCTATAATCGGCCTTTTATGGTTTCTATAGTATATGTCTGACTGTATACTTATTAACTTAATAATTATTCTCCTGAAACAGTCTCACAGTTGCAAATTCATAAAAAATTCACATGAGCTGACTTGCATGGCGTTCAAACTGTACAAATGATTAAGATTACAATGAACAACATGCTTAGTTCATGACTAGGTTTTCTTCAATGTTGCTGTAATCTCTTAAAATTCATCAGAATTTTCATGGGATCAAGTTCATATTAGCATATAAAGTAATGCTTTTTCTCATGATGCAAAGTGTCTTCTATTATGTTCTATTTTTTTTTTCCTCCTTGATGCAAATGTATTAGATAAGAGGCAATAGTTAAGGTGTTAAGCTATAATTACATAATCCAGTACCACACAGTACTTTATCAGGTTGAGATGACTAATAGTAATGAGCACATAGACAGGAGAAGTGTCTTTGAAACTTGACACTCTTGACACATATATATATATTTTTTTTATCTCTCTGTCGCTTTGCTATGTAGAAGGCCAAGACTAGCATAGTTTTTATATTTTAGTCAAACTAATTGCCGTGTCAGCAAGGCCACCTTTTGTGTGATCTCTCTGCAAGACACTGATATGCCAGTGACCACAGCCAGTTGTGCCATTGACAGACGACATCAGCATCTTAGCAGCTTGAATAAGCTTTTCAAGATGAAAGACTTAATCAAGCCGCTGTGGATGGAGATAACAGAGTGAGAGCTGGGTATGGAAGGTAGAGTTTTGAAAAAGACAAAGGTGCGATGCCACAGTTTGTAGTGTAGTAACTACTGCTCAGGGGCCCAGAGCTGGATTCCAGCTGCCAAGAGGTGATACATACACACACATTGCTCCTAAAGCCTGCACATGTATAAAATATGTTTCTGGTGTGGGTTTACTACAAAAAACGATTAATAATATACTGAAAACACCACAAGGTAACTACCGTCACAAGGAGTACCATAGGTACAGAACCTGTAGACGGCACATATATTAAGTATTGCAATGATTTATTCACTGTAGCTGTATTGATCCCTCAATTGTTTGAGCATAATATGCAGCTACCATATGTTATATGCTATTGTACATTATTTGTATATTATGCTAATTGTTAGCATTTAGCGCCCATGAATTTGGTAACAGTAACATGGCACTGTTATAACATTAGACAGAAACCGTTTGTCAGACTTATGATGACTTATGGCCGTGTCGAAAGATCTGGGAAAAAATACCAGGTAAATATAAAAAAAAAAAAAACAATTGTCTCCTAAATTGGACCTTTTTGTGAACCTCTAGAAATCTATCTCTTGGTTTCTCTGACTGAGCACCAGACTGACACTTTCATAGACACTTGTCATAATTCAGTTGTCACGTTCAGCGGTGTCCATGGCTGAATGGCACACTTTGTACTCTAAAACATTCATAATTAGTCTCAAGTGAGAGTGTCCCTTTTTATCACTCTTCTGCCATACTTTAAATTCTACAGCTGTATATTCTACAGTATGTGTATATATATATATATATATATATATATATATATATATATATATAATCACATATACTGTGTATATATATTTCACAATTTCAAGCTCTGTTCATATGAACTATCCAAATAAAGCCCTACTAAATGTAATCATAGTACAGCTTTCTTTGGTTTGAATGATTTGAATGTGTATATTTTAAATTAAAGGCAAAATCTGAAACCAAAAATATAATAAAAATGATTTCAGTAATCTCTTGTACCCACTTTATCTTGGTCAGGGTCACGGAGGATCTGGAGCCTAACCCTGGAACACTGGGTGTGAGGCAGGAACACACCCTGGATGGGACGCTGGTCCATCACAGGGCACCATGCACACACACACACGCACACACACACACACGCACTTGTTCACAGCTAGAGAAATTTAGTATAGCCAGTCTATCTACCAACATGTTTGTAAGAGGTGGGAGGAAACCAGAGAACCTGGAAGAAACCTACGGGAACCTTGAGAGAACATGCAACTCTCCACGCAGACTGTACGCTAGGAATTGAAGATGAAGATGTGAAGTGTGAAGATTTTTCACATACAAGAGAATTCAGTTCATTGTGTGAACCATGATAAGGCATGTAGTAAACTATGAGTAGGATACTGGGTCAGTATAATTGTACAAAAGGGCTTCCTTGGATCCAGGTAACCGAAATGCAGGAGAAAAACCTCCTCCCCACTCAATTCCTCTATTTCTCTTTTATTCAGTGTGCAGATCTTAGCACTGCATGTGGTAATAGGACCTCTGTGACATCTGTATTGATTTCTTTTCTTTCTGTCTAATAGAAGACAACCAATGCAGAGAACCAAAGGGAAACTTGACATCAAAGCCAAATCTGTTTTCTGAGCCTTTTGTTTTCTGTTGCATTCTTTGAAAACAAACACGAAAAAAGTCAGACGTCTTGACATGCTTTGGTGCAATCTGTCTTTGCACTGTTTGTTCGTTAAAATTAGAACTGGCAGATTGTGTTTGGGTACGTCATGGGGATGAGGTTAACGTGTTCTTAATGACTCGGGGGGATTGAGTTAAAATCAAAAGCAGTTTGTCCTGACACTCATGGCAATGAAGGTTACACAACTCAAGTAATTTCAAAAAAAGAAAGCCTCAAACAATGACAGCTGGCTATTTTAGTTATTCAAAACTAACTTTATATTCCTGCTCCTTAATTGAAATCTGTTTCATAGTTATCACAAGACATCCACAAAATTAGCTCAATATGCTTTAAAACATGGCCGACCTGTTTACGAACTCTGAAATAACACCATGTTCTCACTCCTTACTGATACTGTGATTCTGAAAACCAAAATAGTCACAAAGTGCTGTGCTCAGAAGTTAGGTACAAAAGTGAAGTCACTTTTCTCACCTCCTGTAGAGTCGCTGTGCCCTGTTCAGGAATGCAATTAGGTGCACGTGCCATTCTGCATTGCCAAGCTCCACAATAACTCTGGTGCATTATTATCTAGTAATTCTCCCCCACCTGCCTCGACTTAATGATTAACTAATGGGCTCAGTGCCAACAAACACTTTATGGTTCAAATATTTAAGACAGAAATGCTAATTCGAGGACAAATAAGTTATATAGACTACTGTTTTATGCTTCTGGTGTTGGTAATGACTTAATTACAGCCGGTTATATCAAGTGCACTTTAGACGGTATTTCAGCTCAAATTCTTCTTTTACACTGCGCTCAGCAGTAATTCAACCCTCGGCTAACTTCTTTACTCCTTTTAAAGCACTTTTATGCAGCAGGATACGTTCACTTTAGGCTAGTATACTCACTGCAATTCTTTCCTCACTGCCCTTTCCAAACAAAAGCTGGCCCTTCTTTTTCCATATGATAAAGAAATTGAATTAGTATATTAACCAGAATGAAGATCTGAAGGTAATGGGTGATCATTTAATAATATGAATCTTACATGCTAGGGTTGGCTAATCATTCGACATAACAGTGTTGACGTTGTGCACTAATGAATTTGGGTATATTTAGAGTTGAAAACCACCATGCAAGTAAGCCAGTTGAAATATTATTTGGGCTACTGGAGACAGTAAACAGAAAAAAAACAAAAAAAACACTAACCACTAAGATAAAAAAAAAGTGAATAACTTTTGTTTATTGTATTAAGCATTTGTACACTTTTTTTTCCCGTTTTCTTCCAAATTTGGTCACCTGCCAATTACCACCCACCAGCCAGCTCATCCCTATCACACAACAGCTACCAACCTGGGGGGTGAACATGTGCTTCTTCTAAATTATGTGAAGCCAGCCAACCGCATGACAGACACCCACGATTGGCTAGTGTTGCTGTGATTACAAAGAGCATGCAATCCCTCCCACCCAGAGAACTCGGCCAATTTTGCAATGTTCTGACAATAGGACGAGTGCTTTTCCTATAAGCCTTTTATGCTACAATTAGCATATGTCATCTGTCATGATCTAACATATGATCGCTATCATGTCTACTACCAATAATACTATACAACATAGACTGTAATTGCAAGTCACAACGGAGTTGCACAGTTATGGCATGGTTATGTCACTCTTATCATTTTGAGTTATGGGAAAGTGTTGTCAGCATGGACTTCGAGTCATTTCTGAATATTGTCTGGCGTCATACATTAGACTTAAACATTAGGCTTAAATGCTGACTATGAGGCATCAAACTGAGCTCCAATTTATACTGTAGCGTAGATCACTGTACAAATTTTGCAGTTTTCACACATAGAACACTTCATTAAGGGAAAAAAAGAGAGAGAAAGCCTGCAGCCTTGCAGATGAGGATGACAGTGTTTTTCCAGACCGCCAACACCGGTGTGGTGATAAATGAGAGAGGCAGTTCCAGGGTTAGGGGCAACAATTGTAGCTAGGAAAGCTGAAAACATCAGGAGAATGCGAAATGCTTTCTCAGTGTTTCTCAACTTAGCAAAAAAAAAACCAAGTTGCATCCAACATGCTATAGGAGATGCCTCAAGCATCCTGTATCTTCAATTCATGCACAAGCAACCGTGCACAGGCAAACAAACATCCATACTGGGAGAGAAGGGGACAGAAGGGGAGAGAGAGAGAGACAGAGAGAGAGAGATGGAGAGACAGACAGACAGAACCCGAGGCTCTCTTCTGTCAGAGAAAGAAAAATTGAATTTCACATGAGATAATAATGACTTGCAGTCAAGTGTGAGTCTATCAAAATAACCCCTGTGTATTCATCACTAGTTAGAGCGCAATAGTATTTTTGCCAAATCTGCAATAGTTGCATGTCTATGAAATAAGCTCATACTCTCGCTATACTATATCCTCTAGCCTGAGGCGGCTGTAAATGGATGGATGATGGCTGTGCTATGGGAATCTCCCATTGCCCTCCACAGCAGCAACCTGACAAATATTACATAACCCCATTTATTCAGGACAGGGTGATGCCACGACAGGGCATGCTAAACATGTTTCTCACTCCTTCATTGATGTTACGGAGTGTTCGTAGCAACTATTTTATGATGTGGCCCAAAACAAATGAGCGGAGGAAAATAATACACTTCAATCCACACTGCAGTTGAATTCTCGAATCCGAAGGTGTGGATTAATTTTCTCTGACAGTACAGCTCTGGCAGTACAGAAATGATGGTTTATATTAATACTCTTGTTCTAATGTGTTAGTGTTCCCATAGTAACAGCTTGTTCACAGGGACTTGTGTAGCAGACACTCCACATAATCTAAGGCTAATAATTAACATATTTTTGAAATGTGTTGTTATTTAACAAATCAAAATGGGTAATCGTTGATATAGTGAAGTTTTCTGTTAGGGGATGTTTATATACAATTTATGGAAGGAGTCTCAGATGTCAGTGCCTTGTCAGACTTAGTATTTTTTCCAAGCTTCTCAGTAACATGACAAGCTGTATTTTTTTTTTCTCAAGAGAGAGAAAAAAAGAGAGACTGACGAGGGAATGACCATTTATAGCCGCTATTATGTAAGTGAAAAGCGTAACTAATTTGTCTCGTATATGTTCCATAATATCAAACGGTTAAAAACCATGACATGTCAAAAGAGAGATTTATTAGTTAAATAACATTATATTACAACAGAAAGCTGTTATTTGTTTAAATGATCCTTCATTTTCTTTAGTGTTGTCCACCTTTAAATGTATTGCTATGTAAACAGCAAAACTGTTTTAATTTTGTAATGTATTTTCATTATTTGATTAAGTTAGTCCAAAGGTACATCATGGCTATGTCTAATGGGCTGATAATTGTGCTTTGGAGCTTGAAATAAATGATGTACTGAGTTTTTCATACAAAAATGGTTGCTTTATTGAAGTTCTATAATGTCAGCTTTGTACCACTACTAATTCTAATGAGGAGAACTCTTATTACCAAGTAACACACACATTACACACACACACACACACACACACACACACACACACACACAAACACACACGCACGCACTTTCTGGAGCACTTTTCTTGTTCATTTGTCTATATTCACTGATTGCTTTTTGTTTTTAACAGTTATATCTTGAGCAGCTTTCTTACCATTTCCTCGGTCTTCTCTACTGATATTTCTATCTTTCCTTTGCTATATTCATTGTTAGATTTTTTTTTTCTTATTGGCTTTGACTTCATCAGTGACTTCCATTTTGTCTCATATGCTCCAGCTTTGTTGCAGGTGTGTTTATGACCCATATTGTACGCACCTTGGCTACATTTGCACTATGTTTGTTAGATGGAGTGGAGGCTGTATGTCTGCTCCTTCCCTCAGACTGTTGAGACTTGCCTTGATGTTTAATTATCAGACCACTCTCATTTCTGCCCTGAAATCAGCATAGATAGTGCAGAGGCATGGACATTGTCAGATTCATCTCAATGAATTTATTTGCATACTGGTTGTGTTTTGTGCAGGATTAGCATCATTATATAATTACCAGTTTTACCATTTCTGATCTGGTCATTCATATTGCAAGTTTTATATGAAACACTCTTCTTGGTATTGGCACAAGAAGAGCATAAATGATGAATAAATGAACCTTCAATTTACGTTAGTGTTTTTATTTTTATTGTAAATTACTGTAAATAAACAACAGTCGTTTATCATAAAATATACAGGCAAGGGACAATTTTACCATATTGCAATAAACATTACTACCATATTTTTACAGTAGTTTTGGCAACCACAGCTGCCCCCCCCTTTTTTTTTTAACCTTATATAACAGCATGGCCTATTGTGTGTTATTCCTTAATGACTGTAATGATGAATCTGTTTTCAGCATTACAGATTCCCTCCTCCAACGCTATCAACTCTGACATGACATTATAGTATATCTCATAGGCACAGCTCAATGTATTGCCAATCAACTGTCTATGTGACCACATTGTGTCTTAAATAACCTGACACATCACCGAGCTGTGGAGTTCTCCAAGTGTCTCCAAGTTTATTCCGCTAACAATAACACTACCATCCGAATGCCTGGTACCCATCTCAGCATGCAGCAAATAACATTACTGCCATTATCATCACCGTCATTGTACTGTGTAACAATACAGTCGGATAAGGAAAATTAGTTCCATCATCAAGCTTTCTGACAAGCAAATGACGGTCTGCCTCCACTATACAGACCTTATCTTTTTGCTGCATTTTAGATGGAGTTGTATCCAGGCATTTTTGTGAGTGGATATAATGTACCGGATATGTAATAGTGGAATGGATGAATCCCCACTGGATATCTTGCTTTAAATGAAATAGGGAGGGATGTATTTCCTGACAGATATTCTTGCTTGTAATTCAAAAGATTTGAATTCCTGCTACACACTTATCCAGCGCTCATTCTGCTCAGCACTGCATACTATATACAGGAATCTGAGTCTGTTTAGCTAACTATCCGTACTTATGTATTACTTAGTATTAGTGATTGTGTAGTGTAGCATGGGGCAGTTAAACATTATAATCAATTCAATTGCATTTGTATAACACTTTTAACAATACACATTAGCCACTTCTCCACTGTAGGACCAAACAGCAAGGAGAGAAACCATTCAGATGCAATTTCCACAGGAGCATGGTTAATCCTTAAACACTTTCAAACCATGCTCAGCATAATAAGACTGTGCGGGTGATGGCTTGATGCATGTGTTCACTCTATATCTTTCAGTGCATGGTAAAAATGGGTTGCACCAATTAACAAGTAAAAAAAGGAAAACAATGCCAAAAAACTGTTTTCTAGTTCAGACACAGAATTTGTAAGTAAACAGTCTGGATTTACTCCGAATGATAAGCATTACACCTCAGTCATTCAGATAAATACTGCCTCAGCAGGATGCTGAAATACATGCACTGTGCTTATCACCTTATGAATAGACAGGAACCAGATGAATAAGCTACTTTATTAACACTACAGTAGCTTAATGCCTGTCAGGTAATAATAATGATAATATGAATAAACAGCGATCAGAGGAATACTGCTACTTAAGTAAATGTGGTTCCGCTGAAGTGTAAAATTAACCATCAGACAGCATCGCCTAATGAAATGTTATTAAACCATCTGGCACCTAGTTTGGTTGCTAAAAGTTACAAGCACAGTCATCTGCATACAATACAGAAATTTAGTGCAGCATGCTGATGGAACACAAGCCGGTCCATCAGGTAGAATGAAGCAATGAAACAATGAAGTGATGTAGGTCTTAACTGAAAGAACGGAAGTTCAAAAAAGAAGTAAAGTGTGCATTGTGGACATACATATTACATAAATGTGATTAGTGTGAGAGTCCACTCCTGTCTCAATCACAGAGCATAATACTCAGCTCCTTTTCAAAGATGGTCTAAATATGTGATTCCAGGTTTATAGTTTACATTTCGTATCTTTAAAATACCCAACAGCTAGCAGTACCAAGCTCATGTCTGGAAATTATTTGTTGCATGCTTCCAGACCAAGTGAGTACTTAATGATTTTAATATTAAAATAATTCAATTTAATTTCAAATTAATATTCATAAGCACAGGGCAGTGGTAGCTCAGTGGTTAGGATGTTTTGCTACTGATTGGAAGGTCGTGAGTTCAATCCCCAGCACCGCCAAGCTGCCACTGCTGGGCCCTTCAGCAAGGCCCTTAACCCTCAACAGCTCAGTTGTATAAATAAAATAAATGTAAGTCGCTCTGGATAAGGGCGTCTGCCAAATGCCATAAATGTAAAATGTAAATGTAAAAATGACATCACTGTTCCTAGGACGTATCCAGTTGGCGATAAACAGCATTCAGAACAATAGCAAAGTATCATAATTCAAGTGTCTGGTAGGCTGATGTAAGGACAGTATGTCAAAATTAAAATTTGTTGTTCTGTTGTCAGATGATCCCTCAGGATACAAACATACAGGCATTTAAGCTTTCCTGTACATATTGTTCCACAGCAACAAGAATTGCAGGAACACGACTATGAACCTAGCCTAATCTGATAATCACAGGCATTAAAAACCCTGCCCTACACTCTACCCTAAACGGGAGAACACTGAACTGTATAATGCGTTCATTTGCCAATCCAGGAAGCTAACCAATTAGCTAGTTAACTCACCCAGCCATGTACAGTATCTTGCAATTTCCCCTTCTTTCTAGCAGTTCACCATGCTGAGTACGTTTTAGACAGCGTTTGACTTGCTCCAACTTCACCACACACAATACAGATGCCATCCGCCTTATAGGAGCAAATAAAAGTAGCTGTAAGCATCTAAATTACAATATACTTTCACCACTTGTCTGGCATAAACACACCTCATATTAACTAAGTAATGATGCGCATCAGGGTAAGTCACTGCAGGCATAAGGCTTAAGTCTGTGGTGGAAAAAAATGCTGTTTTCTTACGTTTTTGCTTAATGGATCTGGTAATCACAAACGATCATTTATTGTTCATTTCCGTATATATCTTATTTGTTTGCTTTTCGAGAGATTGATAAATTATGAGCTAGCCATTTTGTTTTGACAGCTTTACATTTAAAAATGGCACAAATGGAAATGTTTTAGGAATGTGCAGTAACCTCATTGTTGTTTTTCTCATTGAAATGGTCTATAGGCCTCGTTCCCGTTAGTACTGTCATTCAATGCTGTGATACCGTTTCCTTTAACAATACTGTACGATGGCTGAATTTACACTACTTTTCCAGCAAATTCGTTATTCTGACCTCTGTGCTAAAACTGCTTATGAGTCAGCACAATGTTTTTACAGGTACACCAGCATAACTTCACATACATTCGAAAACATATGAATACATATTTATTACAAACACAGGTGGCTGATCCATGTGACAATTCATGCTGTTACAGTACTTTCTAGTTTACAGTACTTCAGTAGTTTCATACAACATGGAAAAAGAAACTGTAGCTATGCTTATGAGCTTGCAAAATAGCACAATATGGCGGCTATAATCATTCGGCACTACGGTGGAAAAGAGGATACTGTCACAAAGCAGACAGAAATTCAGATTGAGAAGGTGACAGTGGCAAAGAAAAACTTGAAAACTTAGAGAAACATGGGGAAGAAACAATGAGAAGAACTAGACTTACAGGGCAACCCATCGTCCTGTGGAAAACAGCAGGATTTTGAATTCACTATAAAGTCATTAATTGAAATTGCAAACAATACTAAATGTGTAGAACGGATATGAAGTGTTTGATATCGCAAATAGGAGTTCGGGGATGATCGTGAGACAGTGTTTATAATCACAGCAGCGGTTCTTATGAAGTATCCACCAAAACAGGAAGGTGAGGCATAGGCATAAGCAGTTTTTGGAGAGCCTCTGGGGCTTGCAAGTGAGAGCAGCAGCAGGAAGTGAGTCATAAGCGCAGATAGCTCAAAGACGAAGATGTAGGAGGAACGGAGCAGGAGTGTGGAGCATCATGATGAACGAGGCAGGTCTGGAAGGTGAGAGGAGCCACAGAAGAAGTGTATCCGGATCTGGCACCGGGAGCAGAAGTACACATACAGCTCAACAGACAGAAAGAACAGGTTTTTAAGTATGATAATAACATACAGTGATTTAAAAGGGTGTATAATGTGATCATGTGTAATACACAGTGGGGCAGAAAAACTGTGAAATGTTAATGGAATATTAATTGTCATTAAATAAAGCTGCTGGCTACAACACACAGCATTCCGGCATCTGAAGAACAGCATGATGACCAGGCTAACATTAAAAAGACCTACTCATTTCAACGCAAATATAATGAGTTAATGATATAGTCCTTTAATTGCTTAGGCAGTTCATAGGCAGGCATACACCAAACACACAAGGAGCTTCACTTAATGTCTCAGTACCAGCCTGCTAACCCAGATTTAAGGGTTGCTCACCTTAAGAGGAATAACAGACAACATTTAAATGGAGATAGATGGAGATGGTTTCTTTCCTCTATTTCTAAGTCTGAGTATGCCATCAACAGAAGAAGATTAAATAAATAAATAAATAACTGCAGAATACTCTCAAGTGCCATTGCTTTCCCCTAGAGAATAACAAGATTAATGTCCTTGTTCATTGCAGGGCACCGCGCTGCACCAACTACAGACACACATTTATGGCAGCAGTATTTTTGATTGGCATCCCTGAGTCTCCATTTGAATTATTTAACAGAATGTACGATTAACATCTCAGTATAGCGTGAGAGAGAGAAATGTTTGTTTGGCAGTAATAATCTAGGGTTTATTCTCTCTTTCTCTCTCTCTCTCTCTCATTCCCTGTCTCTGTGTGAAACTGGGCTTATATCTTCATATTAGATTACAATTTATATGGATGGTTTCTATAAAACAGTGCAAAGTGAAGTCCTATAGGTATGTGGCAATAAATTGAATGCAATAAATTGTAAATGTAGCAGATAATTTATAATCATTTAAAAAGAAAGAAAGAAAGAAAAAGAAATTTGACAAATGATCATTATTTGCAGTTATGTTTGGTTGAAAATCAGTGTTTTAGATGATTTCTTACCTCTGGCTTTGATTGGCATGGCTGAATGTGAACGAAACTCTATTGTATTGTCAAAAAAAAAAAGGAAATAATGAAATTTAAAACAGTACTAATATTAATGATAAACATATATTTAAAAAAGAAAGAATACATTCAGAATACTTGTACAAATAAAAAAAAAATGAAAAAAATAAAAAGGTGAAATAACAAAAGAAAGAAAGGTGACAATTTGAGAAAATTGTATGTTTCTGTTTATTCTGAAATGTGTAATGAAGGTTATTGTAAGGTGAACATGCCAGCACAGGCATGGCTTCTCCTAACCTTGACCCAATCTGGCCCACTTGCCTCTTTATCTCTCTACATCAGGCACCACATGTCCGACCTTTTCTCCCAGATAAAACTGGCAGGCTTATAAGAGGAGAGCAGTTTGAGATAGGAGAATGCTGGGGTGGGCTTGGCTCTTTAAATACATTTCCCAAACGGCGTGTTAAAAAAACCCAATTTACATTGCAGGAATAGGAAATCTTTAGGGACTGAAAGTGGCTTTTTGATGGATGAATAAAAGTACACTAAGAAGGGGGAGAAAGGGAAAAAAGCCCTGGATGACCCGATTTGGCAAATTTTGCTCAAGGGAATAACACGAAAGGAAGAAAGAGAGGAAGCGAGTAGGAGCAGAATTACAACAGCTTTTGGGCAGGGTGATGTCACTCCATAGCCCCAACTACAGTATGAATGTTACATTTATCTTTGTGAAACATCTCTGCATTCACAGAAGATATTATCAAAAAGAGACAAACTCCACTGCTAAAGTCACAAAATTATTTTTCCTCATTTCTCATCTTTTTTTTTTTATTCATGAGAGGAAGATGGATGAGTTAATTTGCATCTTGAAATATTCCAAATTAAATTAAAAGCCTTGACTGTTGTTTGTGAAGTGACACAAATCAGTAGGGAGAGTGTGATTCAAGTGTGATTTGGGACAGAACAAAAATACTGACTGCTTCATTTAGGCGCACAAACAGCTTAAATCCAGTTTACCGTTTAAAATTTATCAAACACACTTCATTTGCGTGACACTAAACCCAAATAGTGATTTATTTTCAGTTAGGCCAGCATCTAATTACAGCTACGTTATAAAATGCTAAATTCATTTGCTAACTCAAAACCACCACTGTCCATATTGTGCTAAATTATTCTAGCTGTGGAGAAGCAGATCTGTCAAGTAAAATAAAATAAATAGGCAAACAACAGCAACTAATTATTATTATTATTATTATTATTATTATTATTATTATTATTATTATTATTATTAAATTTCTAATAAATAAATAAAGCTACAGGAAATAAAATCTATCATTATTGATTTGTTTGCTTTATTTATTTATTTATTTTTTAATTATTTATTTATTCATTTGTGTGTGTGTGTGTGTGTGTGTGTGTGTGTGTGTGTGTATAATACTATACTAATACTGGGTAGGGCCTCCCTTTGCTCTCAAAACAGCCTCAATTCTTCATGGCATGGATTCCACAAGATGTTGGAAACATTCCTTTGAGATTCTGGTCCGTGTTGATTGCGTCACGCAGTTCCTGCAGATTTTTCAGATGCACTTTCATGCTGTGAATCTCCCGTTCTATCACATCCCAAAGGTGTTCTATTGGATTCAGATCCGGTGACTGGGAAGGCCACTGAAGAACATTTAACTCATTGTCATGTTCATGAAACCAGTTTGAGACGACTTTTGCTTTGTGACATGGTGCATTATCATGCTGGAAATAGCCATTAGAAGATGGGTAAACTGTGGCCATGAAGGGATGCACATGATCAGCAACAATACTCAAACAGGCTGTGGCATTCAAGCGATGATTGATTGGTATTAACGGGCCTAAAGTGTGCCAAGAAAACATTCCCCACACCGTTACACCACCTCCACCAGCCTGGACTGTTGACACAAGGCAGATTGGTTCCATGATTCATGCTGTTGGCGCCAAATTCTGACTCATCATCTGTGTGCCTCAGCAGAAATCGAGATTCATCAGACCATGCTACATTTTTCCAGTCTTTAACTGTCCTGTTTTGTGAGCCTGTGCCCACTTTCTTGGCTGACAGAAGTGGAACCTGACATGGTCTTCTGCCCATCTACCTCAAGTTTTGACATATTGATGCTTTTCTGCTCACCACAACTGTACAGAGTGGTTATCTGAGTTATTGTAGCCTTTCTGTCAGCTCGAACCAGTCTGGCCTTTCTCTGTTGACCTCTCTCATCAACAGTGCATTTCCGTCTGCAAAACCACCTCTCACTGGATGTTTTTTTCTTTACTGTACCATTCTGAGTAAACTCTAGAGACTGTTGTGTGTGAAAATTGCAGGAGATCAGGAGTTATAGAAATACTCAGTGCAGCCCGTCTGGCACCAACAATCATGCCACAGTCAAAATAACTGAGTTCACATTTCCCCCGCATTCTGATGGTTGATGTGAACATTACCCAAAGCTCCTGCATGATTTGTTGCATTGCACTGCTGCCACGTGATTAACTGAATATATGATTGCAAAAATAATTAAGTCTACAAATGCTCCTAATAAAGTGCTCAGTGAGTGTAAATAAATAATATAGAAATTATATATTCATTGTTACAGCATTTTATTCCTATTATTTGATTAATATCCAACACCACGGTGGGGCTTATGTTCTTTGCCATGTTTTTAGTAAAACCCTGTATCTTTTTGGTTCATGAAGGTGTTATTGTACATGCTGTTTTCAGTCAGTGAAATCCTTCAGAGCTGCTTCTCACTCACTGCACTTCACACAGTTATCATGCATTCATATTAACTCTTAAATAGCCACCAGTTGCCTTGGATTCTGTGGCACCGCCTGGCTAGTGCAATATGAGATTATAAACTGCATAGCTAATAACGTAACACATGCAGATGTGTTCCTTCAAAAAAAAAAAATTGATCGTAAATGCTTGGAAAGAGCATGTTTGCTCTTCGATTTGCAGTGGAAATACTGTGCTGTTGTCCTATTTTTGAACTTATATCACTCTTAGCAGCATGGCAAATGGCCATGGAGAGAAAACTAACAGAAGTTTATACTACCCTCTCTCAGCATAATTGGTAGGCCCATTTTTCTTGATTTTTTATTTTACTTTTTCATGTCGCTTACGGTCTCTTCCACTACAATACATTATATATACATAAAACTTTTCACTTGCCCAGTAATTATTAAAAGCATCTGGAAGACATGCCCTTTCTATGAGATCAAGCGAGAGTTCCAGTTTACTATCCCTGTTCTACCAGGACAAGAATGCAGATATGCAAGTGAAACGGCAACACGGCAAGCAGAGACAGAAACATGAGATCAGTGGCAAAAGATACAGACAGGATATAAAAGGGGGAAACGGTGAATGATAGACCTGTCACAGAGATGGAAATACATTAAGAAAACCAGCAGGAGATATGAGATATGTGTACATGTAAAAAACTACATCATTTTTTTTTTCACCAGTCTTTATGTCCGTGATCAAAGAGAGGAGAGTTCGGGATGGTCAGTCCAAGCAGGGTTTAAACTGGGTTTTACTTCTTTCATGGACATCACGTAGGAACAGTGATGTTAATTTTAAGCATTATATGGAGTTCTCAACATGGATATCATGAAAATATTATTTACAAAGTGTACAATATATATCAAAGGACTTGATTTAACTTGCTACACTTGGTTGGCAGGATCTTAAGTTTTCAGTTTTCCTTTTTGTCTGTTTTGGAATTAAAATGATATCAGAGTATCTTCTGATTATTTTCTGGCAGAGATACATGATCCAGTGAAGCCTTTAAACCAGTAACATCAAACATTTAGCTTTAATGATCAAATGTAAAAACATGGCCTTTAACAACTGCTTTGAATGAAGACATTTTTACAAATTTGCATTCAAAGTATTTGTCTATAAAGCTGTGTGACACTGTATGACAATCATTATTATTCTCATCATTGTGCCCTTATGTGTCATGATATACATTTCCATCAAATTCTAGTGTCAGGATTCAGCTCTACTTGCTGTTCACATAAACCAGAGGTGGAGGAGCTCCACTTTCCCCTTATCGACCCCTCCAGTTGATCCCCTGATTAAATGTTCCTTGTGCTACACATAAAGGATGTTAGCAAAAAAAACATCAGTTTGGTTTGGTAAGTTTAAAACCCCAGTACCAAATCTGCATCTAGCGTTTGTTTAGTTTCGCTTGCAATACTCTAGGGGTTGTGTCACAAAGGGTGCATTAAAAGGGATAATAGGTTTGCTAAAAATCTACCCTGAATGACTTGTATACTAACATTTAGAACTAACGTGATCTTCAGGTGTATTCAGGGTTTATTTTGTAATTAAACTCTGAGTTGATTTTGGGTCTATTTTCACTTTGGTTAACTCGACTACCTTCTAATAGTGGTACCAGTGGGATTTAGCTATCACTTCATCTCTCCCTAAAAAACAACATTACAGCAGCATTTTAGCATTTTAGTCTGTCTAGCTCTCTCACCTTCTTCATGCTAATATTGCCGTCAGTGCCATCGTGCTTGTCAACCCATAGATTGCTAACTAGCTGAGCCGAGCACAACTCCGCACAACTGCGTCATATATGTAGTCATTATATGCTAGAGCTTTAAATCCAGTGTTTCAAATCCAATAATACTACTTCTATGTTGGACAATGGACATTGCTGAGTAAAGAAGCTCTTGCTTTTTTGTTCGAACAGCAAAACCAGACTGTTATCACTTACTGTATATTTCAGATTCCTATTAAACATCATTTTTACTGTGCCATCAATATCTCCCTATGACGTCAGTGCAGAACACAACCACTAACTTCTCATGGGAATAAGGAATTGATATTTGACACCTTGTCCTCCATGTTGACTGACATCTTGCTCATAGGTGTTGATGGTGGTCATACTGGAGTGGAGCTGGGTAAAGCAACTGACAGTGCCATACCACAGCCTCTAATAGCAGAAACGTCGACAGGCCCATTAATGTGAGAAAAGACCCAGTCAGTGGACGATGATACCTGGGCTAAACAGTTGTAATGGATGTAATACTAGTCACTCCCTGTGAAGGAAACCATTCTCAGTAGACAGGTGGCACATAATTTATTTGATTCATTGGAAAATAAGCTTTATGTTAATTATCATTCCATTCAAATAAGAGTGTCACTGAACATAAATTACAATCACTATGTTTAGCAATGGCAATTTTCAAATATAATGACCTTCAGTGGTTCTCTTTCTCTTCCTCACACACTTTTATTTTCTTTCCTTCTCCTCCTCTCTCTCTCTCTCTCTCTGTCTCTCTCTGTCTCTCTCTCTCTTATACACAGACACACAGACACACACATCCATTAAGCAAATGCAAATCTTCATTCACCTGTTCTTGCTAGTAATAAACATTGCTGTTACTGGTGTGGCTTCTAGCCAAATCAACGGGGAGCTCCTTGCTCTGTATTATTGACATATCCTCCTCACTTTACTGCATAGCAAATGACTTGGCCTTATTAAATATTAATTTCAGCTGTGAATTGGACAATATGTTTCCTGCTATACTAACAGCATGCCTGACTGGTTGGTAGCAGAATTTACAGTCACTAAAAAAAAAAAAAAAAAAAATGTTTTTTTGGCCTGTTTTTAATGCCTGTTTCAATGCTTGTTTTATATAATATGGTGTAAAGTTGTTCCCAAAGGATATAATACCCTTCCAAGTGGAGATTATAAATCTGTCTTATCCATCTGCTGTTGATCATATGCTTATGACTTGAGCATTACAGATCTACAATATTAATTGTACTAGTGATTTTACTTTTCGTGATTGCCTGAAGGTAATCAGAACGCAGGTGTAGGAATGAAAGCATTAGCACCTCCTGCACTGTTTTTCTCTTTTTTTAAATTGCATTGGCTCTGGACTGATACAATTTCCATGAGTCAGCTAGCATTGTGCTGGAATCTATTCCGAGACGCTCTCGGATGCTTGTGATGAAGCAGTGGTGTGCATTTCCCCCACCTCATCCTGCATTCATTCTGTTTCTCTCCTCATCTTATAACAATATATTCAGATATACTGAAAAAAATAAGCTTATTTCTTGAAATGTTCCTCAAAATCTCAAGAATTTGATTACATTTACACATGGCTTACATTTTTGCATAATGAAGCCAAGAGAAACAAACCCAGCTGTTTGTCTGGGAGGTGGGGATGGAAGGGTAGGGTAGTAGGAAAAAAAAAAAGAAAAGATAAAGTGGTTGCAGGAAAGATGAACCATACAGAGGAAGTTTTATTAGTCCACTGGGTAGTGGCAGGGTGCTGGTTCAGGGAAACCAGTGCCTCAGGCCATGTCAATACACTTAGCTGCCAATGTGTGTGTGTGTGTGTGTGGGGGAGAGAGAGAGAGAGACAGTGAGAGAGAGAGAATTAAAGAGAGATAGACTATCAGTGAGCTTCATCTACAGTATCTGGAAGCAATACTTTAAAAACATAGAAATTATATCTGTAAAAGCAACCTTAAATGAACTTTTCTGACCTTATAGGCTTTGTCTTTAGAGACTGTGTTTAAAACTGACATGGTAGTGCCAAAGGGTGCAGAACTACATTACCCATCAGCCCCAGCATGTCATATAGATAGATAGATAGATAGATAGATAGCATTTATTGTCATTGTATTTCTACAACGAGATGAATGGAATGACAAGTCACATCTTCCCCCTATAAGGAGAGAAGAGGTCCTTAAAGCAGCCATGCGAGGCGCTAACGTCCTCTCTCATCCGCGATAGAAGAACATTAACAGAACAGTCAAAGCAATAAACAAAGTCACAGACACATACGACATCATACAATGGAGCAGTTACATGAGGGGTCTTTTTTGTTGGTTACAGTACGGGAGGGTGTGGGGGTGTGGGGGGGGGGGGGGGTTAAGAGATTAGAAAAAAAGAGGAAAATGTGACACTGAGGCAGTCCTTGACTAGGGCAGAGTATTTACGAAAACAGTGTGTACTAGCCGAATTTGATATGGTGTGCTTTGGGGATAATATAATAATATAATATAATATGTCTCACTAATCACTCTTTGTCTCATTATGCCTTGTTAGCGCCACTCTTTCAGTCTTTCAGTGTCTCGCCAGATTTATGGTTCCTGTTTTCAGTTGTTTTATTGGTACCTTATACAATAAATAATCTGCACTTGCTTCAGCCTCCTCTACAATTCCTGACAAAAAACTAAATACATCATTTAATTAATTTATCTTTGAATGTTTGAATGAATTAATGAACCATTTAATTAATTTATCTTCGAAGGAATTCATTTATCTTTTAACTATCTTTGAAAGTTAAGAATCTAACTTTGTTTGCAGTACAGTGTTGAAATGTCTTATCATTGCTACTGTTAAATAAATGCAAGCTCAGGCTTTTTCATCTTCAGAGTACAGTATGCCAGTGATCCATAGTATTTCAGTGCTCAAATTCAACAGCCAAAGCATAAATTGTAGGCTACTTTACTGGATTAGGCAATGCTTGACTGAATTTTTTTTTTAATTTTGTTGTTGAATAGGCTTCTTAATACATTGGCTTGATTAGTGGGTTATGAGCAGTTATTGCTATGAAGTTAATTCCCTTTATATCACAAGTGTCTCAAAAAGCCAGTGTGTCTGCAGGTGTTCAGTCTAGCCAAGTAGAAGCCACATGTGGCACAACTCATCAGCTGAGTGAAGACCAAGAAAACTGTGGTAGTAAGTTAAAACATCGGACTACTGTTCGGAAGGTTATGAGCGCTGCTGGCCCGTTGAGCGAGACCCTTAACCCTCAGTTGTATAGATGAGATAAAATGTAATGTCCTTTCACTTCTGTAAGTCGCTGGAAAAGGCTGTCTCCCATATGCAGTAAATGTAAATGCTCTGCTTGATCAAATAAAGATGTCAAAACATTTTGGTGGCTTTTAATCTAAGACTAAAACTAAAATTTTTATCAACATTGGATACCAAATTATTGAATAGGAAACAAAGGCGAGCTCTCAATGATAAGAACCAAAGAAAAAAAGAGAATCAACCATTAAAGAAAGAAAAGGAGAAAAAGGGAAAAATCTAAACCGCAGTCCATAGCCATCTCAGTTGATACCACAGTCAGTCCCATAATGTCCAATCCATAAGGTCTAAAATCAACTCTTTGATGAATCTTTGTCAGGACATCTTTCCAATGTCATGCCCAGAAGCCTGCACACAATCCAGGGTATCACCAATAGTTTGCAAATTCATCAACTCCCAAACCAGAAAAAAAAAACAGCTTGTGATAAAATAATTATGTTCCTTTATGGAACCTGATTGGGCAAATCAAGCATGCTTGTCCAAGACGCTGTGCTGACAGCCCTCTCCCACTGATCTGTCCCACTGAGCAGCCTCATGACGTCGCCTGGGACAACAGACAACCTCTCCTTATTTCCCTCCACGCACACTCAATGTGTAATTGCTTTTATACTTCAATTTACTCCTCGGGTGATGAGCCCATCGATTAGTCCTTGGTTCCAATATGCAGACAGCGAGGAAGTCAACACCATCTTGTGGGACTGAAGCAGTTGCCAGACAACTGTGGCTTCTAACGTAGATGATATGTACACACTCAGACGAGGATCCCAGGTGAGTTCATTGCTCAATTTTTTATAATAAATTAGTCTGGGTGGAGATTCAAACGTGTGATTAGTCTATTCATAGTGCATAATGCAATGCATGTGCTGCATGCAGCGTAAACACAAAAAAATGTCACAGATCAATTGTACTTATAAACCTCTAATAATAAGTACAACAGTGTAAACATTAGGTCATGCAGTCAACCAAAATATTCACATATTACACATAAGGATTCACACAAATGATATGAAAAAGAGAATTAATATGAAAGAGAATTTCCATTTAACACTTGCAGTTGCACTAGCCCTTTGTGGATATGACTGGAAGCCCCTAACCTATTTCTTATGTTCATCCCAATAGATAAGAACCTGATTGTGGTATCACAATTTCTTTCAGAATCTCTATGTTTTTTCAAAATACATTTGTGTGATTTCTAAACTATTAATTACCACACACTGACTGCCTCACCATTTTTGAATAAGTGAGGCCACAGTGTATGTACGGCCATTTTAGGAATCATTAATATCAACGATATGTTTGCTTTGACCTCAGTTCCAAAAGACAAAGTGGACTAATAATCACAGCAGTCAATGTCTTTATGCAATAAAACAATTGGAAAAAAAAACCACAACCTTCACAAATTAGTCTCATTTGTAGCTTTAATTTGTAACTATTAATTCATGTTTTCACTCCTCATGAAAGGCATAATATTAATAGATATTAAAAAAAATAGCCTGATTGACACAAAAACTTACAGCAAAGGCACAGAGGCAGATTTTCTAAGCAGTAATATAGCAATAAAATTCTGGCATCATGTTAACAACTTGTCATGCTTTGTAACCAGGCATTTCATAATAGACATGTATTCAAGTACACATGAGTGTAAGATAGCTGGGAAAGGGAAACACCACAATATTAACATCTTGGTAACATCAGCTTGCTAATAGCAGCCAGGAGACATACGCTTCTTGCTAAATAAATATATTTATGTGGAAACAGTGTGCCGGTCAACGACTTAAGACCCTTTTACTCAGACAATCTCTAACACAATATATGTGACATCTTGACACAGGATACAGGACTCAATATATGCTTTATTTGGGTAAATCGAACTGTAGCGCAGTTTTCCCCCTTTTCCTAAAAGATTTAAAGAAAACGGAGTTCTCTATCAACAAATTATTTAACCGTTAACCGGTCTTACTCCTTTGGCTTCCCTATGTCTGTCTACCTACAATTTAAACTAACTAATGTGCTAATAAAAGAGTTATCTGACCCAAAGTTCAACAAACATGGACTTCAACTCCAATAATTAACGTTTAACAAAATATATTAAACAAACATTTCAACAAACACATACATCCACATGTCAAATACTTCAATGTTCATCAGCAATTGATCGGCTTCGCAACTGCCGTTCCAAATATTTACCCAGGTCGCAACGTTCCGCGCGTTGGGGCCCAAATGAAGTCACTGTCCGTGGAAATGAAAATTAAACAAAAAATACCTCCAAGGGCGTTCAATCCTGGAGCAAGTCACAAAGTGGAAATATCACCATCCATTACGAGAGCTGATGAGATGAGGTGAGGCGCGGTGCCACTCAGGAGCAAGCGGATATCCTCCAGATGCTAAGCTCGCTAGTGCTGTAGCTAACGGTGCAAAATCCCACATTGCCGGAGGGAGTCTGAACGTCACCGGTAGCTCAGAGCACTATCCAGAATCTTCTGATAGTTGTTCGAGCTCTTCGAAACAGATACAGGTGTCTCTGAAAACCTCTGTATTTACAGTCCGTTTATTTAGCGAACGTGAACCTAGAGTTTCAGCCTGCCACTATATACACTCACTCCTGTTTTGTATAAACAATAAATAAACAATATTTCAAAACAATATAACAGCAAATATGCATTTTAACGTAACATTGTATCAAATAAATTAAATAGAAAATAAACATCCCAGCTGTCCAACTGGGTTACAAAACCAAGAATCAAATAATTCTGGGTGTCCATAGTGGGGGTAAAAACACAGACAGGCAATGCCAAACAAGGATAATCCATAATCAGTGTCGAAGCGCAGGCAAGAGTCTAATAATCAGAGTGAATGGGGATGAAATAAGGCTCAGACTCAACAATATAAATAGCATGATAAGGCTTTGCAAAGATGCACTGATACAAAATGGTATACATAGACAAATTAATCAAACATTAACCCAGGTCGTGTGAATTGGGCGGAGACAGCACTGGTGCAGAAACCAGAATATAAGCATATGGCGTTCTCTGCCAAGGAAACCATGCCACTTGGACTCTTAGAGAAGGATGACTGTGACATTAGGATTCTAGCTTGCTCTCTCCTGACAATGGCGTGCAACCTTAGATAATTGCACCAGTCAAGAGCCCCACCTACTCTTTTTTTAAAAATAATTTGCTAATTGGACTGTACATCTCAGTAAATCAGAATGTTAGCGGCTGTGTTTAGGGCTTAAGGGAAATTTCCTCTTTATGTTCCAGTTCCCAGAGGAAAAAAGAAACCATCTTATACTTATACTCACACACACACACACACACACACACACACACACACACACACACACACACGCACCCTATCATCACTGCCACCAAGTGACCACCTGTTCCTACAAACCTGTCTATTTAGCCACCATATGCCTGAGATCTGTCCAACACAGACTCAATCCAGCACTCGCGGATAACGTATGGTACTAATTCAGCCTCTACTTGACTTATTTATCTCTTTGTGCAATCGTTTAATGTGATACATCAAACACCATATGAGCTGGAGCTAAATAACCCAGTGTCCCAAATGTGCACTGTTCTCCAGAATTGGCAGCAATGATGCAACGTCAACACATTTTACTGATTGCAGGGCCATAAGTTGTGCTTGGTAATAGGCTGCTGAACATGAGCAGATAAGGGCTACAATTGGAATGGCAAGTGCTAGGCGTTATTAAGTGGCCTGTGGGGTTACGGGACACTCAGTCAGATGAGCTGTAGTTATTCTACGTGTCTGACACAGCAGACTCTGTTTTCATGTAGGAGACAGAGTAATTTAGTGCTTGCATATTGCGACTTTTGTTAGGCATAAATCGTTTTTCCTTAAGTCCTGGTGAGAAATTAAAACATGTGTGCTGCCATGAGTGAAGCAGTGCATAAGGGGCCAAAACTGTGCTAATGTTTGTTCCCAGCTATAAGTACTTTTCTTTTTCCTGACTTCAAGCAATGGCTTACAAATTGTATCCCTTTTGAAACAATCCACATAGAATGTCGCTCCAGTTTAATATACTATTCCATCCAATTACTAACTAAATATCATTTTCAGAATTATTTTTATTTATAACTAATAAGACCTAAAACACTTGACACATTATTATACAAGGAATATAACAATGAACAGAATAAAACAGAATTTAGTTAGTTATTGTTAGCAAATTGTATTTATACAATGTATTATTTTATACACTTGTTTGCATTTTATATACATTATATTAAAATATTTGCTAGCATTAATTAATGATTAAGAAGCAAGAAATGTGCAGTCATTAATTAAAGATAAAAGATCAAGATTAATTCATAATCAATCAAATATTGATTATTGTATAAAGCTTATAAATATATATATATACTGTATATATATATATATATATATATATATATATATATAGAGAGAGAGCGAGAGAGAGATAGATAGATAGATAGATAGATAGATAGATAGATAGATAGATAGATAAGGTTTTAATAATTTTCCTCATTTAATAAGGATTTTATTTTTTATTTAATTTTATTTATTTTTAATAAAAAATACCTTTTATTTTTAATATATGAATTTATTTATTAAATAATTGATAATTAATGTATTAATAAATGACTGCTTAGAGCAGCACGACTCTATTCCAGCACTCCAACTCCGTTTCCATGTTGAGGAATTCTACGAGCAATACCTGTGAGTGCAACTGAGAATCTCAGCTGACCTTTCAAATTCTTTTCATATTGCTTAGTTTCATATTGCTTAGTTAGTAGCATAATAATAATGATGTAGATCTTTAATTAGCAATCTCCATATTAATTTCATATAAATACTTTATTACCAACCCATGTATTTAAGTGTGACCCAATACCTTTTGTATGTTTTTTTCTGTAGTTTTGTTTTATACTACTCTTTATGCTGACAGAGGGAAGGTTGTCACACTTTGTGACTTCTTTGTCAAGCAGTGTAACAGGTCCCTCTATCAACTCCATTTTTCTTTCTTTCTGTCCACCTCACTGAGGCAACAGGTAACATGCACCTCAGCCACCACCAGCCAAAAGTGCCCTCGATTCGCACTTCTGCAGTGTGGTGCTACCGCAGATCACACCATTATCACAAGATCCCAGTATTGTTTTTTCCTCTTATCACTGCACACTGATCCCTCAGGAGAAAGAGAGACCAGAGGAAGAGTGAGATATATGATATTTCCTTGGTTACATGTAGCTGCAGATGTTTTACTTGCTGACTTGTCTTTCTCCTGTGTAACACAAAACGGTTCACAAAATACCTGCTTACAAAGGACTCTTATAAAGAAGCACATATTTTGTTCATTAATATTAAATATACTTAATGCTAATTCCACAAATGCAATTTCCACAAAAGGTACAAACGCTTTCCCTAACTCCCTAACGTTTGGAACATTTCATACAAATGGAGTTGTCCAAATTGTTATCAGTGTTAACACATGTTGACTACAACAAAACAATAAGAAAGTCTCATATTTTATCCCTTTGAATATATTTAAATGTGTGTGAATTAGCATCTGAGGCAGCACGGTGGCGCGGCATGTACTGAGCTCAGGTTCGTCTGCATAGAGTTTCACATGATCTTCCGGTGTTCACATGGGATTCTTGTGGGTTCTTCTGTTTCCTTTCCATCTCCACTGCATACTCTAAATTGCCCCTAGGTGTGGATGAGTGTGTGAAACGCCCTGAGATGCCCTGGCGTCTCATCCAGAATGTATTCCCAGCTCACACCCAGTGTTCCAAGGGATATCTTCAGGAATTACTGAAGATAAATAAATGAATCAGTATTCTTTAAACCTGACAGCATCAAATGTGAGGCTTTTGGGCCTGATCCCATCCAAAAGTATGTTTTCTCTAGCCCCAACCATCACATTTTCCTAATTATTTTAAAACTATTCAGAATTTGTAAAAACAAACAAAAGAAAATACAAATTAAAAGTACATTATTGATTGCTGTGCTAATATCAAGACCCACTGAAATGTATAAGTACATGGAGGTAATACTCACATGCCCTGGAGTGTGTGTGTGTGTGTGTGTGTGTGTGTGTGTGTGTGTGTACATGCACACGCGACATTATTTGAGTAGGAGAGCAGAATACAAAAACCATGCTCATATGAACAAACAGAACTGCTGGCATTAGCAGTTAGATGAGTGCTGTTAGGCCAAGTTTCAGAGAAACACAACGTGGAGCGAGATTGTAAGTGGGGTAGAAATGGTACTGAAAAGCAGATGCACATCTGTAGTTTAACCCTTCAGTCTAAAGCAATATGACCATCTCCATCCTAGGTCATGTGTCATAGCTTTTCTTTTTAAATAACCTTCATTTATTGAGTACTTTTTAATCTTATGCACGAGTCTTTGTACTGTCTTGTGCTGTCTGCACATGTTTGCACTTGTGCACTTTATGTAAATTTATGTAGTCCCTTGTAGTTCTGTGTTGTTCTGTGTTTGTGTTATGTAGCTTGTTTTGTTTCACTGTGTACTAACTGGCTGTATATGGTTGAAATGACAATAAACTCCACTTGACTTGACTTGAATTATGCATGCAATTATGTAAAGCCACATTAAATTCAGCTAGTTTTTTCTGCTGCAGTTTTTTTTCCTGTGGCTGAATATCAAATGGCATGTACTATATTTAATATAAGGTGTACAAGGCAATTATATTAAACTGTAGGTAGAGAATTGTTTTTAAAAATGAAAAATGTCAGTGTAATGTAATAACCGACTGTTTGGTGCAGGGGGGGTGGCTCCATGTCAAATCTAAGTGGTGGGAAAAAAAAAGTTGCCTGTCCAGTTCCTGAAGAATAATGCCTTCCATTTTTATAACACTGCCTGGTGAAGTGGATAATAAGCTCTTGATTTGGGTGGCGGTGGCTGAAGAAGGGGCAGTTGATGGGACTGAATGAAAGATCAAGACCTTTTTGATGATGTCCTTGCTGTCCTTGAACCCTGCAGAATAAGGCCATGGCCTTCATTTTCTTTCCTGCAAGCTGTTTTGGTTTGTTTGTTGTAAAAAGGATATGAGAGGCCTTGATGAAAGGTTGATTGAACTTTGTGTGCCTCTTTCTGTCTCTCTCTCTCTCTCTCTCAATCTCTCTCTCTCTCAATCTCTCTCTCTCTCTCACATACACACACACACACCTGTTTGCTCTCTCATTTTCTCTCTCACTTACATTTACTCTCCTTCTCTTCTTTTTCTTCTGGCCTGCTCCCTGTTTTTGAAGATGAGTTTTAGTAAACCTTCAGTAGATGGTATCAATGATAGAAAGAGTGCCAACCTTTAAAGTAAGAAAGTATGTAGTATGCTCTAGACATTTACACAATGACGAAAAAATGTCGGGGGTTGGTGAAAGAGTGAGTGAGGAAGAGAATGACAGAGGCAGAACCTGAACATGGGAAGGAAATGAGAGTGAGAACACGAAGCAAAAGGAAATCTGGTTTGAAATATTGGCTTTGTTCTTGAAATGAGTAAGTTGTTAAGCGAGACACTGCTGTAAGCATATGTATGAGACAAAGCCTAAGGTATGGACAAGCACAGATTCCTCTTTATTCTTGCCTGCGTTTGTTGACCACACCATCTCCAAAAGGAAAAAAAATAATCATAGTGAAAAAGAAGTGTGAAAAAATGTTACACAATGCATATACAATTGGTTTAACTTTATTAAAATGATAGAGTGGAAGTAAATGATACAAGGTGTGAGGTGTAAGTGTTTCAAAATATCATATAGTTAAATTTCATGCAGTTGAAAACCAACATATCGTGTATTTTCATGTCAGAGGTACTAAGGTAAACACTTATTTACTTTTTAAACATGAACACAGGACTCGATTCATAATATTCCATCACTAATCTCACTCATCCCCACTTCAGCTCCTCATTTTCTTCTCTACCCTTGTAGAAGTTTACTGTCTGTTCTCTAACTCCTCTTGTCTTCACTTGTTCCTCCACTGGGAAGAGGAAGAAGCTTATAGCACTCCATGCCAGAGACAGAACATTTGCCTTGTCGGCCTCACAAGAGATGCTGTGTTAGTGACGGTTTGTCCCCGGAGATAGATGGCTGGTTGATGTTGTCGCACCAGTGGAGCACAAACCCCTCTCACACGCAGTTTCCAGTCTGATAACGTGATAAGGCCACCTAATTTGCCATCAGTCCCCATAATTGAAGCTGACTGGCTTTCTGGAGAGTACTGTGATCCTTTTAAATAGCTTTAAGTGTGTTTGATGGGGTGTGCTTAAACCCATTAACAAAGGCCTGATATGTTATTTGTTAGCTTGTGTTTTGTTATTAATTCAGTACTCAGCTATAAAGAGCTAAGCATTCAGATAGAGTAGCGTTAATTTATGAAGACATTCATATATCCATATTTTATGTTTTCAGTGACTGAACCCGCCCCCCCCCTCAAAAAAAAACTTAACTAAACTAAAAGCATATTTCTACATAACTAGTGATCTTAATCCTTATGTTTCTTTGTTCTCTCTCTCTCTCTCTCTCTCTCTCACACACACACACACACACGCACAGACTCACAGACATACACACACTGTTTTTTTTTTCAATCCACTTCTGGAAAGAAAAGATATTCTCCTGGCTCTTCATCTGAGCTTTAGGCTTGTTAGCTGACAAGCTGTCACTATTAATAAATGGTAATTCCCTGAAAGGGACCACAACTCAGATTGCCCATAATTCCCCTAATAATTTCAAGTCTAATATTCAGCACTTCTTTAACTACTTTCTTTCTTTCTTTATTTAAACAAAAGCAGGGCCTATTCTGGCATTTTGGGGAGCCCTAAGCATGATTTGAGGTAGCTAAATAATATTAGCATGTTTAATTCCAGTAGCATTCCGTATACTTCCCTCTGGCTGAGCGAGTTAGCTAAACATTACAGTCACAGTCATTCACAGTCATCACAGTAAATTATAAATTATCAACAACATTCATCAATTTCGTCAAAACACATTTCTTTCATTCTCATTGATCTTACCGGATTTTCTTGCCATGATCATATGGAACAACAGCAGCATAACCTTCTCGGTCAAGGGTGCTAATGCATCGTGGAGGTTATAATTAAATTACTATTTGACAGACAACCATACACTATCTCTTCATCTCTATCTAGATCAATCACTTCTTGTAACATCTAAATTAAACTGGTGAACACTTCTTCAATTACTCACGGTTATATATACTTATGTATATATAAGTATATATAAGTATATATACTTATGTATCCTGTTATGTATTCATATTTACTGTTACGTTAAGTATAAAACAACTTAAGAGTGAAACTGTGGTAAACTGAATCATGGTGCAGACTTGTAGAATGCCATGCTTGTGAGAAAGTCATCTTTGCTCTGGTTTAAAGATGTAAGAAGGCTCAAGAGGTGTTAGAAGATCCATGTTATTAGACAATTACAACATTTTAGAAGAAGCCACACTCCCAATGTATAAAACTACAATATAAAGTAGTCATACAGAAAAAATGACTTGAAAAGTAGCACACAATATTAAACTTACAGCATTTCTGAAACAACACTATATAGTTCATAAAACATTAAGACATATGATTGCTTTTCTCCACCGCTACACAAACATATACATTCTTTCAATGACATTTATATAAAATTACAGCCATATTACTGGGAGGTATAAATTTCAATATTACTCATACAATAACTATGCTAATATGCAAAAGCCGTAATGCAAAAGCCTCTCTCCGTGGCTGGTGCACGTGATGGCTCAGAAGTTAGGGCTTGGGTCTACTGGCCAGAAGGTTGTAAGTTTTAATCCCAGTTCCACCAAGCTGCCACTGTTACGTCCTTCAGCAAGGCCCTTAACTCTGATCTGCTCAGCTTACTTGTAAGTCATTTTGGATAAAAGCATGTGCCAGATGAATAAATGTACAGTAAATGCCGTGGTATGGTTTACTGCCCAGGTTTCAGGACCTTCCAGGCGCAAATCTCTTCTCCTGCCTGCATACTGTGAATAATCTGGAGCATTCTCGCCTCTAGCCACATGCAACTTCTTTCTCTCAGTCTCTCACACACACATGCTCTTCCTGCCACTCTTACATAAAGTCTTTCTTTCACAGAGACACTTGCCCCATGCACTTTTGTATCCGCCTCCCTCTTCTGATAGCTGGTTACAGTATATGTTCACAGCATTCACATATTATTAAAAAGTTATCCAGGGCTTAGAAATGAAGTTGGGCAACTGTATTTTTTTTTCAGTGTTATTTATTAGGCCGCTTATATGGTTTTGAAGGTGTGTCAGGGCCGCTTCAATTGGCAACCATTTTACAAGATTCAAATATAATCATATATAAATATGATTATCATCCATGATTCCAACTGAGCAATTATTTTATTATATTTTAACATCTTTCTTGTAGGCTAACCGGTGATAAAGGACACACCAGGCACTTGGATTTCACACATCTTTGCAACACCGATAGGGTTAGAAAAACAGACTCTAAACCAATTTCTCCTTGGTTCAGTATTTTAGATTGTTTTAGCATAGTAGCTGTAGACTCACAGAAGTGAGAAAACACTGCATCATATTATGCATGATAAATGTAAGTCCTAGTTCTCTGAATCAATTTTGGAGCTTATTAATTCAGGTCCGCCATATAAACACGCTTTTGTACACTGAAAGTTTGCATATTCTGTTTATCTAGCTAGCTGTCTGTCGTAGTGTTGCTAGCACTTAATGCTTCTATTAAGGACTTCCTGGATGCATCCAAAGCAGCTTTGCTATTAGCTAGAGCACAAAGTTGTGTGTCACCAAAGTTAAGTTAAAATGACATATGCATACACATTTTAATCCGTACTGATGGTCTAGTATGTGAGTTGCCTAATACAAAGATTTCTATTGGAATGAATGTTAGCATGCAAAACTTTGCTGTCAAAAGCTAGTGTGATCAGGCCCACGGGTCAACAAAGTAAAGTTTGCTGTTTCATGGTGGGCCAGATAATTTCGTTAAGGCTGGATTTAGCCCACAGGCCACTGTTTCCCCATTCCCATTGTAATGAATTCAGACTTGCCACAGAGAATGATGGAGACAGAAACAGCATGAGGCCAAGGGGGAAAGGCAGATAGAGGCAACTACAAGTACTGAGAAAGACAGAAAGAGAAGAGATAGACAGATAAAACGACAGACTATTGAATGTACTCTGCCAGCACAGAATGACTAAGTTTTATATTTTAATGACTGGTTGGAAATTTGGTTAGAAGAAATCACTTCATGCTGAAGCTGGCAGAATTAATTATTGGAAATGATGCAATCGCTGGGTATCAGCATAATCAGGTCTTAAATGATAAGACATTATTTAGAGGGATTTGATAAGTCTGATGCCAGACATGTTCTAACAAAACCCTATATCACAGCGCTCCCAACATGCTTTGCAGGGTATTGGACTCCATGGAGAGTGAGGATGCTGGAATTGGATTTTGAAGGCTTTGAAGGTAATGAAAAGCTCTACTCCCAGTTTCCTCCAGGTGATTTCCCAGAGCGCCTTTCCACTGATTCTGGTGAGATAGCTGCAACTCTGCAGCGCAGAGCTGCTTATGGCAGCTTATTTAGCTCTGATGTGTATGCAAGAACAATCTCAGGACAGTAGCTGAAAGCTTATTCTTTAACATATATATGCACTATTTTCCTAAAGCTATAACTGGGCTATGCTACTTTACATCTCCCACTGGGGCTCCCACTGGGCCACTTCTCATGCATCCTACCGGAAATTGATACAAGACACTTTCAAATGACTTCTCTAGATATCTACTCACTCTCTGTGTAGCTGGGGTTAACCCTATGCAGTGCAAGGACATTTCACTTTAGAGCAGCGCCCACTATTGCTTCAAGATGCCATTTGAGTCAGTTTGATAAGACACATATCAAACCTATGAATAACAAGTGCCTATTCATTCAGGGGCAAGACTGTTATTTCTTTCCTTCATTTTTCAAAACCTGGCAATTTGGTTAAAGTAAACAGCTGCTGAAAGTACTTGTTATTTAAAATAACAGAGGTCTGATTTTATCTATGATGTTTCATTTGTCAATAGAAAAAGCATGATTTGCTTCAAAGACTAGAGGGGAAAAGGGTACTGAGCGGAGACAAAAGAGTTCACAATCACAAATGTTCAAGGCACTGCCTAATATTCGGCAGTGTGCCAGCCTTTTCAAACCTTTTCGGCTTTTTTTTTTTTTTTTTTTTAAAGAAAACCACCTACGTGCCTACTGGAGCCAAATTGGCATAGTTTTATTTGATATTTTCATGACCATTTATTATATTTTTTTGGCCATGCTAATGTTGCCTTAAGAGTATTTATTTTGTGAAAATTATCAAAACTTTGGTTGTAGATATCAAGAAAGACTTCTACTGGTCACAAACCCACCATCTAAGCCAAAAAAAAAAAGAGAGTAGAGAAGAAAGAGTAGAGAAAATGGGTCTCTGTGTAATTCCATAATGTGTAGCATGAGGTTGGTTTATTAAATTCCCCATAGGTTAAAGGTTAAAACCTTTAAAATATTTCACTTGTTAAAAAAGGAGAAGGTTAAAACAAAAGGAGGAACTTTATTAGGTCTGTAGAGGCTTTCTTAAAATGGGAGTCATGCTGTACGTTTCTCTGGAACGGCAGTATGAAGTTGATTTCTTGCATCAGAAGAAGAGTACTTGCTCTGTTGGTAATGCAATTTACATGTCCGTAAAACAGAAAGGTCTGCCAAAGCTAACCCTAACACCAGTCTATATAGTTGGTTTGTTAATAATTAAATTCATTTCATGTTTGGTTTTCAAATGAAGGCTAGTGCCCTTAGAAAATCTCCTGTTAACACATCCACATCCTTAGACTGATAATTACCTTCAGCTCTACTTCATCAGGATGCTTTGATCCTCGCTCGTACTTGTAATTTCATTACAGCTTTAAAATAAATTGATTTTTTAAACCTCTAGCAGCCCATATAATGATGGCAGTCATTACAAAGCTGGGTTCACACACATGCACACACTCTTTCTTGCACACATATTGATTCCCAATCAGTGCCAAGATTACTCTAAGCCTGTGCAGTCTTAGTATTCACGTCTAGTCAAGTACTATCTTACTCTGAATCTTAAAATCTGTACACGTGTGACTGCTTGTGTTCCCATAATTATTAGCTAGTCACATTGCCTCCTGCACTAATAATGCAATAAATATCGACAGCTATAAGCAAGACATCGTAAGTAAAGTAAAGCCTCCGATCACTGAGAATGTCAAAGTGAGACATTTGGCCAGAATACATGATTGGTTTATTTTAATATGCCTAGATGACTCTCATGACATAAATGGGAGCACCATAAAAAATTGTGTCATTCAGTCTTTATAATGGTTCACTGAGTATCACATTAGTGATTAAACAAGAAGAATGAGGAAAGAGAGCAATCTCCTAGTGTAGGCCTTTTACTGCCTTCCTCAGACAATAACCACTGAGCGAGGCTCTAGTGTTTTAGTATCTTTCAATATTAATAACTATCTACAGTAGATGCTACTAACAGCCTAACCTTGGCAAAGATGCAGGATTTATTATTGATAATTGGTCACTTGTCCTCTCAAGGCTTTATTTTCTATTCATAAATGACATTGCTTAATGATAGCTACCATCCATCCAAAAATAATTGCATAGCAGGATTTCAAACAGTAGCGAAAGATTACTGGTCAGCTGTTAGCATTAGTATTAATAATGTAGGCAGTTTAGCCGTAGTCAGTGATGGGGAATATGATTGCGAAATAGACATCATGGAAATGCCCTGAGGTGCTGCAGAGAAGATTATGTCTCTCCATGGAGACAAAAAGTGTCAGTTATAACCCATTTTGCACAGAATTCTGAGCTCCGGTGGAGAAAAATTGGGTACCGCTGGTTTTCCAAACATGCAGGTCTAATAAACTTCAGGTCACTGTAGGTGATCATCTCTTCTCGTCAGCACAGACAAACATTATCAGCAGACATCTCAGGCAAGAGCACAACAGTGGTTATGAGTTTATGGCACCTGTGACAATGTCACTATAGAGTCCCTGCTAACCTGATAATCATAATGACGTTTAAAAAGTTGTGTTGGGAAGCAAGAACGAATAAGAGCGAGAGAGAGAGAGAGAGAGACAAAGGGATGGAAGAAAAAAGCGTAATCATAAACATAGTATCAGGGCAAAAGACGCTAAGGAGCATCTCAAACTCTCAGATTAAAAGAACACTCCATCGTATGACTGGTGGCATATTTAATTTAATAAAAGTGTCAGGCCATCTAATTCCACTGCAGGCAAGAAAGTTAATAATTGAAGGCAGCAGATCTTCACATAGACATGAGGAAGAGGAGAGAAAGGAGCAGGTGACAGAAGAAATGTAAGAGAAAGGGGCTAGAAGACAAGAAAGAGAGAGAATGTCCTCATCTGTCATATCAGAGTTCTTGGCCTTCTTCATTGGTCTGAAATAGATCTGGGTTACTTGGCAGTGAGACTGATGTGGATATATCTTCTTCTGTCCTGCCTCTATTATAGGTCATTCATCGTCTGTTGCCCCTTGATTGATTTCTAGGCCATATTAACATCACCTAGATATAAATCATACTGCGAGAGAGCAGATGGTGCTGCTTACTATATACTTACAAGGGATACATCTGTTTTGCCTCTACCCATTGTGATGACCATCTGCGTATACAAAGGAGACTATAAAAAAATTATAATAACAGGCTAATGTCATCTTTATGATAAACAGATTCCGGATCATCACAGCCTTATCGAAAGATGCAAATGTTTGACAGCATATGTGACAATACATTATAACATTCAACGAGTGGCCCTGGACCAGATGTGGCCTGCCACAATATTTCTAACAATCCTCCAGACTATCTCCTATAAACCAACTGAATAAAAATGCAAATAAAAATAACTCTGTACTTTCAGCATATTAAATTCACAGCATATTAGACATCAAGCTTCCTGACATGCTGTAACTGAGCTAAATATTTTTATGCGCAAATTAAGTGATTACAGAAGACTGATAATGAATTAGTTAAAGTGCAGAGAGGGTGAAATTAAAGAGAAAAAAAACACGTCTTAGTTAGGTGTTGGGCCACCACAAGCTGTCAGAACAGCTTAAATGAGCCTTCGCACAGATTCTATAAGTCTCTGGAACTGTACTAGAGGAATGAACACTGTTCTTTAAATGAAATTCCATTTGTCCAACTAATGTTTTGATGAATGCAATGGAGAGCTAAACTGTCAGTTCAAAATGGACCATAGACATGCAATTGGGTTGAAATCTGCTGACTGTAAAGGTCATATCATATGGTTTACATCATTTTTATACTCATAAGACCATTCAGTGAGCGCTTGTGCTCTGTGGATAGGGGCAGGGTCATCCTAGAAGAGACCACTCCCATCAGGATAGAAAAGTTTCATTATAGGATAAAGGTTATTAGTCAGTATAACTTTGTATTGATTTGCAGTGACTTGTCCCTCTAAGAAGACAAGTGGACACAAAGCATGTCCTCAAAATGCCCTCCACTGATTAACAGAGCCACTTTTTGCTTTGTCACTTGTATATATCCCGCCAAAAGTGTTTTTTTAATGTGGCCTTCCAGTGAAGCTGAATGGCCCTTCTATATAACGTATGGCACATTTGTCCAGCATGACTTACAAAACATGCAGACAGTATAAAGTACAGTGGTACGAGTAGACGGAAGTCCTTGAAGAACCCATCACCTTCCCAACTCTGCTTAAGGCCTTGATAAATCTTGGTTACCCACAGGGAGCAATCATAAGTACATCACACTATATTGGCTTCAGAGACAGTAGTTGACCTTCCCAGTTCCCTCAGAGTGGACTAACTGAATTTACTTGTTCATTGTTTTCTCCTTCCCATCCTGTCCTCTTGTCTGCCCTTTTTTCCTCCAGCATGCATGTCTTTCATTTGTGTACTGTTGTAGTGTTGTCTTCATTCCTTCATCATGGAGTTGTAGCGCATTTGTCAACACCTGAGCCTCCAGGGTCAAAAACAGCCTACAGCCTTGACTGTTCTATCTACCCCAATGCCCACACAAAACACAAACACACACAAACTTGGTAAGGCAGGCCATTTTTCTTGCACTAGCTTGCTAGTATTAATCCCATATGCTACGCTCCTGTATCCCAGTGCAATGTCACTGAAACACTATTATACATCAATTTGCCTCTTAAATTATAACTCCGCACTGCAGCTTTTCATCTCACATTACAGGCTTGTGTGTGTGATTAGTCTTCCATTATAGAGCATGCAAGGCCCCACCTTACTGATTAACCTGCTCATGAAAGGTATTCTGCTAGTTATTAGTCAGTGGAAAAATACTATTACTAATGTACGAGAATTGTCATGTCCTAGCATTATTAACATCTTGAATATAAAAGACTCATTACTTGGAGTATTAAAATCCTACCCATTTCCTGTCCTGTGAGGTTTTTGTGCTTTTTCCAATGTGAAACTTCTACTGCTTTTTCATCATGGGAACCTTACAGAGAAGTGGCCGTAGCAATGCTGGATGAAATACTACTGATCTGCATTATTGAATATTGGATCATTTTGCTACATGCTATCATCCTTTAATAATATGTGTAATGTTATGTTTTCAAAATTGGCTGAACACACAGCAGACCCATGCCCTACCAAATACTTAACTTTGTTCCATAACAGCAGGCCTAAACTAGATGGCTGGCTTGATAGCTTGTCCTTTTGTCTTTAGTATCTGTATAGATAGTATCCTTTCAATATTACAATGCAACGCGCAAAGAAAGCTTCTCTTTAGCATGTAAAATGCCTTACTTGTATAATTCATATTTCAATAAGCATTGCTGTTTCATGTTATGTTTTAATCTGCTGCCTGAGACTTCACTGTCACATATCCCATTACTTCTCCAATTGTGTTTTTGGAAAGGATGATCGTAACGAAAAAGAGAGAGAAGGATGATGAGAGAGAGAGAGAGAGAGACAGGGAGAGAGGGAGAAATGAAAAGCTCCTATGCTTGAGGGAGCAAGAAAATTGCTTGCTAAAATAAACTCGACCTTGCACCCTCTCCGGTTAGAGAATGGAGCTTAATGAACCAATGGAACATCAATGGGAGCGGATAGCGTGGACATACATTAGCTCCTGCTTGCTGAACATATTAGGAGGCTGAGCCGAGGAAGTCTTTAAAAGTCCCTGCAACTACAAGTGTGGACATTTTTAACCAAGAACCATGTAATTGAACAGCAGCCGTGTATTAATTTGCGCATATCATTTGATGCGCAGAAAATCACAAAATCACAAAACATTTGACAGGAAAATTGGCCTCAAAATATAATCTTAACCGCTTTGTAAAGCTGTAGTAACTATTCAAGCTGTGATTAAAACAATTATAAGACATGTTAACATTCTTCATCGAATAAATGCTGTTTGTTAAAAGTAATGGATTTAATAATACAACATGTTTTTCAAGAAGGAGGACAAACAGCGGTGGAAAATACGAAGAAATTATACTTAAGTGAAAGTATAGATCATGTCAAAGTTTTACTCAGTTAAATTGGACATTTTGTTGAAATTAAGTTAATGTCCTGTTTTCAGGACATTGTTGAAAAGTAACTTTTATTACTTATAAAAAGCGAGAGTTTGACTAGTTGCCTGGCCAGTGATGTTGGCTACTGGAATCGATGGTAGTATAACATGGCATTAAAAAAAAGGCTTAATTAAATATAGCCAGTTAATATTAACAAATTAGCTAAACTTGCAGCTAAATTTTGTGCCTCCTGGGGCAGTTGTGGTGAAGGTCGTGGGTTCGAGTCTCAGGTCCGGCAGGGATTGTAGGTGGGGGGAGTGAATGTTCAGTGCTCTCCTCCACCCTCAATACCATGACTGAGGTGAGACCCTTGAGCAAGGTACCGATCCCCCAACTGCTCCCCGGGCACCGCAGCAAAAAAAGCTCCAGGTGTGTGTGTGTGTGTGTGTGTGTGTGTGTGTGTGTGTGTGTGTGTGTGTGTGTGTGTGTGTGTGTGTGTGTGTGTGTGTGTGTGTGGTTTTTTTTCACTACTGTGTGCGCGCACTTGGATGGGTTAAATGCAGAGCACAAATTCCAAGTATGGGTCACCACACTTGGCCACAAGTCACTTCACTCACTCACTCAAAGGAAACACCTCAATTTTATACAAATTTTATACTTATACTTTATATTTATTAATTTGCTCACTACAAATGCTTACTACAAATGCTTATTGCTATTGCTATTGCTTACTTGGAAATGTAATGAAGGAAGGGTGCGATTATTTCAGAAATTCTCGAGTAAAGTATAAATACACCAAAATAATACTGAAGTGTAGTTACTCTAGTATTTTCCACCACAGTTGTAAATAATGTGTACAACGCTAAGCACTTATAAGAGTCAACTAGCACAACAGATTTGACTTACTATAATCTGTTTACATAAAAAATAAATAAATACATTTTAAAAAATCATATAGCATTTAGCACCTGTAGACTGACAGGTTATTGTGACTGCTTGTGTGGCCATTGAATTCTTTACTGTAACAACGAGTGAATTTGGAAAACAGGAATCACATGAAAGCATTAGGGAATGAGGTGGAAAAGGTTTATTTAATTTCTATCTCATTCAGAATAATACCCATTTCTGCCAGGCTCTAACCTCATGCTGATAGATTAATTGTTATGTGTCTTAAAAATGTGATGTACAAATAAAGTCTTTAATAATAATAATAATAATAATAATAATAATAATAATAATAATAAGATGGTTAGGTTCTCTGTCGCTACTGTATATAATTTTATTCAAAAAATAAAAAAGGATTAACATTTTTACAGTGAAGGACAGGAGACTACAATAGGAGAACTGGTGATAAATGGAAAGACAGAGAAAAGATAGAGAGCGCATATAGACACTGACTTTACTGATGTAATTTACTCTATATGCCTTGTCAATCAATCAGTCATCAATCAATCAATCGATCAGTCAATATGGATTTGAAATAGCAAGATAGATGAATAAATAATTTGATGTAATGAGTTCAAAACAGAAAGTAAGATGAAGAGCTGTGGTGTCGAAAGATCAGGGTAGGAATTGAAGACTGAATCATAACAGCTACTATATTTGAAGATGCATCTTCTTTTTTCATCTATTTCTAATTAGAATGGGAAAAGTTCCTTCCCTTAAGACTGACTTCTCTCTGATTCGGGAAGGATGGAATCAGATCACACTCTCGGTAGAGCAACAGTGGTTGAGCTTCCTGGGCATATAGTGAGTATATCTGACACAAACACCCTTAAACCCAACCCCACCACACACACACACACACACCCAGCACAGCACCCCTCCACCCCACCCCAAAAGAGGTGTAAGAAAATGAGAATAAAAGAAAAATAAAAGTTGAGCAATAGACGTTGCCCAATTTAAAAAAGACACTTTTTCATCAGTTGATGCAATTTGGAATATGTATTCAGTTGCTTCAGCTGCTGACTGTAGCCTGTGTCACAAGGCAAAACATCAGTGAAACAGGTTATATTGATTAGTCATCATAGGAAAGCTGTGCAAAGGGAACTTGAGATTGTGGAGGTTAAATGAACCATTTCCAGGATTGCTGAAAGGAGCAGATGATGATGTCCCAATTTGTTATATTGTTACATGTTGTGCCAATGTTGGCTTTTTGGATGTCTGTTTACTGTTAAATATACCGCAGAATATATCTGTGACACGATTACCCTCAGGTAGGGACCTACCCCATATAAAATGTATATATTATTTACAGTTACACTGCCCTCCAAAAGTTTGGAAACGCCTGAACAAAATAGGGTTTTTGGGCAATATCAGCATAAATCCTCTTTAGTTAGTGACCATTTTGCATTGATAATAAGGGACAACACAAACTATGAAAACATATTTTATTAAATAAAAAGTTTATGAACATAAACATGAACATAACATAGAAAAATACTCCAATTTTGGATT
>CM040978.1:13303893-13328555 GCA_022985145.1 Pangasius djambal
GGATGCCTAGTGTTGTCCCTTATTATCAATGCAAAATGGTCACTAACTAAAGAGGATTTATGCTGATATTGCCCAAAAACCCTATTTTGTTCAGGCGTTTCCAAACTTTTGGAGGGCAGTGTATGTAACTATGTACAATTATTTACAATTATATAAATAATTGTACCCAATAATGGATTATATAGAAGGCAATGGCTTTAATGTTGTCTTTCTCTGCTACAAATATTAGCTAATTTTAGCTAAGTGATGTAAATGTGCAAATGCTACAGGCCAGAACTAAGTTATACGTTTGTAGTGCTTTTTTTGTTTTTAAAAAGGAATATACTGCCTGAATTCTGGCAAACAGCCAAAATTAACTTTTTCCTGGTACAAATTAGAATAAAAGATACATAAACATTGAACAAAAGTGAGATCAATCCAGCAGAGACAGTCACTCCAAACTGTAGATGAATAACAAACTGATGTGGTGTGGTGACAAATAGCTTCTAGCTGGCATTTTCTGTGATTATAATAAGCACAATAGGACACTCACTTTAATCACACTGTACGCATGTACAATAGAAACACATGCTGTGTTACTGCACCTCTGCAGAGATACAGTTAAAGCTACTTACAAGGATCATAAGTTGTATCCTTGTGTCTGTGTCTGGTGTCTTTTTTTTTTTTTTCCACCTGATGATCAGGGTGTTAATTGCATTCCCACTCTGCTTTGAATATTTCCAGGAGTATTTTTAAAGGCAGCTGAGAATTTATGAAAAGCTATCAAATGTGAAAATTGGCTGTGAAAGCTAGATGGTGGACTATGATGCCATATTTAAATGAATACTAAAAACCACATTTCCATAACCACACCTTTAAATGAGGGATCTGATTTATCACACGCCTTTTTTTTTTGCCTGTCAGAAAAGTTGTACTTAGAAACTGATCTGGGGCCATATTTTGTTTTTTCCTCTTTTCTTTTGATGGTTTGAGGTAAGGAATTGCTAAAGGACATCTTCCTGAAAACCCACTTGTAATAACCCCAGCCAAACTGCTCCTCTTTTACTGTGTTTGTTGATTGTTGCTCAACTTAAATTGTATAATGACATGAGAGAAGGCAGACAGCAGATGGTTGTCATTTTTTAAAGCAGCAAATTGCTTCAGCGCTCTTGTGTTTTATCATGGTGCTGTGTGTTTCTTAAGATGCAAGGAGAAATTCCCTTAAGGTGACACACAGTGTATATGAGGCAAATTACACCTGACAACTGCTAAGTTTCAAAAAGCCTCATTTATTGCTGAAATATTAAGGCTGTACATTTTACCTCAGTGAGGGAAGACAGGAGACAGTATGGACAGCAGGGAGACAAATGGGAGAGAAACATAGCCAAGAGACACAATGTTTGATGCATATAGTATACCAAGCAATGCAAGAAGCAGCATTCCTTATCTTATTTGAACAGTGGGTTTAAGGATTTCAGCTCGCTCCTCAGTGGCCCAATCATAAATCAACATGAAACAAGATGGGAATCAGAAAGTATCATTACAAAACAGACTAATGAAACCATCCAGCGCTCGTAAATGACCTAGAGATCAAACAGATATTGACTCCCTATAGTCCCATCCAACCTTCTTTCAGTGTCTTCACTTTATCCTTCCCACTGTGACACAGTTTGTATTTGAGGCCAGCCTTTGGTAATACTGATTCCTTTGTACACCAGTTTCCATTATTGAAAGGCACAGCATTTTAGCTGATAAATTGTTTCACTGCTTTGGAGATTCTAATTCTGGAGTCAGCAGAGGGATATTACCTGGTCCTATTGACTGCTCTGCTTGAGCCTTTCCCCCACTAGTGATGTCTAATAGTAAATATTCACAACATCATCCAGTATATGTAGGATTAGCATGATTCTAAAATTACCATACATAGGGGTATATGGGTCCTACTTGAGAAACAATCTCAGATTGAAAACAAAAATGATAGGTGAAGTTGTATTATAGCGCTCCCTTTTACAACTCGCACTTCACATGATGAGTCAATTCACACAGAACAGCCAGTCTGATCAAACCGTGACCTTAGTAAGCATAAAGTTCCCCATGAAATCAATCAAACAATACAAGCAGTTACAATTTCAGCAGATTCATGGAGTTGAAATCCAAACCATGCAAAACTTATGTCAAAGCTTGCCTCCGCTATGGCATTATATTATTAATCTAGATTAATATTAATATATGTGATTATATATATATATATTAATATATTATTGATGAGATTGATGATCGATTTTAAAAAAATCAAGTGCAAAAATTCAAGGCAGTGTATAAAACACAGGACAGTAGCCTATAGATAAAACCCATATGAACCAGTTAACTAGCTAACTAATCCTATAATCAACATAGCATAGCCTATTTAAATATTTAAATTTAATCCCGACATCTTTCACTGTATAGTGGCGGTTATCATACCTGCTTGTTTTTGTTTTGGTGGTGGTGGTGGTGGTGGTGGTGGTGGTGGTATTGTTTTAAAGCCCACACATCTTGTTGTTGTTGTTACGTGTCCTTCCTTTAGTGTTACTAAAGATTGAAGCTGCTGTGTTGCACTGCTAAACACTGCATTAAATATGAGAAGTGCATGTCTCACGAGTAGGCTTAATCCAATTGATCTGAAAACAAATAACACTATGCTGATATTTTATTTTAGTTAGCCACAGTTTAAGATGGTTTGTAGCAGGAATGTCACTACTGATGCATGGATAAGGGGCTATGCTTCTACTATGCCATCATGGAATGGCTCTTATCATGGAAACCCAATTTTATCTTGGTTTTCTGAAAAAAAAAAAAAAAAAAAAAAAAAAAGCTTAATAGTTTAATGTGAAAGTTTCAGAATGCATCACTTACTCCCTAGTCCATAAGCTCTGTTCATGTAAACTAAGCTAAAAAGCCCCATTTTGTTTACTTTACAGCAGGTTAGCCCTACTCAGTCACTTTACAGCAGGTTAGCCCTGTCCAGTCACTTTACAGCAGGTTAGCCCTACTCAGTCACTTTACAGTAAGTTAGCCCTGTCCAGTCACTTTACAGCAGGTTAGCCCTACTCAGTCACTTTACAGTAAGTTAGCCCTGTCCAGTCACTTTACAGCAGGTTAGCCCTACTCAGTCACTTTACAGTAAGTTAGCCCTGTCCAGTCACTTTACAGCAGGTTAGGCCCATTAATGCATACTATGCATACTTAATCTAACAAAGTATGCACTAGGCTGGTTCTACCTGGCCCATCTATTTGCTTATTCTATAGCTACTCAGTAACAGTAGAAGTACTGCAACATTTGCCTATTTTTAAATTATTTTAACATGTACTAGCAGATGCCATTGTTGCTCCTGAAACAGTTCTTCACATGTTACTGATGGGGCAAGGTGTGGTCAATTGGGAGGTGACCATCCAATTAGAAAAAGAGCTCATTTACATACAGCAGTTTTAAAGACAGCCTGGTTAAATCTAAGGGATAAAAATGTAATGTAAAATTGTTAAACTTTTAATTATTTAAGCAAATTAGTTATGACTGGTATATATCATGTACATGCTGTATGTTTTTATACATGAAGTCACACAAATGTTGTAAGTGGGCTCGGGCCTGTAAATGGCCCCAAAATATCTGTCATAAATTTTTATAGTAGCAATGAGTGTAAAACTGATCATAAATATGGACGTTTGGTCAAGTTGTCACAGATTATTCACATGAAAATGTTATCTGTCTGTTTAAAGGAGGCACACATCAAGCAAAGATGTTGAAATTAGTCCTAAATATGTTAGTCAAACATAGGTTTTATTGGATTTATTGTTTGAATAAATCTCTGGAATGGAGTTGAAATTGTTGTCCATATGAAAGTGTTTATGTTTTCCTCCATCATTTAATCAATAATAAATAAAGACAATGATTATGCACCATTCTACCCGACCTGTAGTCCCTCTGTCCAGTCTATCATTTAAAAAAAAAATTACCTTACAAATTATACCAATTATACCAGCAGTGCTTTTGACTATCATGGCAAACCTCCAGAGTCATGTCTAATTGCAATTTGCAGACAACCTTAATTGAAGAGGATGATTAGAAGTGCATTGGTTCCTTGTATCGATTTGTTTAAATAAGAAAGAGCATTAGATTAGAAACAAACAGAAAACTGCTCTAAGATCAATAGCCTTGGTCAACTATCAGCATCTGTGTTCATCAAGATAAAAATTGCAATCATTTCTCCCACTGCAACAGTAATGACCAGTAATGTAATAACAGTGAGATTGAGTAAGACCCCCAGAGCTTATGCATGCACTTATAGACAAAATGGAATTATATAATCAATTACGAACTCCTCTAATGCTATTCCTTAACACAATCATGCAGGATGCTCTTGTCACACAGCCACGATTATTATAAATCTCCCCCCAGCAAAGCCACAAACCTCAACTGGTATGATATCATCAAAGCAGCTGCGCAACCAAAAAAAGCCAAGGGCAAAGGAGCCTCACAGGTTTCAGTTCAACAGGAGAGAGCGAGAGAGAGATGCGGCACTGTGGTAGAGACAAGGAGAGATTTAGTGGAGAGCCTGCTGCCCTGGCATCAGCATTTTCCCCCACCCAAATCTCTCCATTCTGACTTTCACTCGTTAATCAAGTCCCTATTTATGCCCATTTACATTAGCCAGGCCAGCCCTCTGCGCCTGCAGGCCGTGCCAGCCAGTTTCTGTTAAACAAGTCTAAAGAAATCGATGGCAGCAGTACGCAATTCAACAAGTCAAAGGGAGGGGAAAGCATTTCCGAGGATCTTTCAGCGAGAATGCTGCCAATTTTCTTTGTATTATGAAAGCTGAAGCCCTATTAGTTTTGCCTAAAGCAGAAGATTTCAGACTGACTGCTATTTCTCTTGTATCTAGTAGGCTGTTCACTATAACGTCAAGCGTTTTGGATTGATTTGAGTATACAGATAATACCAATAGTAGTAGCAGTAGTAGTAATAATAAGAACATAACTAAACATAATGCACTGATTCAACCTTTCCATCAGTGTGGATCTACTGATTTTCTGAGACATGCTGTGTCTAGCGACCATTTGGTAATTCACTTTAGAGAATAGTCATCCATTGATTCAATTTCCTAGGCTTGGTATTTAGCAACATTTCTAAAAGATGGCACAAAGCACTTCTACCACATTGCAGAAATGTAAATAGTGGCAATTAGCAGTGCTGTTTCCAAAACAGCTGCATGTATTCATGCTTATGCCACTATTATGGCCTTTAAAGCAGGACAGGTTGTTTGAAACTTACATAAGTGGGTATGAGAGCATAACCCTGATGCAACTGTTTATCTTAACTCTGTAAATTCTATGGACAGCCTGATCAACATATTTTCCTCTTTATTTTGAGTTAATGAAGAACTAAAGATCCTCCTTTCTTCTTTCACTCAGATGCAAGTGCTTGTATAGAGAGCATAAAAACCATTACCCCCCTGTCTCTCTTACAAATAAATCTCTCTCTTTCTCTCCTCCATGGCTTTCTCCTCTGCTCTCATTCTCACTGTTGTTCTATTTCTGAAACACATTTCAAACACTACAAATTTGTTGCAGAGCTACTGAGTATAGTGTTTGTTTGCACATTTTAGCACTGGTGTCTTCAGTCCAGCTCTTATGGTAAAAGCAGTATGACCAAAATGACATTTATTCCAGGATATTTTCAGCAACTCGGACTTATCGGCAGCCTCGTTTAGTTTCTGATTATGTTATAGCCTAAGTTAAACACATTAATAGACATATTTTGTTGTTGCACTCTTTTACTGTTTTACACAAGCAGCATCAATTTTATTGCATGATAGATCAGATATTTACTACAGAATGACATTTCTCATTTTATTTATTTGGGTACTGTAAGCTTTATCTAACTTCAGTCTCTTGCACCTAGTCAAGGCTTTCTCTCTTGCACTCTGTCTGTTCTTCAAGCACAGCAGTAAATTAATTAGAGTTTAGCATAGTTAGATGCAATACTCTAAATTGCCCTAGGTGTGAGTATTTGAATGTATGTTTGCATGATGCCATTCAGGGTGTGTCCCTGCCTTGTACCCAGTGTTCATAGGGTAGGCTCTGACAAAGATAAACTGCTTACAGAATATGAATGAATAGCTAGATATCAATTATAGCTATATAAAAAGCCATATCTGTATAGGCTGCCTTACAGGGAGACAAAAATGATCAGTCAGTGCTGTTGTGCTAGTTTTTGGCTAAGCTAGTCAGACTGCTCCTGGTATGCTTGTTTGATTTTTTCTTTGTTTGTTTTTGAATTTTCCTTGCAAAATCTACAAAATTCCATCCCCCAGCTCTCTGCTATCATATGACAGCTCCCAGTCAGGGAGGCTAAAGGCTAACACATGTTTCCTCTGAGACATCTTTGTGAACTGCTGCTCATGCTATGTCACAGGGCAACATAACACCCTCGGAGGAAAGTGCTATTTGCCCTCTTACACATATAGAAGCTCACAGACGCCCACGATTGGTTTGTGTCAATGTGATTGGCCAGGGAGCCTAAAGCAGAAGATTTCAGACTGACTGCTATTTCTCTTGTATCTAGTAGGCTGTTCACTATAATGTCAAGCGTTTTGGATTGATTTGAGTATACAGATAATACCAATAGTAGTAGCAGTAGTAGTAATAGTAAGAACATAACTAAACATAATGCACTGATTCAACCTTTCCATCAGTGTGGATCTACTGATTTTCTGAGACATGCTGTGTCTAGCGACCATTTAGCAATTCACTTTAGAGAATAGTCATCCATTCATTCAATTTCCTAGGCTTGGTATTTAGCAACATTTCTAAAAGATGGCACAAAGCACTTCTACCACATTGCAGAAATGTAAATAGTGGCAATTAGCAGTGCTGTCTCCAAAACAGCTGCATGTATTCATGCTTATGCCATCCTCTAGCTCTCTGCTATCATATGACAGCTCCCAGTCAGGGAGGCTAAAGGCTAACACATGTTTCCTCTGAGACATATGAAGCCAGCCAGACGCATCTTTGTGAACTGCTGCTCATGCTATGTCACAGGGCAGCATAACACCCTCGGAGGAAAGTGCTATTTGCCCTCTTACACATATAGAAGCTCACAGACGCCCACGATTGGTTTGTGTCAATGTGATTGGCCAGGGAGAGAGATTGTGCCATCCCTCCCACCCAGAGAACATGACTAATTTTGCTCCCAGCTACTCACGATCTCCCACCAATTGGGTGAATGCTTTTCTGTAGCACCAAGAGTGTAGTAGGTCTGACCTATAGGTGATTTAGGCGAGGAAAATATAGAATATATTAAATAAAATATATATTTAGAGGAAAATATAGAATCATATCGCATGTGTCTTTAGAAGGATTAGCAAAGCCAACATTAGAGCTAAAACGAGAAACACTGTAAGGCCTTGTTTATATTTCTGTGTCTATGTATTTATGAACATGAGGATGTCATCTGTGGCTGACCATTATACTTACAGCAACGTGAATGTATATACTAGGGAAGTAATAAGAAAAAATATTAATAGGAATAGTTTCACTGCAGAAAAATTAAAGAGAAGAAGCGAGGTATTGGTTGTGACACACTGAAGTTTTAAATCATATTTTCCTATTAGGTATTAATCATATACAGGGGGTAGTTTGGGATTTTTCATCTCCAAAGAAAAAGATGAGTCAAAGACGAGCTTGAATATCGAGTACAAAAAGAGCATATGTTATCAACCTTCAGCACTTCACTTTCAGACCTTACAGTGCAAGTAAGATGAATTATTGTTATTATTATTGTATGAAGTAATATCCAGCTACAATTCTGAACACCAAAATTCAGCTCAGCCAAATAAGCCAGTAGAGCACTAATCTAATCCTATATTTTTATAAAGTATAGTTATGTTAAAACATACAGTTATATATGAGCATGCATTTCATGTCCTCAGTGAAGAGCAGAGTTGCAGCTAGACCCTTCTCCCCCCTTTATCTCAGAGTTGAGGTTTTTCTTTTTTTAACGGTGTTTTCTCTAATTATAGCACCACATGCTGTGTAAGCACATATTTTAAATTGGATATCACTTTAATTAAGTTTAAATAATCATTCAGATAAGTAGTGAGTTGGCACAAACACAACCAAGTCATGTGAATGTTTCAAACCCTGGAAGAATGTTCACTTTCCTGCACAACCAAAGAGTGTTTGCTTGAAGGAGGGTTGACGAACTGCACCATAGATACACATTATGCGCTGCTTCCTTCAAAATATCTCTTTTGCACAACTTCATGTACAAAATATCTCATTTGCACATCCACCACTTACAGTATGCATGTAAAGTTTTTCGTAAAGTTTTTGTAAAGTTTTGTACAGTAAATTTTTGTATAGTCAACTAAATTGTTTTTCTTATACCTTTATGTTCATATTTATGTTTAACTTGTATGTAGCACCGTGGTCCTGCGAGACACGACATTTCGTTCCACTATATGTCCACGCATGTAGCAGAATGACAATAAAGCTCAACTTGAACTTGAACTCGAACTTGAACACAATGTGCCTCTCTGCACCTTGCTTACCCATACACCCCTCTATGAAAATGTACCTCAGTGTAGAAATTATAAACCAACCTTCGTAAAGTTAATGGGAACAGCAGTTAGAGAAATGACAAGGGTTCATGTAGTAACAGCATAAGCAATCATATCTCCTAGATACCAAACTGAATGACTTCTACAACTGTCTGTTTGCAATGCTGGAACCACCAGTTACGGCAGCAGCACTTGCCTGCAGCAAGCCTCAGCTGACCGTTCCTCACTGACCTCAGGGAGTCAGGAAAAGCAAGTTCAGCCTTACTAAAGTGGTTTGCTGGGGGGCTACAGTAGGTTTTTCTTACAGTGGTCCTCATATCTGGCCTGTAGCTAGTGTGGGACCCTGGACTGGTGGATTGGTCTAATAAGAGATCCACAAAGTCTACCCAGGCACATTGATTGGACCTTTCAATAATCCTAACTAATGGATATTAAGTTGATAACACACAGGCTCTATCTTACTACCTTCTATGTGTTACTTTCAGTTCATGGATCTGTTCCACTGCAAGAGATGACAATTATTTTGTATGGCAAACAAGCTTTTCAGCCCACAAAAAATCCCCTGGTGCCCCATGATCCAAAGTCCAGGAACTGGCCTGTAGAAAAACCATGTGCCCCAAAGGCCATCTTCTAGGACAGTGGCCTGTAGAATAACCCTGGTTCCCATGGGCCACTGTCTAGAGCTGTACCTCAAGGGTGTGCTGCTGCTAGTGTTCCTCCCTCTGCCTCTCATCGGTGATCTGTATGAATGTCCATATTAGGAAGTAGGCTCCTTAGCGTCATACTGTATGTATCCCTTTTCAACTGTCTTAAAGGAAATATACGATGCCATGCTAATTAGTTTCTAGGATAACAGAATAATACTAATTAAAGCCTGCTTGTGTGCAGATAGACATCATTATCATTATTAATATTTAGCTTTTTCTCAAACACATGCAGACTCAAACTTTACAGATGGCATCTACTGCAGCAATGACCCTTCCACAATCTGTCACACTGACAGATTTATTTATTTATTTTTACTCCTCACTGTCATGCTGACATCAGTGTCTTCTTTTTTCTTTGCTTCTTCACTCTGTCCTCCCCCTGTTCCCAGCGCTGTCTGTTCTGGCACTTGCAAACGGCAACACTGTCTGAACACTTGTTCTCCAGGCTGCCCTTAGGATACAGGCAGTGTACAAAACCAAGAGACTCCATAGTCTCTCATCCCTCCCTTGCTCCATCTCATCCGCCCCTTAAAAATGTTCATCTTCATTTAAGACTCCTGCTTCCTTCGTAATCAACATAAATAAGCACTTTCCTCCCCATACCCGTTCAGCAGAGATGTATACCTCCATTAATGTGGTTTGTAGGGATAAATAATTCAGCAGAAGAGATAAGTGAAATGTGTTGGGTTATAAATATGGCCTTGGAGGAAGAGAACAGCACAGACACAGCAGAATAAGATAAGGGTAATGTTGGCCTTTGCTTTCCATTTAGCCTTCTGGGAAGCTGAGCCTGAAGTCCTATAATCATATGAAATCCATCTGAGGGTAAGTGAAAGGAGGGGTGGGGTGGTGGTGTGGGGGGGTATGCAAGTAAAAGAGGACTGTACAACAACAAAAAATATAAACATTCTCATGTAGTGAGTCAGATCTATTAGAAAATCGGGAGGAAAAGCATGAGATCACATCACAGCATTTCACAGCAACATCAGCTCTTAAATGTTAGTAGTTAATATGCCTGGGTGAAAACTGAGCTATTATTTGGCAATATTTTGTTTTATATATATAACTTTAATCAACCTATACTGCACATATTCCATCACTACTAAAGAAAATACCCTTTGCTGCCTAACTGCTGATTCATTTCATTATCATATTTTGTGTATGCTACCTTGTACACATCCAGCTAGTAGCATGCTACTTAAGGAACCTCTTAAAGGATGACATCATCTCTTGTGGAACTATGTTTAAATTAATGCATTTCTGGCATTAATTAATGGGGTTTCTTCTGTTTTACAGTGTTTAAAATTAACTGCTTAATTCAAAAGCTTCTAATGACAAGCTGGGGCTCTCTGGGGAAATACACATTCCGCTTCATATAAAATTGGTTTGTGTCATATGACCTGTCAAGCAAATTGCGTTTTACTAAATTTGTTACAGATTTCCTTAACTGAGTTCTTGTTCGAGATGTTATAAGATTAAATTAGGGGGAGCGCGTTGAGTTAGTGGCTAGCATGTTTGCCTCACACCTCCCGGATTGCGGCTTCCTCCCCAGTCCAAAGACATGCGTTGTAGGCTGATTGGCATCTCTAAATTGTCTGTAGTGAGTGAATGGGTGTGTGAATGTTTGTGCGATTGTTGCCCTGCAATGGCTTGGCACCCCATCCAGGGTGTCCTCAGCCTGGTGCCCCGAGTCCTCTGGGATAGGCTCAAGGCTCCCCATAACCCTGTGTAGGATAAGCGGTACAGAAAACGGATGGCTGCATAAGATTAAATTATTTTAAGCCATTTAATTTGATATCCATATATCATTATGTAGCCATATTTGTAGCCACCATGAAAAGCGATCGGTATTAGCCCTCAATGCTGAACCTAAAGCAAATTCAAGCTACAAATGCAGTAAAATTGCCTGTAACTTTTTCCAGTCAAATATGGTATGTTTTATTCTCAGGTCAATTAGTGGAAGCACATACCTATCATTGAAAGCTGCTGGAAAGCTCAAGGCCTTTTAGCACTATGCACTGCACACTCTTCTGTCGCTTTCCACTTGTCTTCAACAACCCTGTTGAAAACCCGACATTTTAATTGCCTTTGGAATAAAGAGAATCGCTATCATTACAGCTATCCGAATCCCTGGGATCAGGGGTTGGGAGAGAAGCAGGACACCATCTGACTGAGTAAAAATGCAGAGCTCAGGGAAGCAAGTGAGTAATTGGAGGCACTGTGAGGAAGGCAGACCTGGGGCTACCCCCGAGCAACATTACCTGCAGCCATTGAAAACAGATTGGTAATTACCCTGCATAGGTTTCTATTCTTTTCTAATGTCACCACTGTTTAAAACAGCTACTACACTTTCTCTCACACACACACATCAGCACACTCATTAACTCTTAACATGCAGGTAAAGGCCACATGGAAGTGATAATTAGAGACGTTCAGTTCAGCATCCTTTACATTCTTCTATTAAGCGTTTCTCTATTTTTCCTGAAGGTGTGTGCTAACAGCCTGCCTACAAGACTCTTCCTTCGACTAACTAGATACGTGCCTTGAGAACAGTAATGCCTGTTTATTTCAATTACATTCAATTCAATTTTATTTGTATAGCACTTTTAAAGAATAGACACTGACACAAAGGAGCTTTCAGGAAATCCAGATTTAGATCTAGATTAGGTTTGACAAGGAAAATGGAGAAATGAATTAGGTGTAATCATGCCAGAGTTGAGACGCACCTGGTTAAAGACACAGGGGAGTGAATGATAGACAACCTTGTGTTTACACCAAGAGCTACACTAATTATAGTCTACCTCAGTCCAAACATCAGCACCCATGCCAAATAAAAACTCATAGGCTACAATAATGTGGACACTCAAGGCATTTGATTTAAAATTAACCTTGTTTTCAGAACAAGATTGAGAACAATCGCTAGTGGGATAAATAACAGCAAGCTGAGATGAAGAAAACTGAATTATGTTATACTGCAAATGTATCCATTTCAGCCATGGCTCTGTTGAAGTGCTATGAAATAGTGTATTTATTTCAGCTGAGTTTACTTTGACTGTATTTTAATATGTATTTTAATATTTGTGAGGGAATCAATGCTTTGTTAGTGCATTACTCTCCTTCTATGTAGTATTTTAGAAGGACATCAATGACACATTTATGCCTATACCATAAAGGAGGATTTTTTTTTTCATCATTGATCATAGACTATTTCAAGTGCTCTATAGTGTAGCAGTTTTATAACCAGTGAGACTCCAGAAACTCTCTGCCTTGCGAGTGATTAAGGGGTGTTGCTGAGCAATTGTTTATCTTCATCAGCTTTAATGAGCTAACAATAAGATGAAGAATGAAACAGCAAGACAGCAAAAACTCAATCTCAGCTTTTTTTTTTTCTAATTTACCTTCCTATGCAAATTTGGTTGTTAAACCCATTTTGTTTGACAGTCTACTATTTCTGAACATTTGTGAATAACAAAAGATATGCTTTGTGCAAAACCTCAGTGTTAAACTGACAGATGTCTCAGAAGGCTATATGAATATATTCAAGTGTCAATTGTGCCATCAATTAAAGAAGGACTTTCTTCAAAAATTAATACAATGATTTGCCCTAACACTAGTTGAACTAGCTAGCTTTAGCATTGAAGCTTTCTAGCTAAGTGGCAGAGAGGTGCACTGCTTTACCAAAAAGTTGTTAGCTATGTAAGTTATCTGTTAGACCAAGTTACAGTATTAAAGCATCAGATGCAAACATCCACCTGACACAGATTAATAGCTTCACCAAGTTCTTGGCTGACAGGAGTATAACCTGATATCATCTTCTGCTGATGTAACCTATCCGCCTCAAGGTTCAACGTGTCGTGCATTCTGAGATGCTTTTCTATTCACTATGGTTATAAAGAGTGCGTTTTTTTTTTTTTTTTTTTTTTGAGATACCATGACCTTCCTATCAGCTCACCACCATTCTGATGTTAACTGAAGCTTTTGAGCTGTGATTTTATGCACTGCGCTGCAGCCTCATGATTGGCTGATTGGATAATTGCATAAATACGATGTCAGCTGTCATAAGTTTTAATGTCAAGCTGAGCCAAGTGACATATTTTCACTATGACACTTTCCGTGTCCGGCTGACTTACGTTAGAACGTCATGACGTTCATACCTGTCTGTACATAGTGCATAAGTATATTTTCTATGGCCCTAAATTAGTGCCAGGCTTTAATTAGAGTTCGGCCTTAATGTTTGACATTTCACATCATCAAAATGTAAATAAAAGCTTTTTTTTAGAGCCTTAATAACACATTTATAAGTATTTCATAAATCCTTTTTAAGAATCGCTAGAGAATGTAAGAAAGTCTTATGTCAAAACTGATGACATTAGAGGTGACATTAGAGATGTTATGTGTCTTTACCTGAAAGAGAGAAAAGAGTGCAACCAATTAATCAATTATCACTATGGACACACTGTTCAAAAATAATAAGATCTACATATGTATTGGCACACTCGCTTTTCATTTGCATCCACTGCAGCTCCCCTTTAACCTCTCAACAACACTAACAATCCACCTGAGGAGTGATTTTGGCAAAGCGACGGCTCAATAGCCTGACCATACAAATTGCTTTTTAATGTTTTTGCACAATGGCCCAAAACAAATTGAATTGTTTTTCATCTGGAATCCGCAGTAGGGCTATTTAAAGAGGGAAGATATATGTTCAATAAGTTGAGAATGCTTCACCATCTATGTATGTGTTGTGGAAGGAACTGAGCTTTGTTGATGGATTTGGGACCAGTGAATAGTCTCTGTGAAACCCAATATGGCAGCACAAGCACTCCTCAGAGGAGAGCGGTACTGCAGTGAAAACACCCTTTATGAGCACCAAGAGAGAGACTGACAAAATTGATGTGAACAATGTAAAAAGTAGCAAATGTAAAAACGAACTTTTATGCTTTTAGGTTCATTAAAAGCAATATACAAATTCAGACAATTCACTGTGCTCACAACATTGTGGGCGAATATTACTATATTCATGCTGAAATGCAGCGATACTGAATAATCAAGTTGTTCTATTATCATAGATGCACAAATCTAAGGCACAGTCATGTCCAGCTGTTTTCTATATATCAGCATTACATTAAATTAGGAACAACACACAATGGGCAGTGTGCTTATAGGAAAATAATCTATGTGGGGGTTGTGTGATACATGCTGAGGCATAGTATGTTATTCTCCTTATACAATTTCTAATTAAATGATGAATGGCACATCACAAATTTATAGTTACATTTAATGCTACAGTTATAGTCATTTTTGTGAAGTGACGTGTGGTGACCCATACTCGGAATTTGTGCTCTGCATTTAACCCATTCAAGTGCACACACAGTAGTGAACACACACACACACCGTGAACACACACCCGGAGCAGTGGGCAGCCTTTTTTGCTGCGGTGCCTGGGGGTTCGCTCAAGGGTCTCACCTCAGTCGTGGTATTGAGGCATTGAGAGTGGAAGAGAGCACTGGTCATTCACTCCCCCCACCTGCAATCCCTACAATTCCTGCCGGACCTGAGACTCGAACCCGCATCCTTCAGGTTACAAGTCCGACTCTCTAACCATTAGGCGACAACTGTCCCTCGTTTGCTTAGCAGTCTCGCTTTTTGTGTTCTCTCTTAAAGATCACTCACTCAGCCACTTTCAGTAACCACTTACCCTGGTCTGTGCTGCAGTGGATTTAGAGCCTATCTTGGGAACACTTGGTGTGAGGCATGAAAACACCCTGGATGGGATGCCAGTCCACTGCAGTCTCTTAAAGTTAATAGGACCAAAAATTGCAGCATGTCATTTTACTGGAAAAAAAATCCTCTATCCAGAAGACTTCCTTGTGTTGTAAAACTTACTGACAAACGCTGTGACCCGAGACTCAAGACTCCAGATTATGTGGAGCTTCCACCATACCATCCACAACTTCTGATTCAAGAATTAAACAGCATGGTGGTATAACAGAAATCATTGCCTGATATGTCCGCTACCTCTCTGGAAATTTGAAGCAACAAGTGAAGGGCAGATAGTTCTGAATTTGGCCCTAGGCACTGATTGCCGCTGAACATTTCCCTTATGCATGGGCACATCTGCCTGTTCCATACCTGCACCCTGAGCCATGCTAACATGCCAAACAGAGATCACTTTAGAGTAATATGAATTAAAGCATGAGATTGTGTGATACTTTGCTGTATAATAATTGAGTTTTACATTCTTCTGTGAGGAAAGACAGTGAGAGAATGATAAACACAACATAAAAAAAACAAAAAAAAAAACAATGTTTGCTCTGAGATCCAGCTATCATCAGATTTAAGTAAGCATGCATTTAATTAACATACCAGTCCTCTGGAGCATACCTTGATATTTATTTATACAAGGAAAAACACTGCGTTTTTCTCATCCCCGCTCTTCTGCAGAATTGGAATTTGTCTAATGATTTACAAGGAGATGAGGAATTCAGTAAGTGAGAAGAAGACAATTATTTACTGAGTGGATTTCACCATCCCCAATTTATAAAATAACTGTTAACAGCTGCACCAGTGAAAAATGTGACACTAGATTTAAGCAGTGCGTAGTTGATGTGATGAGTGAACCATTTATTCTATTTTATATTGTCTCCAGGAATCACGTTTTTTTTTTTCAAACAAAGCATGCAGTAAAAAGACATTTTTTTAAACATCTAAGAGCCTTTGATTTACCACAGTTGTGTTACATTATTAAACCGCATTTTATCCACTCATCTCTGTTTGCGTTATGCACTTCTTCCTCCTTCTCTGACTGAGTTGAAGGAGAGAAGCCAATCAAATTTTGCGAAAGTAGTTTACTATTTATTTCCCGTCGTTAAGCAAGAAAAGTGGGGGATAGTTTGAGGCACGAGAGACAGATTATCTGCCATGAGTAGTAAATAAATTAATAAATAAATAAATAAAGCAAAACTGCACAGATCCACTAGTGAAACATTAAGCAGTAACATTCCTTGGGTCACTAATGAGAATTAAGTAAAATCTAATTTAGCAAAAATACTTGATCAATTATTACAAATGAATAATTTGATTATTTATTTATTTAATTATATATTTAACCATCCATCCATCTATCTATCTATCTATCTATCTGTCTATCTGTCTATCTGTCTATCTATCTACTTAACTACCTACTGTCACAACTTCCCTCTGTCAGCATGCATTGCAGTTCCCAGCACAGTGAGTGCTGCTTGAGTTTTCAGCGTGTTTTTTTGTCATTACTTACATTTTGTTTTCTTTTCCCCTGTTTGAAGCTTTCACACCTACCTATTAGTAACATTCATTCATCCTCAATAGGTTCTTTGTCCTGGTCAGGGTCATGGTGGTTCCAGATGCTATCCTGGGAACACTGGGTGTGAGGTGGGAATCAGTGCATGGCAGGGCACCATACACAATCGCTCACTCACTCACTCGCTCACTCACTCACTCACTCACTCACTCATTCACACTAAGGGGCAATGTAGAGTAGCCAGTCCACTTACTGGCATGTTTTTGGAAGATGGGAGAAAACTGGAGAACCCAGAAGAAACCCATACAGTTTTTATTTATCTATTTATTAATGTATTTGTTGTTATTTTTACACGGAATATCTATTTTTAAGTTGATACCCCCCAGCGGTCCATGAAGCAAAGCCAGGAGGTCCATGATTTAAAATAAATAAATAAATACATTTGTGGAAGCAAAATCATGACCCCACAAATATCAAGGTGGTTGTTATTGAGTTCATAATTATTAGCCTCTTTCACTGGTCAGTTGAATTGAATGGGTTTAATCCAAACCGCATAATGTCAACTTAGACTTCATTTCGGGAATAAAAAGTATTATAGCTCCATTATATGATATCCAATATATTATTTTTTTTAGAGATTCATAATGACCTTAATATTTGAATAGTTTGATTATGTTTGTACAATAAAACTGAGGGGATCTGGGACTTTATTTTACAGTTAAAGTGGTTCCTGGCAGCAAAAAGCTTGAGAACCATTGTTTTAACTAACAGTATTTACTGCATTAGTTAATATTAACAAACCATGAACTTCAGCGTCATTAAAGCATCTGCAATGTTAACAAAGTAACAAAGTTAACATGTATTAAGTAATTAATTAATTAACATTTTTAAATGTTAACTAAATGCACCTGTTTATTCAAGCTATGACTAAAAATAAGTCCACTGAATTTTGCAAAAATTGTAAATACTAGAACTTATTATTTAGCCTCACATAAATTGTGCCTGCCAATATTTTAATTCAAGTGTTTAAATTGTTCTTATTGTGGGCTTAATTTTACTCATTGATGGTATGAACACTGGTTAATGCAACACCTCAGCTGCATGGTTTGTTGTAATGCATTAAATAATTTCAGTTAAGGGAACTTTAAAGTAAAGTGTTACATTTAGGTTTTGCTTCTTAACATTCTACTTGGAGATCGGCTTAATCGGTAACCGAATACATAAAGGAAACAAACTCTTCCAACCTCAGGAAGATCAAGCTTTGGCCCAGTCAACAGAAACACAGAGAATGATCCAGATGAAAGATGGAGAAATAGACCAGTTGTAGAGGAATGTAAGGATGGAGGGAGAGAGAGTGTGATGGTGCAGAAGAGATGCAGAAGTGGCAGGTATTAGAAGACGAGGGAATGGAGCATGGTGGTTGTTGGGGCTAATATATATGCACTCTCAGGTGGGGGAAAAGCTCTCAGCATGAGCTGCCTTCACACAGAATAAAACAGGAAGCAGTGTGAGAAAAGCAAGAGGAGTGGAGAGAAACAGGAACACACTGCAGCAAACAGGTTTCACACACTGGCCTTAATGAGCTCCTGGCAATATTTTACCATAATTCTGTCCTGTCTCTGCATCTTAAAATATGCATATGCAACTGCTGTAGAAGTTTTTTTTTTTTTTTTTCCACAGTGATTTACATAATAAAATGATTTTTTAACAAAAATGCATATTGCATATTACTTCCATATTAACTTGCTCATACATTCACTTTCGACATACTTCCTTTCTCCCTTCTATAGTATGTATATAATGCAACAGTAAAGAAATTGAAGATTTAACAACTTTGTCTCATTTCCCACAATCCCACTGGAACTGTGAGAATGCAGAGTCAGGTAATGTCACAGTAATCCCTTCTTGTTACTGCACCCCATAGGGGCCTATCCACAGCGCTCAGTCTCAATGGCAGGCTCGCAGGCAGCATTCAGAGATGGAGAGCCCAGTAACGAAGCGCTATTTTTAAAAAAGCCTCTTTCTCAAATACCAGCAGAGCTTGTTAAGAGCTCATCGTTAGAGAACTCCCATACCATCCCTTCACAGGAGCTCGGAGCGACTGTGCCAAGGCTTAGCGAAAGTGCCAAAGTTGTCACATGTTCTTATGGAGTTAACATCTCACCTTGCTAATCACACCACTGTGGGTGAATGCGGTCAGATGCTGTCAAGTCAACAAGGTAAGTGTCGTGCAATTACTGGCCTAGCGTTTGGAAGGTGCAGGGATAATGTGAGATGTCAGTGTTAGGAGGAGGCCAGATTGGGGCATGTGTGTTAATGCAGACGGCAAGGTTGTGAGGTCATGGAGCATGTAAGGAATGTTATAAAACCTCATAGAAGATCACTGAGACTGGGAGCACTTGACAGGAGACGATATGGGAGTGAGAAATAATTTGCAGTTTTTTTTAAGAAAAATCAAAATTTAGGAGATAGAACCTTATGTCATTAGAGATAGAATAAGATAGAACTTAACATGATCGGTCATGACATATCTACAGGTATTGAGAAATGTTCTAACAGTTAATCCATTTTAAAAGCCCTGTCAGTTTGCCCCAGACACCAAAAGATGCAATAGTTCAAGGTTTAAATGAAAATTGCCTAATATTTCTCAAAGCACCTTTGCCAGAGATTGACATTTATAGTAATGCATGTCTCATTCTATTCCGAAAGTTGTACTGTATTGTAGAGGAGTGATGGTATAAAAGAGGAATATCTAATTTTACTAGCATTTCTGATGGTGGAAGGGAAAAAAATCAATCAAAGAAATTTATCAAATGTAGGATAAAAGAATAAGTTCAGAGACAGTCAATGCCAAGTGCCTGCTGGGAATTGGGGTGTTATTAGATGAAGCAGCAAGAAGCCCAGGGGGCCCCAGCAAGGAGAACTAAGTGCAAGACAGCTACATTTATCACAGTAAAAGGTCACTTTCTTGACATCAAATGCTGTTCAAAAAAAGAAAGTACCTACGGTTCCAATAACTGATATTATTAACTGTATGTCTTTGAATTATTGGCACCTCCTGTAAAGGAGGATAAAATGTATTTGTTGGTAAGTAGCTTAATCTCACACTGAAAATGTGAGAAATCAAATGTTTAATTAAAGTAAATTTATTCAAAGAAAATAAAACAAAGTCACATATGTCACAAGTATTGGCACCCCTAGAAATTCTGAAGCATGTTATCATTTAGGTTTCACTTCTTTAAGTTAACCAGACTGCGTATGAACTCTTAAGTGGGCATCCATGACCATGAGGTGATACAGACGACAAATTTGCTTAGTCATTCATCAGTATGAAGAAGATTAGAATTTTAAATAGCTACACATCTGAAGATGCCCATATTCACTGTAAGTAAAGGTTTAAAACAACTGGAGCTGTAATGAACCTGCCTGGAATGCAAGGGAAGAGCGTGGCTAGAGAGGCCTTCCCCAAACTGTTGCCACAAAGTTGGAAGTACACAATTGTATAGAATTGCTTTGTATACTGTAGCATTACCGTTTCCCTTCACAGGAACTAAGAGAACCAGACATGATCCAGCATGACAAAGCTCCTGTGCACAAACTGAGCTCCATGATGACTTGGTTTGGCAGGGTTGGTGTGGAAGAACACGAGCATCCTGCACAGAGCCCTGACTTCAACCCCACTGAACACCTTCGGGATGAACTGGAACACTGACTGCACCCCAGGCCTCCTCACTCAACATCAGTGCCTCACCTCACTAATGCTCTTGTGGCTTTATGAACACAAATCCCTACAGCCATGCTCCAAAATCTATTGAAAAGCCTTGCCAGAAGATGTTAAATATGGTGGAGTATCTGTGATGTGCACTATTTTTGCTCCAAAGGTTGTTGGAACATATGGCATCATGGCTTCCATAAATTACCAGGAGATTTAAAAAAAATTTTTAAAAAAAGCGGATGCATCTACAAGCTTTTTGATGCATCAGAAAGTTACAACTGGGTCTTGGTTTGATTTTCCAGCAGAACAGTGATCCAAATCTAAGGATTCAATAAACACAGAATCAAGCTTTTGGCATGTGGGGTGAGCTGAAAGGAACATAATACTAACAACAAGCTAATAACCTTTGAAATCAAAGTAAGACAAGAACTTTTACTGAGTGGATCTCACTGATGTGTCCTCAAATTACAATGCCCTCAGGGGCCTGAAAATGAAAAAATGAACTTCAGTGACAAGACATCCAAATGTATTTAAAGAGCCTCTCTTCAGAGCCCTATCCACGTCATGTCACAGTGATTTGCCGAGAAATTTCTAACTAGGGTAATTACTCTAACCATGTGATTAGAATGTCAGCTGATGACATTGGCTAATTAGCACTGACCTGCTTTCTTCCTCATGCGCAATGGAAAGTGCCAGCACTTCTAGTAGGAGATTCAACAGTCTTCACTGGACTCTGACATATAATGGTTTGGATGAGAGGGTGTTAACCGAAAGCGCCTCTTTATATTTTGTGACATTTCAGGCACAGTGTGATGTTCCATGCACTGTATATAATTTGATTTTTAAATGGATTAATTTTCTCTGGCCATCTAGTTCTTTGGATGTTCACTCAAAAAATGCAGGCATTTTGTTGGCAATAGGGCTGCTTTGATATTGCTCTCAGAGTACAAGCAGTACTAGCTGATCATCTTGAATCATTAAATCAGATGAGAAGATCATACTTTGTGTAACCTAGCATGTACCCAAGTATGAGAATGTGCTTCTATGTCAAGAGTCAGACTGAATTTCATGTGTAAAAGTCAAACTGATTTAGATAAAATCACTGATAATAGTGTTGCACCGAAACTGCATTTTGTTTTTGAAGAATTTTGCATGAAATCTTTTGTAATGAACTGCCATTGTTAGTTTAAATGAGTCTCTCTTCTCTTGCCTTTTGCAACAATTATTGAAAGCACTGGCATTTTGCCTTTGTAAAGATATCCTTTCATACATAGCCCACTGTCAATTCATTGGTGTTTTTTTTTTTTTTTTTTTTTTTTTTTTTTTTTTTTTTTTTTTTTTTTTTTTTTTTTTTTTTTTTTTTTTTTTTTTTTTTTTTTTTTTTTTTTTTTTTTTTTTTTTTTTTTTTTTTTTTTTTTTTTTTTTTTTTTTTTTTTTTTTTTTTTTTTTTTTTTTTTTTTTTTTTTTTTTTTTTCTTACTGGCAACTTCATATACTTTTAATTTTATTGTTCCTCAGTTCCCTCTATGATTCATATCTGCTTACCCGTCATCCACATGGTGATTTTAAGCAGTGCGGTCAATTGTTTTAAAAAGTTCTCATGTACCAATTAAAATCTGTCTTCACAATTGGAACAACAATGGAAGTGACAATAACTAATTAAATTTCACACTGCAAAATTGACAAGGAAAGTGTTATTCATAAATTAATCATCAGGTTCTATCACATGACTGTTGAACAATAGAGAGTGGTTGCTTTGGATTTCTACCAAGTGAAACAAAACAATCTTAGCCCTTGTCAGAATTCACCTATTTACTATGTGTGAGAATGATCTCCACACAAGTTGCCCTGCAAACACTTTTTTTTTTCTTTAAATGGAGATTTAGCACACTGCTGAATGTTGTTCTCACAGTGGAAGCAGTGTAGTATATTTAACTCAACAGCGACGTAATTAATTTCAGCTACTGCAGTGCGGCAGTCAAATTAAATAAATTTCTCTCCTATTATCAAGGGGGCATCTTGCCACCAAGCTGCAGATCTAAACGCTTTGCATCAGTGATGAGAAAGAATGAAATATTCTGTTTCCAATAAATACTCTCAGCATACGTTGTACACATGAAAAAAAAAAAACATGCCATAATTGCACAGGTTAGGGAGTTTCCTGTTTGCTTCCTGTTTGCTCAATAATCATGCCCTTAATTTTCAGCATTTCCCCAGTTGCTTTTCACTGAGTAACCTGTAATGAGAATTCCAACAATTAACATTTACTTTCAAGTTTCTCATCCATAAAAATTCATTCATATCAACTAACTCAGGGGAATGAGTACAAACGTAATTATACCTTTATACAAAGACAACCTTTCCCTTCTGAACGGCCCATTGTAAAAAAAAAAAAAAAAAAATCAAAAGTTGAATTAAGATGCAGCAAGTATTCAGTGTAAACACTGTAACGACTTTTAAAATCATTGCCAGACCAGCATTTAATGTGTTTTACTCACCACAAATTAGGTTTCAAAGGCTTGTTCAGAAGTGACAGCTCACGAATAGTGACGCTATGCTGAAATGTTAAAAAGTGGTATATAATGAAGTGGTCTACAGGTTTTCTATTGATACAGGCTCTTTCACTCTGTGGCAAGTTTCTGAAAATTGGCTAGGATGCTTGTCATAAAACTATACCTCACCCATAATCGCTCTTTATGAGTAAAGTGGATGAATCATATTTCCTTCAGTCAGAGCAGAATATATTTTGATTGTGTTGTATTGCAAGATCAAAATGAATAGTCTCCACACCAGCATTTTCCCTTGAAAATTGAAAGAATGGTGCCTGAAAAGGATAATTTTTGCTGCTAAACTATATAGCATGCAGGAAATAAAGCCTTACCAGTGCACACCAGTTGTCTATGTGCAAAATATGCTCAAAACCCACAATTCAATTACATCAATTAATTCATTCATATTTAGCAAGCAGTTTAATTCCATATCCCAGCCTATCCCAGGAATTCATTGCCTGAGGTGGGAATACATCATGGATTGGATGCCAGTCCATCGCAGGGCACCATGCACACACATTTACACACTTATTTACACCTAGGGGCAATTTAGTGTAAACAGTTCACCTACTGGCATGTTCTGGGAGGTATGAGGAAACTGGAGAACCCAGAGGAAACATGGATATGAGGAGAACATGCAAAATACAACATAGACAGTAACCCAAGCGCAGGATCGAACCTGGGACGCTGGAGCAGTGAGGCAGCAACACTGCCCACTGAACCAACCTTGCTTCGATTAAACAGCAATGGTGGGATGAAACAAGCAGGAACTAGAAAGTGGTGAATGAGGTTAATCAGAATGTGCAAGAATGTGAATGCACACAGCTGTCTGCAGAACATATTAATCTGCTTGGTAGAAATCTATAAGCGATGACAGACATTGGATGCTAGGATGGATATTGATCTTTTTTCCCTCCTTTACTCACTTTCGCAGCAAGTCACGTACAACCAGGCATCTGAATTAAGAGCTTTGTGTTGCCTATCGAGAGCAGCATTGGTGATAAATGGCACAGGTAAAAACAAGAATGTAAAAATGGAGAAAAGTTAGATTTTGGGGAGAGAAGTGCCAAAAGCTAGCCTGCTGTTAATGCAATGCTACTGTGAATTGCACAGGTGCGCATTGTGAAGGGTTTAGATTACTCCTGGAATGCCATAGAACCATACAGACACCCAATTACCTGCAGAGAACAGCTTGCTCCATGTGACGCTGATACAGCGCTGTGTAAGGGAGTTAACAACTAGTGGGCTAACTTCCTAGGCTATTCCTAGTCTATGCTTCTGCAGCTTTATTTTCAGTTGTCTTTTTAGGTCTGCTCCTCTGGAAACTGATTGTAAATTTTATTTTAGGCAAAAATAATCACACAGCTTCTACACTATATTACCAAAAGTATTCGGTCACCCATCCAAATGATCAGAATCAGGTGTCCTAATCACTTGGCCTGGCCACAGGTATATAAAATCAAGCACTTAGGCATGCAGACTGTTTTTACAAACATTTGTGAAAGAATGGGCCGCTCTCAGGAGCTCAGTGATTTCCAGCGTGGAACTGTCATAGGATGCCACCTGTGCAACAAATCCAGTCGTGAAATTTCCTCGCTCCTAAATATTCCACAGTCAACTGTCAGCTTTATCATAACGAAATGGAAGAGTTTGGGAACAACAGCAACTCAGCCACGAAGTGGTAGGCCACGTAAACTGACGGAGAGGGGTCAGCGGATGCTGAAGCGCATAGTGCAAAGAGGTCGTCGACTTTCTTCACAGTCAATTGCTACAGAGCTCCAAACTTCATGTGACCTTCAGATTAGCCCAAGTACAGTACGCAGAGAGCTTCATGGAA
>CM040978.1:13330646-13345800 GCA_022985145.1 Pangasius djambal
TGACTGGCCTGCACAGAGTCCTGACCTGAACCCGATAGAACACCTTTGGGATGAATTAGAGCGGAGACTGAGAGCCAGGCCTTCTCGACCAACATCAGTGTGTGACCTCACCAATGCGCTTTTGGAAGAATGGTCAAAAATTCCTGTAAACACACTCCTCAACCTTGTGGACAGCCTTCCCAGAAGAGTTGAAGCTGTAGTAGCTGCAAAAGGTGGACCGACATCATATTGAAACCTATGGGTTAGGAATGGGATGGCACTTAAGTTCATATGTGAGTCAAGGCAGGTGACCGAATACTTTTGGTAATATAGTGTATCTTGAAAATCTAGCGGCCTCCAAAGAAACATCAGCAAACCATATTTTTGGTCTGCAAGGCAAAAATAAATAAAAAAAATAGTGAAAAAAGATCTTTAATTAAACAAGTGGTTGTTTGCTTCTTCTACAATAAAAGGCACAACCTGATGATATAGAGTTCAGTTGTAGCTTCGCAGGACTCTGGGAAGCTGGCATAAAAGTAGTCATATAGTTCATAACTAGTGGAGTGAAGCAGAAATTCATAGAGCTATAGGCTTCTGCTAATTCTGTGTAGGGTGAATTTTCTCCTCAGGGAAGAACATCAATTTAAAAATCTCTGGGGGATTTGTCAGGATGCCAGAAGTGCTGAAGGACAAAAATCGAACAGCACTTTAGCCTTCTAACTCTGTTAGACTAATGCAAACTCTGTTAGACTAACAGAGAACTTAAAAGAACTCCAATCTGTCGATATTTTCAGTAAATTTAAAGAACACATTTAAGGGTGTAGCGTTTAGCATACGCAGAGGGCTGAGCAAGGACCGCAGGAGAGGAAGGTAAGGTGCACAAGTGTTTTTATTTACAGGTGCAGGAAGGGTGAGTGGGGTGCCGGGTGGTAGTGCAGGCTTGGTGCTGGGCGAAGGGGCTGTTGTTGTCCCTGAAGGAGGCATGGCGCAGGAGAGGTTGCAGTGAAGCTGCGGGACCCAAGGAGCTCTGTGGTTGGCAGGTGGACTGCTTGGCACTGCTGAGGGTGCTGGGAGAGTCATCCTACTCGTCGTCATCTGCAAGACATAGAGTGAACACCATTAGTTTTGGGGGATAGGCTCAAGAGTGTCTGACGCAGTCCTCATTGGTTGCCAGCCACGTCTGATTACTCCGCCCCCGGCAAGTGCTGAAGTGGCGCTGTCCTCACAAGGGTCACAGAAATGATAGAGGTGTGTACCCATTGTACCCACAATAGTAACTATAACAAGATCACTATTTCTGATGTAGCTACTAATTAAACCTACTTGCATTTTCCAATAATAAGACATTAAAGTACACGAAACTTTGACAATCCTTGTCCCCAGTATTCAAAATTAATTGTATACTAATTGAGGGCTGTATTCAGATTTGGCCAAGTCCAAACGTTCCATCAATATTTGCACAGGGAAAATTAGGAGTATTCAGAGATGCGTTATGCACAAATTAAAGTTGATTTCCTCTGTCAGAGTCAGACTTTCCTTGAGTAGAAGCTTCTGAGATGAGATTTTTCTTTAATATTTTGATATTCTTTGATTTCAAATATTACACAATGTAACGTAAGCTCAAGGAGCAATTTAAACCTGAAAAATGAAAATACTAATACAATGATATATGAATGAGAACAAGGCAAGCACTGAAATAAATAACTCATAGGAGTTTAACATATTGTCATTATATTGGTGCATGAATAGTCCGAATAGTAATTATCACATTAATCATTTGGTTAAAATTCCAGCGTAATTTAACAATATGGCTTCCACTCATGAATTAGGAGCCTATAAAATAGCTCTTGATTCAGCACATCCTATTATTTTGCCATTTTATCTGATTAAATAATAAATAACTAAAATGGCAAAATAATAGGATGTGCTGAATGAAGTGCTATTTTATAGGCTCCCAATTCATGAGTGGAAGCCATATTGTTAAATTAAGCTGAAATTTTGGTTGCCAGCTGACCAAGCATTCATCTGCTACATTTACAGCACGCATTAAGTTAATTCATAACTTTATGCTAAAAATTCTGTCCTTGTCCTAGTGAGTAAGACACTGTTTCCTCCGGTGTCCCCCCATGTTCCAAGTTTCAGTGCTATTAACTCAGCTATTCATAATTTACTGTGCACAAAATGTCACTCAGTATTTCCATGATATCACTTTACTCTTCTTAAGACTGCTCTGCTACAGTAGGTTGGCAACCCTCATGGCAGTTGTTTACAGGTTGTGATGAGTGGCTGCCTCTTTCCCAGGTGCACTCGTACTGCCTGGAGCTACGCTCTATGCAAACAAACAATTGACATGGGCGCCTTATGCCTATCACTACTGGGAATTCCTGCTCATGCAGTGTAGCCCAAGCAGATAATTTCACCGTCTTACCTGCGACTTCAAAACACATTCAGACAGATTCGCTCCAGTCCTCACTGGTTGAGAAGAGAAAGAGGGCGAAATGAAAGAAAGATGACTTCCCCACAGACCTGTCAATGTTATATACATGAATAGCTTAAAAAATGGTGAGCCCTGTGGTGTTTTTTGTTTGTTTGTTTGTTTTGTTATCTCTCTCCCACTCTCTCTGTGAAGGAGACCTTCAGGAGCTGCTGGGTAGATAATTCCAGGTGATATGAGCCCAACATCCCACTAGCTGCCTGTCAGTGATAAAGTTTTATGATGCTTTTTTTTATACATTGAAATGTGCAATGCATGCGTGTAAGCTGCTATTAGGATCATTGTCTGATGTAGAATTTGCAAGACTGGAAGTACATGTGAGAACACAGCATGTCAATCAATAACTAACATCTCAAATAAACCCCAGTTTCAGGCCTGGAATCCTAGAGGTTTATCATAACAATCTGATGGGGATTCATTTAGGATAACATTTTACCTAAGGAAAGTTTTCATAGGGCTACATGAAATGTGTAGAGGTTTTTCATGACAAGTGATGTGTAGTGTTGATGCCTCAAATGGTGCCTGGTTCAATCCTGAGCTCGGGTTAATGTCTATGCAGTGTTTTGTGCATGTTCTCCGCATGTCCATGTGTGTTTCCTTCCACCTTGCGGGAACATGCCAGTGTATACTGGTGTCCCATCCAGGGTGTATTCCTGCCTCATCTCCAGGGTTTCCAGGATAGGCTCCCAATCCAAGGTGACCTTGAAAAGATAAATCAGTTACTGAACGTGAGTGAGTGAACGTTCGTAAAGGCTTATTCTGGGAGGTGTCAGCTGCCATAAGACTATACATTTTTTTATTTTTAGTTAATGTTTAAAAGTTCACTATGTAACATTGTCACATTATTTTCCTCAAGTTCTTCCCAGGTTTGGTAAAATCTATCATAGAGTTTCTACAAAGATTATGCATTCTGAGATGATTTTCTGCTAACCACAGTTGTAAACAGTGGTTATTTGAGTTATTGTAGCTTTCCTGTCAGCTCAAACTAGTCTGGCTATTCTCCTCTGACCTGTCTCATCAACAAAACATTTCCACCTGCAGAACTGACACCGACTGGCAGGGATTTTTTTGTTTTGTTTTTTGTGTTTTCTGCACTATTCTGCCTAAACTCTATAGACTGTTGTGATCCTAGGAGATGAGCAGTTTCTTAAATACTCAAACCAACCACGTCTTGCACCAACGACCATGTCACTGTGAATTTCTTATGTAAGGAAATTAGCTGTTTAGCTCAGAAGGGGAAATTTGTAAACTTAATGTTTTAATAGATGATCAACTATTCGTCCGGCGATAAGTTGAAATGAGTGTATTTATTAATTGTATATGGGATATTACCTCCGTGGCCACCGGCAATAATAATAATAGTGAAACACTATATTAAGAGCACAGTAACAAGATCGGCAGTTTAAGGCAATAAATTTGAAGCAGAGAGACACAAGACACTGGCCTTTAAAAATCAGACGAGACTTTATTACTATTTTAAGACACAGAAACTGATCTAACACAAACACATGCACGCACGCACACACACACGTAAACGGGTGAAAATGGCTTTGGAAAGAGAGTGAATGAAATTCCAAGTTTCAAGCAGTTTTTCAGACCATGACCTGAACAACCATCAACTTATCAGTTTAATTCAACATTCGCTTCGTTTAGAAGGGCTTTAAACTTGTATTAACTGCACCAGTTCAGAGAGAATCTGGAGGTACTATACTTGCGTTCGTGTTGCCGGGGATTGCCTCGTTGCGTTGTTGTTTGGAAGGAGTTTCTTTAGGTTAAGGTTGGCCTTATGTAGCGTCTCGAAAGACCAATGGGGAAGATAAACAGAGTGAGGCGCGAACCCGGCGGAGTCTCGTAGGCGGGTTGCAAAACTTTGATGAGTGGTTCACAGCGGTGCGAAGGCGAGAGTTGGAGGTTTTGCAGGAACCAGTCTGGATGCGGAGTCTCGGAGCAAGCGTGATCTCCTCGTCATGAACTTCTAAAGCTCTTGGTTGATGAGACGTCCTTCAGATGTGGATGGAGACTCTCTTGGGCTGTTAGTTGAAGAGAACTCCTTGAAGATGTTGATGGACTCTTGATGTGTTAGATGAGACTCTTGTAGGGAGGTGTTGGATGAGACTCTTGCAGAGCTGTGGTGGATGAGACTCTTGCAGAGGTGTGGCGGATGAGACTCTTGCAAAGATGGTGGATGAGACTCAGAGTTTCCTTTGTGTCAGGGGGTTTTAACCCTTTCCAGTTGGGCTGACCCCAAAGTGCTTTCTCCAATCAGCAGGATCTTGGGGCAGGGTGTAAACTGTATTCTCCTCCTCTGACACTAATTAACATTCTGGTCTCTGAGTTATGTGCACAAGGTTAAGTTAGAACTTCGGTAAGGAATTTGGTAGAATGCATGTAATACGTCGTACTCAACTTTACGTTATACCAACCCTTAGGAAATTCAAGAGTGATCACACACATACCAAACACGACATAGCTGCTGTTATTGATACACTCACAAACACTATGATCCCTGTTAAATGATCAAAAAGCACCATAATGACCTGGTGGCTATAAGCATATACAGAATGACATTAAAAGAGGCAACACATTTTCAAACTATGGTGCATCATCTTAAAAGTCATTGTCCTTACAGGAGATGCAAAATAGCCTCACGTAGTCTGTTAAAGCTGGGTTCTGTGGAATGTGTGAAGGGTGGTGAACTTTGTGTTCCTGGGGAGAACAAAGGTCTCATTCCATGAGGGTCCTTAGGTGAGTCCCCCCCTTTCCTGTAGTTATCAGTTTTACCATCGTGTTGGGTGAGCCATCTGGTCTTGGCCAACAGCCTAGATCAATAAGTTTGACAGAGGTTCCTCTTGGCTGAGAGGGTTCATCCTCTGGTCAGGGATGTTCTGTCAGTTGCTGATCGTTCACAGGACAGCTGAAATCCAGCAATCAGTAAACAAGCAGTAAATAACTGGGATCTGCAAAGTTTGGGAGCAGGATTCCTAGCTTTATGGCTTCTTTGCTTTCTTTGCCTGTTCGCTTCAGATCCTACACAAAGCACACCAAAAATTACCCAGCATATAAACAGCCATGATTCTGATGAACACTGCCCTGTTGGTCATCAGGAATGAAGCAGACCATAGCCAATTTATGATTAATGAATGTGCATCACTAAGTATTTACATAAATACAGCAGCATGTTTTTTGTATATTTGAATTAAAGAAATGTGTTGCTTTATTTTAATATAAAATACTACTTTTATACTGTAAGATACAAAAAAAGTCATAAAAATCATCTTCATTATCATCATCATCATCATCATCATCATCTATTTTACCAAATTATATAATACTGATACTAATATAAGTATCAAAATTCTTGATCATATTACCCATGACAGTACCTGAAGATGTGGAAATACCTCAGTCAGTCCAAAGATATAAACTTACAAAAGAAAAGCAATTTGTAAACTACCCCAAGGCTGTTTTTTTTTATAGTAAATGGAATTAAAGTCGGACCTGTATACATCAGTAGTCCTCCTATATCGGTTTGTGAGATTGAATATATTAGACTAAATGTCTTTTCACCCCCTCTTACCAACTTAATTGTAACCATTGGTTTGTAGGTGTGATAAGGCAAACGAAGGGCCATGCATGCTATTGCTCCTCCTTGCCTTCCCCTGTCTTCTAATTGGTGGAACCCATTTGCTTCTACTTCAGTGAGAAGTGAAATAGTGGTGTAATCAATAAGCGACATCAGATGTGACAAATTAGTTGAAGCCATGGCTAAAGGATTACCTCATTTAATGCAACACCTCTTGTCAATTCGATAGAGCAATATCACAAAGCATACAATTTAATTGAATCTCAGGTAATAGAGTGGAGAGTTGAGGGTAGCAGGATGTTTGCCTGTGAGTATGTTCACAAAAATGAAAAAGGATTTCTGATACATTATGTGGGAACAATGACCTTTCTGCCTTCTTGTATAAATTTATTACCCTGGGTACTTGGACTTTTTTATTTATTTCTTTATTTATTTCTTTATTTATTAGACTTATGCATGTGACTTTGAATCAGTCTGAAGTCTCCATTCTGACCATCTGATCCCCAACACATTCTAAACGGACATTAAGACGTCTGCCCAAGTAACAAATAGCTAATTACAAATGATGTCTTTTATTTGTATATTTAGCTGTCCGTGTCCAACAATTTTCGAAATGCTCCGCTCTTATCATGTTTTGTCTGTGACAGTATGGAGGCAATCACAGAACTCTACATAGAATAAATAGATTAATAATCCCCAGAACAGCCAATGCGTCACTACACCACATTGAATTTTATCTCAGTATCTTATTATAATCTACTTCTTGTACTATTGTCTTCACCTAAACTTACATAAAATAAACTGTACCACCAGCCCATCTTTACTCAATTAGTGATTGATAGCTGTTAATGTTTTCGAAGCATTTTTGCCTTATCTTCTTTCCACAAGTTTTTTCATTACTAAGATTTTCAATGATCCTAATGTACTTTATGCTTTTTTCTCCTTTTTTCGCATTTATGTACATTTAAAATGAGACTTTTCCTATACATTTTTACCCTCCATCAGGAACTGGTAATGACTCAGCAGCATAGTCACAGAGCTAAGGCTAGTGCTACGGTTTGCCCACCCCTTGCCAATTCTTGTGTCCAACAGTTTTGCTCCACTCACTAAGACACCCACTGAGAAGCCTGGTGAAGGTGCTCTGGTTATATCAGCTTCCATCAATGAAATTATTCTGATTAACCCCAAATAAAGATCAGTTGTTCTTGGTTTCATCTGAGTCCTGAAGCCGTGGTCTACAAAGAGCTTACAAAGCATGTAAGTATCTCACTTGTTGAAAGTTACTGACCAGGAGAGGGGTATAAGAAAAATTTCCAAAACATTAGATGTACCATGCAACACCATAAATGCCATCATTAACAGATAGAGAAAATGGAGCAATAAGGTGACATCACCAAGTACAGCATGTTTCTCCAAAATTTATAAAAGGACAAGACAAAAACTTAGCAAGGAGGCTGCCAAGAGACCTACTGCAACATTAAAGAAGCTGCAGGAGAATCTGACAAGTACTTATTACTCTCTGCATGTGACAACAATCTCTCATATTCTTCACGTGTCTGGGCTATGGGGTAGGGTGGATAGACAGAAGCCCTGTCTCACAAAAAAACATCCAAGCCCAACTAAATCACCCCAAACCATGTGGCAAAATGTGTTATGGTCTGATAAGGCCAATTCCAAAAGCTATAATAATTCCATAATTGCAAAAGGTATGTTTGGAGAAAAAAAAAGCACATCACCAAAAGAACACCATACCTATGGTGCAGCATGGTGGTGGCAGCATCATGCTTTAGGGCTGCTTTTCTTCAGCCAGAACTGGGGCTTTTTCAAGGTGGAGGGAATCATGAATAGCTACAAATACCAGTCAATTTTAGTCTGTGTCTGCTAGTAAGCTGAAGATGAAAAGGAACTTCACCTTTCAGCACAACAATGACCCAAAGCATACATCCAAATCAACAAAGGAATGGCTTAACCAAAAGAAGATCAATGTTTTTGAATGACCTAGCCAGAGCCCAGACCTGAATCCAACTAAAACTATGTGGAGTGACCTGAAGCAGGCTGTGCACAGGAGATGCCCTTACAATTTGATAGATCTAGAAAGTTTTGGCAAGAAAGAGTGGGGAAAATATTGGCAAAGCAGGATGTGCCATGCTGATAGACTTCTACCCAAAATCACTGAGTGGTGTAATAAAATCAAAAGGTCCTTCAACAAACTATTAGTTTAGGGGTGTGCACACTTATGCAACTAGGTTAAGTATGTACGTTTTTTATTTTTCCTTTTTTCCGTAAAAAAGTTTCTGATTGTATTTACTTTATTTGCATATTTTGCAATTTCACATTAAAAGTGGGAAAAGAGCTGACATGATTTATCTTAGTTTCATTCTTTTACGTCACAAAAACCTGCCGTTTTAACAGGGGTTTGTAGACGTTTTATATCCACTGTACTTACACACTGCCCTCACCTAATGGCTATTATATAAAGATTGTCTAGGCATTACGCATAAATCTGGATATGAATCCAAATCATTTGAAGTACTTTATATTAATGTAGCCACAAAAAAGAAGTCTACTTGGTTTCAATTAGTAGATGACTCAATTAGTATTTACAGGCCACCAGGGTCCTATTCTGAATTTCTGCAGGAATTTGCAGACTTCCTCTTAAATCTAGGTGTTTCAGTAGAAAAAGAAATAGCAGTAGTTGTTGGAGACTTGTAGATACCTTGGTACATTGCTTATACTCGCACTTTAAAACAGACCATTCAAAAGTTAGAATCAAGTATACATTCAAAGTCTAATTAAACCCTCAAGCAAAAATATTTCTAAATAGTGTTAGTGAATGTTGTGCAACTGGAATTTTGGCATTCTGGGTCAAGTCTGGAGTCTGGAGTCCCGAAGGGCTCAAGTAGCCACGTTCTCATTGGAAGGGAGAGAAAGCAGGGTAACTTTATCATCTGCCTGCAGCAGAGTGTACAGCAGTTAGTACAGAGGCACTTGACAAAGATGTCATTGTATGCTTGGTGTGGTCCAATGAGACTAATACTGCACACTAAGCACTGCTTGTGCCACAAAAGAGAGATAAATTGGGAACATTACTGGTAAAATATGATGATGGATACTTTTTCTAACTTAGTATAAACTTTTGTGTAACCTGTTCACTTCAGAGATTTAAATGATAAGTGTTGAGAAACATTAGAAACACAATTTACTAAGTAGCCAACCCCTTTGGTCAAGCCCCGTGGCCTTGCTGAATTGGATTTAATGATTTTGAAAGTCATCAGCACGTCCCTTTGTGTGCAGTCAATAGGAGATACGTTTTAAATCTGCTTTGAAAGTGCAGCGCCATCACAGAATGGACAAAATGCCTTGTTTAAATGACTTGTTAGATGCTCTGGGTAGAAGTTACTGAACCGGTTCACCTTCCCAAATATTGTCCAATTAGCAAATTAACAAAATGTGTATGAGGCTGACCTTACTGACTTTACCTACTTATAGTTTCTATATTGCTGTCACTGCATTTTTAATAACAAACAAACAAACAAACAAACAAACACACAAACGAACAAACAAATACATTAATTAATTAAAAGCTAGGCAACAATTTAGAATCACTATGTGCAATGTAGGCCATGGCACAACCATGAAAATTAAATTCTTCCCTTTACCATTTAGACCACAGAGGGTTAACCACTATAGAAAAAAGCACAATTGCTCTTAGAGTTTCAAGAAATGGACCTGTTTGTCTGCCTAGACATTTCTCCCAGGATTACTACTCTCTCGCCAACAGTACATGATTGGTGGAGCACACAGCATTAACCTACCCACACGCCAATGCTTGCAATAAAGTAACAGTTAATGCTCTCAAAATGGAGTGGGTACTTTGTAACCAAGGAAACAAGGACATACATTTACGATGGCATAGCTCCAGAGAATTCTGAACAAAAACAGATATGAATGGGGAGAATGAACAAAAAAGACAGGAAACCAACCAGAGAAAAATTTTAAAAATAAATAAATAAAAAGAAAAGTTTTTAGTTAAAGAATTATACCTGTATCACCCTTTTTTTCTGTTTTATAGACTAGGGCAAACTAATCAAGATAATTTCCACTGTCATTAAAAAATATTATGCTCTACTGTGTAGTAGTAATAATAATAATAATAATAATAATAATAAATACTTTAATTTCCCAACTAGTAATTAACAGACATTTTTTTTTGTCTGACTATTTTTGTTAAAAAGATATATTGTGGGATCACAGTTTATGAATCACACACAAACTGCATGTTTAAGGAGTGTGTGTGTGAGCATGTGTGTGTGTGTGTGTGTGTGAGCATGTGTGTGAGTGTGTGTGTGTGTGTGTGTGTGTGTGTGAGCATGTGTGTGAGTGTGTGTGAGCATGTGTGTGTGTGTGTGTGTGTGTGTGTGTGTGCTTTCTGCTCACCTGGTGGGATCAACTGCATCTATTACATGCAATGGCCATTTTTTGTTTGTTTATTTGTTTGTTTGTTTGTTTGTTTTTTGAAATAGTGCAATTTAAAATTTATTATGCATGGTTGATTTCTTTTGTTTTGTAATAAAAAGCATTAAACGTGATTTGACAGGCAAATTTTTCACAATGGTTTCGTCGTCTGTTGGAATAAATTAACCCGTTTCTCTTTTAACATATGTTATCTCTGTAGTCGTCAATGTTTTTGTCATGTTTGCGCTGAAATGAACTCTAGCTTTTCGTGGGTGTGATGCATAGTCCCAGAAAAAATGCCCTTGAAAAATGATGTACATATTTGGCATATATGGTATGTGTATTATATATGGTACTTTTCAGGCACTAGTTTTCCCACTAAATATATTTGTACTTTAGTCATACAGATTGAGTTTCAATGTGACTGAAGTGTGTTATACCACTCAGTATTCAGCTGACAGGCTACTTCAAGAAAAATCTTTAGTAGGAGGAGAGAGTCTGGGTCACGATCAAGGTGACACATGTAGTATTTTTTTCCCCACACTTAATTTTTAATACATTACTAACACCTCACTGGCCACTTTAATAGGAACACCTGCATACCTGTGCATTCATGCAATTATCCACTCAGCCAATCATGTGGCAGAAGACCAGACAATGTTGTTTTTTTTTTTTTCAGCTGACGGGGTTTGGTGAGCTGTAGCCTGTAATAAACACTAGAGAGTGTGGTATATGAAAAATCACAGGAGATTACCCATTTCTGAAATACTCAAAGCAGCTCATCTGGCACCAACAAACATACCCTGGACTGATATAACATTTTTCCCCTATTCTCATGTTTGATGTGAACATTAACTGAAGCTCTTGACCTGTATCTGCATGATTTTATTCATTGAGTTGCTGCCACATGATTGGCTCATTGTTCATTGTTACATATGATTACTCATTGTTTACACCTGAGTACAAGGTTTTTTTTTTTCCACATGTGTATGAATAAATCTCACAATGTTATGTTATAAATGAAAAGAGGCAAAATGAATTTAATCTTGTCAAGCTTCTGCAGAAAAACTTACAACCCTAAATGGTTAAGCCGTTCACTGCTGTGTGATAATAGGCACTTAAAAGAGGGGACAGTAAAGCAATGTTTAAACAGTTTTATTACAATATGTGAGATATGCATGCAACTTCCGCATGTTGCAGTGCCATGCTGTGCTGATCAATTCTGAACTTCTCTTGCTTTTCTAGCACTAGCACAGTTCGGGAGGTATTTACAATGCCAAGGAGATGCTACTGTCAATCAATATGCAGTCTGACACGCCCAGTTCTGATAAGGCAGAAAAGAGGAGTTTATGTACCTTTCAGTTTACTTTAACTGTAATAAGCAATATACAGTATATTTCCTGAATACATCACTGTTACTTGTGTATTAAGTCAATAGAACCACAGATTTTTTTTAACATTTGAAACCATGTTGCCAGGGGATTTAAGCTGTGTTTGAAAAAAGGATTCCAGCAAAGCTAGGGCTACAGAGTTTGGAAGGAGATCGGCTGCCAAGCAAATCAGCCACCAGTACTGCTGCCTCGTCTACCTCATGCTGCTTTTCATGAACTGCTCAGTTTTGTGAGTAGTGTGATACTGCTTTTCTCCTCAACAGCATTAAAGTGGTTTCTGACAGGAAAAAAAAAAAAAAAAAAAACTTTTGTGTGACTTTTTCTTTTGTAGGTAGGTACCACTTTTCCTAGTAGGTACCACTAGAGATGGTTTAAACAGTGCAAGCAGTCAGCAGTTAAGCCTGGATAAATCAAAATAGCTAGTTCCTTATGATAAAATGTTCCCAGTGTTTGGCGTTTTAAGAAGAAATCTCCAGTAAATGTGCATGCATCAAGGCAAAAGTGCAAAAGACTCGATTCCTCCTTCATCTTTTGTTCTAAATGATACAAATACTGTTGCACTAGTTCAGTAAGTGATGACAGTCAGTTATTAAGGCCAAAACATGGACTCTGACACAGTTACACATTTGTAGATATTGTGCATTGAAAGCACAATCATCTATCACACCATAACTACAGAGATAGGAGCAGAATCGATAAAGAACACTGGGAAAATGTGCAAGAAATTGTCCACTACAGTAGAAACAAAACCCTCCTGATGATTCTTTCGACACTGTCATTATGTAAAATCATCCGTCTCGTCATCATTCTTTTCATCTTAGAGGCTGTGTCGAGAACTTTAATTGATTGTTTGATTACCACTGCTACCTGCTCTGTTGTTTTAGAGCAGAGGGAAGAGGCTGCTTGTGAGTGAAGAACAAATAAAGCCAGCTGTCCTGAAAAACTAATAGCAGCACAGCACAGCTCCTGGCCACAGCACCTCTTCATGGTGAAACTCAGCACAACCTCCTGGCAGACAGGAAATGATGAGTTGGAACCTGCAAGATTGCAGACACTATATGCGGTGTATATGTCATGTATCTAGACAATCACAGGCCGGTAGCCAATATTGAATAAATACCCAAGTTATTGCTGCTACAGAGAATAAACCTGTACTAGAGAAGCAGGACCAAAGAAAGTTGTATATCAAACATTAATATCATTAATATCACTGTCTAGTATACATATGGGAAATCATGAAAAATGGTGGAATTGTGATATTACACCAATCAGCCATAACATTCAAACCACCTGCCTAATATTGTGTAAGTCCCCCTGCTAAAACAGCTCTGACCTGTCGAGGCATGGGCTCCACAAGACCTGTGAAGGTGTGCTGTGGTATCTGGCACCAAGACGTTCCGTACAATAAACGTTTCCCAGTGTCTTGTGTTTTAAGAAGAAATCTCCAGTAAATGTGCATGCATCAAGGCAAAAGTGCAAAATGCTAGATGTTCTAAATGTTACAAATACTGTTGCACTTGTTTAGTAAGCCATGACAGTCAGTTATTAAGGCCAAAATATGGATTCTGACAGAGCTACACATTTGTAGATATTGTGCATGGATCACTATGGGATGTCTAACCTAGACATAATTTTAAATATAGGATATTACTTTACACCCTCTTCCAGTTCTAAAATAACTTGTATTTAACTTCCTTAAAATGCTTCTTTTCCTACATTTTTACTCTTTTCCTTCTGACAATCTCTTCAATGACAGATCATCTGTGGTGGTTTTCGTTCTGTTTGTTTTGTTTTAATATTTCACAGGTGAAGGCCAATTATAAGCCAAATGTGTCCTTGTTAAGACAGTATCTTTCACCTGGAGATTCCGAACCCGAAAATTTTCGATTTTATTTAAAATACTTGCTGACCAAGAATTAATTTTGAATTTGAAAATTCACTGTAAGAGAACATGCGTTTGCAACATGTGGGTTGAATACTTTTGCAAGCCACCGTATAAGATAGGATAATTCTGGAAACGTTCTGCTTTTGGCTTTATCTGTGTGAGAAAGAAAATAGGTGAAAATAGAAAGAAAATCATGTGAAAACAAGTCTATGGCATTTTCTTGTTTGTGATTTAGTTAGTTTAAAAGGGAATTAGTTGACATTTACCAACCTCATGAAAGCACATTAAAAAAGAAAGTATATAGCAAACAACTACTGGTGTGACCCGTGTGAGTAATGTATTAACGCCTATTCTCATGGTAAGGTTGCTTAAATTCTCAAGTGCTTGCTTGCTTAAATGATGTCCCTGGATAATTGGCAACAATGTTTATTTAATTAGAAAGTAAATATTTACAACAAATTAATACATTTTGGGTAAATCAGTCACAATTTGTCATAACCTTCTAATGATTAATTAGCAAAGTACAGGGAATGGACAAAATATATGGAGAAAAAGAGAAGGAGGATTAAGGAGGAATAATTCATGTCCTCTGTCCATCATCCTTGGTAGGCACGACATGCTATTATAATTGATAGAAGAGTAGTGAGTACTGAGTGTCCAAGGTCACACGCAGGCCCTTTTCCAGTAACATTAGCCAGCATTAGGTCTTCAGTGCCAGTAAAGCAAGGTGTTAGGTGAGTCGACGATGTATTATGCATGGAGAGTATAGCAGTGCATCAATTCTGTCACGTTCAAAATACCAGACCATGCTAGTCAGCTAACATTCTGCTTTTACCTTGAACAGGGGTACTTAGACCACTTGTTTTAGAGTGTGATTCAACTGACTATTTAGGCAAATGGCTGCCTTTCTGTCTGGAAGGAGTGTTTTGCTTTATTACTAATAACTTTGGTCCTGAAACAATTTATGACACAATGTATGCTGAGATTGACCATGGATGGATTACTCTTCTATAAATCAATGATAATAGCTCATCCGACACAATAATGTCGATTGGCAGATCCTTATTATAAAACATGACATGAAATAAAATCAAGCCAAATAAAAATCTAATTCAAATTAAAACATTGCTGTTAAGAGCAATACAAGCTAGGCCTGCATCTCTCTATAGACGTGCACTGGCCTGTGCATATGTGGCCTCTGTTGAAGTAGTTTGCAACAGTGCCTTATGGTGGCATACATGTGGATAGCACTAAGCTCAGCGTGTCAGAGATAACTCTGCTGTCTGATATTCTGATACAAAAGGCAATGAAATACTGCCTATGTATATATCAGTGCAAGCACATGTAACCAAAAAAAAAAAAAAAAA
>CM040978.1:13359898-13388412 GCA_022985145.1 Pangasius djambal
TCCCCCCCCCCCCCCCCCCCTTCTAATCTATCACCCTCAGAAAGGTCTATGAACTGCCCTGACCACCACAATCTCTAAATTGCTTGACCTTTCACCTGGTGCAGCTCTATTAAATTTGTAGGGCATAAAGGAGTAGTAATACGGTTGCCAGGTTTTATTTCAGCAAAATTTCTTTTCTGCTCTGATCTCACATCACAGTTTTACTCACTTGAAATATCAAATGATTGGGTGGTAACTGCAATAGGGATTTGAGTCCTCTGACAAGTCCATCTTTGCCAATCAATCAGCAGAATGACTGACCCTAGTGGCAATCAGGCTTTACATGGCATCATAGTCAAAGTCTTTTATTTATCATTTGCACAAGAAAATAGAAAACTGGACATTAAAATTCTTGTGGTAGCTCCATTAACAAAGACTGGACATATAATACATTTAATATCTACTAAACAATATATACAAATGTGCAAATGCAAAAATACAAAATATGCACAGAGCAAAAAAAAGAAGCTTTACGTACACAAAAATATGTGAAACACAAAAATATATACATAAATGTGGGTATTTACTGTGCAAAGTAGTGTGCAAAAAGATGGCTGTGCAATTATGCTGTCACTGCCTGTTTAAGAGTCTGATGGTTTGGGGAAAGTAACTGTTTTTGAGTCTATTTGTGGGCCCCTGGATGCTCCTGGGTGACTGCTGTCCTTGATGATCTTTTTGGCTATTCGCAGCACTGTTTCGGGTAAAGGTCCTGTAGGGAGGGCAGTTTCCTGCTGATGATGAGCACAACTGATCTGACCACTCTCTGTAGGTCCCTGCGGTCACCAGCGGAACAGCTCCTGTTCCAGGCTGTGATGCAACCACTGGGAATGCTCTCAATAGTGCAACAATAAAAGTTTGTGAAAATGTCCAGGGCTATTCCAAACTGTCTCAGCTTCCTCAGGAAGTACAGACGCTGCTGGGCTGTTCTTACCACTGCGTGAGTGTAGATAGACCATTTATGTTGTTGGAAATGTAGATGCCAAGGAACTTAAAGTTGCAAATCCTTTTCTCCTCTGTTGTGCTGATGTGAACAGGGCCGTGCTCACCCTCCTGTCTCTTCTTGTAGTCCACAATCATCTCCTTTGTTTTGCTGACATTCAAGGAGAGGTTGTTGTCTGAGCACCAAAGAGCCAGGGCTCTGACCTCCTCTCTGAAGGCCATTTCATTAGCACCTGAGAGGAGGCAAATTAAATTGTCAAAGGAAATTGTCAGCAAATTTGAGAATGATATTTGAGCTGTGCTGTGCTACACAGTTATGTGTAAACAAGGAGTACAGAAGGAGGCTGAGCACACAGCCCAACAGAGCTCCTGTGCTGAGGGGTGAGAGAGGAGGATGTGAGGTTGCCAATTCGGGCCACCTGTGGCCTACTTTTCAGAAAGTCCAGGATCCTGTTGCACAGGTGGCTATCCAGACCCAGGTGCTGTAACTTGGTGGCAAGCTTGGCAGGAATGATGGTAATAAAAACTAAACTGTAGTAAATGTACAGCATTCTCAGATAGTTGTTCTTTTCCTCCAGGTGGCTAAGGGCAGTGTGCAGTGCAAGGGTGATGGCATAGACGGTAGACCTGTTGAAACAGTACACAAATTGCAGGGGGTGTAATGAGACAGGCAGGCAGGAGTAAATGAAGGATTTAACCATCTGCTCAAATCACTTCATAACAATGGAGGTTAGTGCCATGGGGCAGTTATTGTTCAAGCAGGAGATGATGGATTTCTTGGGGACTGGGACAATGGTGATCTTCTTAAAGCAATTGGGGATCACAGATAAACCGAGTGACATGTTGAAAATGTCTGTTAATACCTTTACTAGCTGGTAGCACATGATTTTAGGACACTACCATGGATGCCGTCAGGTCTCGTTGCTTTCTTGGAGTTGACCTACTTGAAGGGTTGTCTCACAGTTGCTGGAGTGAGAAGTAGTGTGGAGGTATTCGTGTCAGCTGGGAGCTTCACAGATTTGGATGTCACCCCACATGTGCCAGATGTCAGAGCTCTGGTGGAGTGATTCCACATTGTTCCTATAGCTCCCCTTGGCCTTCCTGATGGCCTTCTGAAGGTCGATTCTGGAATTGTAGGCCATTGGATCACCAGAGGTGAAGGCAGCAGTGTGCTCTCTCAATCTGCAATTCTTTTAACAAAGAAGAAGATATGCAGAAGATAGGGATAGGTGGAGAGTGATGATTCGCTGTGGCGACCCCTGAAGGGAAAAGCCGAAAGAAGAAGAAGACTTTTATTTCAAGATGGAAAAGCAAAGTATAGTGACAAAATATATTATAGGTGATTTACTATCTATTGAAAACAACATTTTATGCACTCTTAAAAATTTAAGTTAAAATTTAATAGTGAGAATATTGAAATATTCCGAATAAAACCATAATTTGCCATTTTCTTACTTATACTTTCCTGCCAGCCTCTTTTGACATTCAGTTTCAAACGAGTGCAATTTTCTGCTCACAAAAGCAGTTTCATCCAGAGGTTAAAATGTCAAATAGTTTATGCTAATTTCATCCTCATGATTTCTATGCTGCCTTATTACCAGTTAAGCTTACATTCTCCTATAATTTGTGAAGAGATTTTTTAGCACATTGCTTTAAGGGCCAGTAGCTGGAAGGAAGTACTTATCAGTGATAAAATGTTTGAAATAAACTTAATCTGTGTATTTAAATGCTACACACAGTCCACTGAAGTTCCATTTTAGCTCTTTTTACATCTTTACTGCAGGTCTTGTTATTTCCTTCTACATGTTTCCAATGAGGGCCGTCACAGTGGTATAGAGATAGCATCGCTGCCTCGCAGCTTCCGGGTTTCTGGATTGGCTATGCTAAGTTGGCCCTAGGTGTGAACTTGTGTGTGCATGGTGCCCTGTGATGGACTGGTGTCCTATTTAAGGTGTATTCTTGTCTCACACCCAGTGTTCCCAGGATGGGCTCTAGATCCCCTGCAGCCCTGACAGATAAAGCAGTTACTGAAAATGAACTAATGTGGTAACCAGTGTTACCAGAATGTAAAAGCAACTACATTTAACTTTTAGGTTTCTTTGTAGGTGTTTAATTACTGACTGTATCCCATCTGTTTCTATGTACACTTTGGCACTCCCCTCTACACCATTCATCAGTGGAAAAGGACCTTTACTACCTCTATATTTTTTGGGTGGCTGGACATCTGTTTAGCCGTGACAGTAAGTTGTTTATTGAGGTATACAGTATACTCCTAATATTTTCTAGACTAATTCAAGAAGTGTTTGACCATACAGGAATATTCAGTTTACTTGATCCAATTTTGTTTACAAACATTTTTACAGTGGTGGATGAAGCACGGAATGAATATGAGAAGAACATGTAAATAACATAGACAAGAAAACATATACAGTATCTCAAAATGTCATTTTTCTTGTTATGTCTAGCTTTGGCCTCAAGGTTGTGTATATAAAATATAACAAATCTGGCAACATAAAGAAGGTCAGTAGTAGAAAGGACAGAAAGCATGAAGAACACTTTCTTTCTTTTGCTCTGTTTCACACTCTTAGCCCTTTGCTGCCAAACATGCACTAGCTGCCTCTTCGCATAAACGTCTCTTAGATCAAGATATTATTTTTTGGCAAGAGCCTCCGGCAATTGAAAGGAGAGTTTGCCTTTGCTGTGTGCTTACTCAAATTGCTGTCATTTTTATTATCTAAATGTGGCCCTGAGGCATGAACACATTCTGTAAGGATACCCCATGGACCACTTTTAAAGAAAGACTCCTGGCATTAACTGGACTGAATTAAATCTCCAAATGTGTATAGGAGAAAGGATAGGACCTTTAAGACCATCTCAATCAGGGCCATGATTGGAAAAAGAAGTAATGAGAATAATTAAGGTGGATTCTCTGGAGTCTCTCTGACATGACAGTGAAATATGATTATGTTAGTCTCAGTATTAAGGTTCACTTTGTTCTCTATTACATCTGAGAAATAAATTGAAACAGAACAATGAATGGTTAGTTTGGACAGCTAAACATTTCTGGATATTTACTTTCCTGGGATAGATTTGGAACCCAGGACCAAAATGGATAACTGATGTTTTTTTCTCCTGTTGATAAAGTAAGACAAACATGAGTGTCAAAACTCTTCTTGCAGTTTCTCAGTGAATGATGAAATTAATGGCATCATATTTTAACACCCTCCCCTTTACCTACCTAAGCCTTAGCAGCTCCTAAGCTGATTGCCAAAACGAAAATGAAACATTTGTTCTGGGCTCTTATACTCCACCTTTATGAGACAGAACGTTAGTGTGAGCTAGGGAATTGAAGACCTGTGATTGATGGGCAATGGGGGAGGCTAACTTTAGCCCTTAATGGTTTAAAATATGCTTGTATCGCTCTCTCGTGCTTGGGCCAAATGAGCCCATGTGCTGATTTATCAAAGTGCCTAAGCTGCAGCTGAAAATTGGGTGCTTGCCTCCTAATGCCCTTGATAAATGTTCTTTCTTTTAGGATTTTTTTCTTTCCCTTCACCTGCTGATAGCTGGATACATTTAGCAAAATATTTCAATCAATCAATCTATATATATATATATATATATATATATATATATATATATATATATATATATATATATATATATATATATATATATATATATATATATATATATATATATATATAGAGAGAGAGAGAGAGAGAGAGAGAGAGAGAGAGAGAGAGATTTTGTAGTAAGAACCTTGGATATTAAACTTTCAGAATTAAGGGATGAAAATTTGTAATGTGTATAAATGTAGGGACCCCGATTTAAAAAAAAAAAAAAAAAAAAACGCCTTGTTGTAAACGCCCTGCTGTATGGAATGACTCCATGTACCAGCATTCTTTGTTTCTTTGTCACAATTTAGTTTATTCGCTGGAAAGTTTGATTTATGTGTGATGCACCAATCAGCATTCAGCTGATAGGCCAGAAATAAAAGAAAGAGAAAAAGAAACCCTTAGCAGGAGGTCCTTAGCTCAAAGTACTTTCTTATTATATACACAATATGTTATACTATTTGGAGCCTTTACAGAGTATACTGACCCAAATATTAATTTATGGTGAACGCGAATTGGTTTCGAATTTGAGCATCAAACCTCATTGCTGTTGTCTCAAGCAGATATTTTTTCTTAATGGCCTGCGGTGTGCTGAACTGGCAAAAGGGACTCCAGCAAGGCTAGTGAGAGCTGCACGGCTTGGAATGAGTTCAACTGCCAAGCTAATCGGCCGCCAGGACTGTTGCTTCATCTACTGCATCTTTAATGTTGTGAAGTGTTTGGTTATGTGTGAATTGGTAGAAAAGCTTTTTTTTTTGTAACTAAAGTAGTTGGGGAAACGCTTCTGTGTATCTGTGACAGTTGTTGTTAGTGCAGCTAACAGGCTGCAGGTTCATGTGCACCAATGTTCTGGACCCCAACATTGTCACAAGTGCTTGTTCATGGCAGCATATAGGTGCTGGAATGATTAATATATAAGGCAGTTTTGATGTCACTGCGCTATTAAGTCTATTCAGTAACTCAGGGAATGGGTAAATCATAGCCAGATCAATTGCTGGAGACATAGGATCCTATTTATATATGTATACACTATCTAGGTTACTAGGCTCCACTAGAGGGGGTTACATAAGGTTCAATCTTAAAGGTTCAATCTTAAAGATTGGAACTTTCTAAATAAACACACAGGTTAATAATTATATTATTGATTATACAATAATAATAATAATAATAATAATAATAATAATAATAATAATAATAATAATAATATATTTAGCTACTACTCCAAAATATTCAGTAACTATAGCCAAATTAATTAGGAACAGTATGTATTTACAGTGAACTATGTAAGTCTGGACCCACCAATAACTCCTTTGAGTTTAAAAGGGTGAGTGAAAATCAAAAATATTCTAACAGATGCAAAAAATGTCCCACTGCTAGAGCATTTGCCAAAATTCAGACAAATATTGTGACCTGTCCATTAAAGTATGTTTATCTGCAGCTCAGCACTATCAGAGCAGCTAACTTCCACATGATGAAAAATACACATCCACTATTTAAATATGTATACAGCTTCCATCAGTTTAACTCGCTGACATTAGAATTCTTGCTGCGTTTAGTATACATGGGCAGTCTGTAGGCTTGTACATCATGTCAAATAGTTTTACAAGACAAATCCAAGCCCTTTCTGACCCTTTAACCTCTGGAACGGTCAAGTAATGTTGGCTGAAGTTAGGAAATGTATAAAATGTCATTAACCTCTGCTGGAAGGAGCAAGTGTTAAGTACAGTCTTGCAGAAACACATCAGATTCAGCTCAGCCACTGAAGCTTATGAATTAGCTAGATGCAGGTACATTTTTCACAGCTCTTGACACTCTCGGTGGCTGAGGAAAGAGGCCATTTACTCAGCAGTGAGGCCATTGCCAGAATACATTCAACCAACGTCACCTGAACTTTGATTTAAAAGCAGACCAAGAGAGTTTACAGATTTTACAGTTTTTCATACATTACTCAATAACAATCAAGTCAAATCAAATATCACATGTCAGCAAATGTCCATCTTTATGCTGAATAAACATTTTGATGTTTCGTTGATATTTGATGCTTGGTTTTATTCAGTAAGGTGCAATAGAATATCATACAACAGAATCTTATTGTATGCTTCTTTCATCGTCTTCAGCTTTTTTTTTTAATCTGTTCACAATTTTGTAACAGAAAATGCTTTCATAACAGTCATCTCTCGCTCTCTCTCCTCACTAAATGTTTTTCATACGTATTATGTTTTTTAGATGCACTACATTTTGGTGGCTAGAGGCTTCTTCTTCAGTCTGGTAAACATATTACTTGTGGACATCCAATCTAAGGTCATAATACTCTCCAATTCTTGCCACTGTGAAAAGAAAAAGTGAGACTGAGAAGCTGCACAATCTGCTTTGTATCAAACTTTAAATAGAGAAAGAATCTCTGTCATTTCATACCTATTAAAAAGCTGGCATTAAATACAGTATAGAGAGATGCATTGTCCTAACCGTTAAGTTACAACAATAAAATGTTTTATAAATCAGTAAAAAAAAAAAAAAAAAAACTGAATATAATTTACATGTATTATGCACATAATGACAAGACATGCCTAATAATAAGAAATATAGCTGGTCACAATTAATATAGTGACCAGCTTTCTCCCTTTCTCCAACGAGATCATTATTCTACATGATCAGTCATGTTATTAATCAGTTATCCAATATTCATTTGCAAACTGTACTTTTAAATATTATTAATTATAATCTTTCAGGGTTGTACAGAAGTCCTACACATCATCTGTTCTTATGTTATGGCCATCTTTACTTGCCAACATACTCAGCTACAGCCAGAGGCATACAGAGTGGCAGAAGTCACTATCTAGAAAATAGCAAGCTAAACATTTAGCTATTGCCAGACAGTCTGGCACTTTTTTTATCAGCCAAGGTGCCCAAGGACTTCAACTTTCATAGAAAAAGGCCATTTGACTGAAAGAGTAACCACAAATAGTTATTTTCATGTGATTATAGAGGGGAAGGACACGGTGATCAGCAGGAAATGACCTAAAAACAAAGTGGTTTAGGCAGAACTGGTCTCTATGTCAGAAACCAGAAATCTGACTAGGCTTCCCATTTAGCTAGCTTTAGCTTAAAATATTTCACCACATTACGATTTGTTCTAGTTTTGTTCTAGTTTTGGTACAAAGTTTAGGGTGAAAAGAGCAAGTACTTGGATGGTGGTTTCTTGAGCTGGTTTAAAAATATTCTGTAGCCACCAATTGAATGAAACCTAATCAATTTTCACAAACAAATGGAAAATGTAAGTGCAGGCAGTGTATCTATGATGTACACATTCTTTTTAGTTGTAAGATACACTATATGGCCAAAAGTTTGTGGATATCTGACCATCACACCCATATACGGGGTTTCCCCAAACTGTTGCCAAAAATCTGGGAACACACAATTGTATAGAATGTCTTTGAATGCTGTAGCATTAAGATTTCGCTTCACTGGAACCAAGAGGCCTAAATCTGACAAAGCCCCTGTGCAAAAAGTGAGATGCATGAAGACATGGTTTGCCAAGATTGGAGTGGAAGAACTTGAGTGGCCTGAAAAAATAAGTACACTCTATAATTCAGTAAAGTGTTACACCAGCTTTAGCAACAATAAATTGAAGTAAACATTTTCTCTTGGGGTTTATCAGTCTTCTTTACAACATTGCTTCAGTTCATTGATGTTTGAGGGCATTCGTTTATGCACAGCTCTCTTAAGATCCCGCCACAGCATCTCAATGGGGATGAGCTCTGGACTTTGAGTTGGCCATTCCAACACCTTGATTTTTTTTCTTCTTAGGTCATTCAGATGTCGATATGTTGGTGCACTTGGAATCACTGTCCTGTTGCATGACCCAATTTCAGCCCAGCTTAAGCTGCTGGACAGATGGTCTCCCATGCTTCAAAAATGTGCTCATCATTGTCTCAATGACTGCAAGTTTCCCAGGTCCTGTGGCTGAAAAACAAGCTCAAATCATCCCCCATCCACCAACATGCTTCACAGTTGATATGAGGTGTTTGTGATGATATGCTATGCTTAGTTTTCACCAAGCATGGTGCTGTGCATGATGACCAAACATCTCCACCTTGGTCTCATCAGGCCAATGGATCTTGTTCCAGGACTATTGCAAGCCTAAGTTGTGCTGCCATATTATTTTGAAGAGAAGGGGCTTTTTCCTAGCCACCCTTCCATGAAAACCATATCTGTTCAGTATTTTTTCTGATTGTGCTGTCATGAACATAAACTTTAAATGAGCTAACAGAGGCCTGTAGGTCAGAAGATGTAGCTCTTGGCGTTTTCTTTATATCTCTGAGCATTAAATGGTGTGACCTTGGACTGAATTTGCTGGGACGCCCACTCCTGGGAAGATTGGCAACTGCCTTGAAGGCTCTCCCCTTGTAAACAATCCTTTTCATTGTAGAATGGTGAATTTCACATTTCCAGATTGATGAGAAGCAACAATTGCTTCTCTGAGGTCATGGCTGATGTCCTTTCTTCTTGGCATGATGTAGACGCACACTTGGGTGCTCCAGAACACCAAACTACCAAAAGTTCTGCTTTTATAGAGGTAGTCACACTTCTTGATGATTAACTAATCTTGTGCATTTCATTAGTAACACCTGCCTGCTAATTACTCTCTTAATGATTGTGGAAGTAGGAAGGGTGTACATATTTTTTCCCACCTGATTTCCGAATGTTCGTTTGCTTTTGGGAAATAATAAGTACATATTGAAATCTGCTGTGTGTGTTTTTTTTTTTAATGTCACCTTTTTAAGGTTATTTGTTTGTTAATAGAAGTTGGTGAGAACCACACAATTGTTATTTCGGCTCTGATAAATAAAAACATAGAATGGAAGGAGTGTGTACTTTCTTTTTGCTATGACTGTAGGTATGGGGTTGTCTATGTTTTTGAACTCACACAACTAGCCTTTGAAATATCAATAACATATAAAAAGGCTTTTTTTTTCATTCTGGTTCAGCTGCATTCAGCCTCGAGAAAAGTCCAGAGAGCAGCCAGTGCAAAATCAAGGTAAACACTAGCTAATAGCCTGTGAGGTTTGTAGCCACCACTTGTAGTCAAAACTGGTATAACATGCCAAATTTTGTGATGTTATTTTTGTAGTTTTATACTTTTCATTCTTTCATTTATTTTCAGTAACTGCTTTATCCTGGTAAGGGTCAAGATGAATCCAGAGCCTATCCGGGGAATACTGGGTGCGTGGTGGAAATACACACTGGATGGCATGCTAGGCACGTACTCAAAAAAAAAAAAAAAAAATGGGAAGAGAAAATTTGTTTTATGGCTAAAATGGTCAAATTGATGCTGGAGAATTTTCACCTGTTTTATTATATTACACAATAAATAAATGAGCTCGAATTCTGACTTAGAAACATACTTAACTTTTTTTTTCCACTTACCCTTCAGAGTAACAAACGAGAGAGGAGAAAACAGTGATAGTGGCCCTTTATTGCAATCATTTTGATCATGTTACCAGAAAAAAACATACTAGGGAGAGAAAACAATTGTGAAACTGCAATATGAAGCCAGTGTGAAGTGGTTCAAATAGTCAGTGCTCACTAGAGTATTGTAGAGTTATGTGGCAAGACAGGCCCTAATCAATCCCTGTGTGTTCATTCTTCCAGTCTCTTCCACACTCCATCTTCAACAAAATTTAGACCCAGTATTGATTTACAGCGATGTCTGAAGCCGAATGGTGCCCCATCTCCACACTGGGTGCTCACGTAAAGATAGATTTACACCAACCAGAATAATTTCCTAGACTAGGCCTTGTGGGGCTCCCATATATCCTAATGCTAACCCACTTAAGACTTCTGTCAGACTTCTCAGCGTGTGTGCTTGTTTGGCGACTGCTTATTGTGTTTGTTTTTCTGTTTTATTTTGACTTATTCTATTAAAAGTATATTATTGAGCATCATATGGCAGGGCACTCAGCTTGGAACCATCATCTTCCTCTGTAATATTTAAGCTCTCAGTAAGCTCAAAACATTTTTTTTTTATTTTGCATTGGACAAGGCCTTGGTTTGTTTGTTGATAAAAAAAAAAAATTAGCACTGCATGTTGAAATTGAGAATGGATGATGGGGGTTAAAAATGTATGTTTACTTTTGATTTAGAATCATGTCAACTAGCAGCAAGCAATTGTATGGTGTCGAGTTATTAAGACAAAATGTTATATGACTCTGTGCAGCTATAGTGATGCATATCACATAAATGGCAAACTAAATACCACAGGGTTGGTGCACAGCTCCATGGTCCCTGGTCTGATCCTGAGGTTGGATTACTGTCTGTGTGGAATTTCTGTACACGTTCTACCCGCATCCATGTGGGTTTCCTCCAGGTTTCCTCCCCTGTCCAAAAACAAGCTTGTAGTCAGAATGGTGTAAATGAGCGTGCAAATGCATGTGTGCATGGTGCCCTGCGATGGACTGGTTTCCCATCTACAAAAGATGGGAAAGCGAGCCATCTAGCAAGCAAGCCATCTAATTAAAATGGCAAAACTGCCGTAAGATCAGCCTGTCAGGTCATGTTCTAACTGAAAACTTGCTTTACTGCATGGCAACCAACAACTAACAAGATTAACCAGATTGGCAAAGCACAAGTAAAAAAAAAAAAAAGGTATTTTTTAATTAAACTCCACTGCATGTATTCTGCTGCCACTGGCTTTCTTCTTCACAGTGGAGTAATTCTGAAGCTGAAAAGTTAAACTTTCCAAAAAAAAAAAAAAAAAAGAATGACTTCAAGCACGCTTTTAATTACAGACCAATCAGGTGGCAGCCTGGGGGTGAAATACCAACATGGAGGACGGAGTGCCAGTAGAAGAATTAGTCTTCTTGGTGAGAAAATATAATGAGGTTTACAACACAATGTCTCCTTTTTACAGTAGTTAGGCTAAATATTGAGGAATTGACTTTTCATATCAGCACAAAAGACACTTTCTGTAGGCAAAAAAAAAAAAAAACCTTGTGTGAAGGCAGCATAAGGCTGCCAACCAATAAGATCAGAAGGAAGTGTTATTTTGCACTTTGTTTAATGCATCCATCTTCATACTTTCAGAAATAACATCTCATCCCTCACTAGGTAGGGTTAGACTGCCACTAGAGGTGTAAAATTGGCGGTCTTTTATGAAGAGAGAGAGCAGAGAAGCCCAACCTACCTTGAAAGAATTTTATACACTTGGGTGACTCATGCTGTGTGAATACTTGTGTTAACAAGCACATTTAACAAGCAGTGTGATCTTCATTTGAAAATTATGTCCCTCCCTTAATGGGTGCCTGGGAGAAAAACCTGGGAGAAAAGAAAGTTTTGTTTTGAGAGTGAAATGGCAGAAAAATTCCCTGAGATTCATCTCCTGTAAAAGGTATAAATAAGTTGGTGGAAATGCCCTGCCTCAACCCTAAGGGAAAAAAAAAAACAGAAAATAATGTCCATACATTGTCAAGTCCTGGCTATTTTCCTTAAGTGATGAAACTTGTAATATATCCTTGTCTTCTGTTTTCCTTTATACCATGCCTTGTCAGTCTAGAACTAGAAATTTTGCATATGACTAGAGAACAAAGACCTTTTGTTTGACCTATGGCTTCAGCTCATCGCTCTTAGCTTAACATTTTGATACATTTAGATCTGTCATAAACATCACTGAGTATACCTCAAAAATCTGCATACCAACATTACTATTAATTATTTTTAAATCATACCATAAAAATATAACTTAATTGTGTATGGATTACCACCTCCTATGCTTTTGAAATCAGTTTTGTTAACTTTTGCCATTTAGTGCAACGATTATCAAGAAGCCAGACCAGGAGTGCAGGGAATGATGAACTGATCCATGATAGGACAACAATTATCATGGAACTGACCATCTACTCTAATAACTTTATGAGAGGTAAAAATAAATTGCATTCAAACTGAGATTCACTGTGAGGTCACTTTCCCCAGACATCCTATTTCTCACACCACAACTTGCATGGAATTATGGGTAGGGAAGATGCAATCCTCACTGGAACCATTACATTTTTACCTTTCATTCTATGTAAATGTGGGAAATTATTTTCTTCATGGATAATATTTCCCTTTAGACCACTTCAGCTTCTGAAGTTGACTATCTGTATACAGTACATGTTTGCGTACTCAGCACTTGTTATAACCAGGTGCACGGTTTGGTATTATACATTGCCTTGTATAAGTTTCCCCTTATTTTCTTCTTCACATTTTGAATTGTTACAACACAGAACTGAAATTGATGTAATTGGGATTATATAGCATAAGTCTACACTACATAATATTGAAGTGAGGGGGAACTCTCATATATAGTCAGTATTATGTGATTGAACTAGCAGGAGGATGTGTTTTTGATAGAGACTACTACTTTGTAGTACTTTGTTAAGTACTAAGTACTTTGTTAAGTAGGTCTGGATAAGGGTGTCTGCCGAATGCAATAAATGTAAAAGTAAAAGGGTATTTTGTGTAGATTCATGACATATAATCCCAATTAAGTCCATTTCAGTTCCGTAACACTACACAATGTGGAAACGTTCAAAAGGGGTGAATATGCAAGGCATTGTAGTTCTGATGTTCCATTATTGGTTTAATCCAAAAAAAAAGACAACACATTAGAACACGTCAGTCTTTAAACCTCACCTCCTTTTGGGCTCAGGTTTCCAGAACGGTGATTTATTTTAAAGTTAATTTCGATCCATGGATCTGTTAAATTTTTCTGACTATTTCCTCTTATCGTATTATTTGCCATTGCCAATGCACTGAAATTTTCATCTTGTAATGGAAGGTATAGTACACCTAGCTGGACCTTTAAAGGATGCCCTTCTTCTTATATAAAAGCCATTAGATGATATGAAAGTGTATCCACTGTTTAAAATTTCATGATAATGTGCAATTACTGTAAAATTTCTTAATGCTTTTTCTGAGATCTAAGTGAACCTAGAAAAAAACTATGGATTTTTTTTAACAGATTGTTTTTTCCAAAGAAATGTCTCTGAGAGGGGTTACTAATAGAAATAAGAGAAATTATGGATTGGTGACACATTTGAATGGTTGTCAACTTTGATGTTCCTCATCAATTTTAAAATGTATCATATATAGTAAGAGTAGAACATAAATAATTAATGAATACATCATTCTGCAGATTCCTTTAACACTGTTGTAAGAAAAAAGGGGATAATTATTTTTTCCCAATTATAAGTCCAGTGATCTTCATAATTAGTTTCAGAAACGCATTTTAGAAAACAATATTTATGTTTTCATGTTGGTTTTATTAATTTATGTATTCTGCTGTACGAAAGCAGTAGAACATGAAGGCAGCAATGTTATATGCAATCTTCACAGCCTTGATGGTATTTGTGATAACACACCCCCATGATATTTGTAGCTGCACTACTTTATTATCTTAGTTACAAATTAAACATAGAGTTGTTGTTCCTTCTGTTAACTCAGAAGTTAACAGTCCAATCTGTGTAATTCAAAGTGTAATATTTTCATTTTTTTTAAAAATAAACAAATAACAAAATGAATATATAAAAAGTAAACACATTTTGCGGGCTTATAAATGCTTTAATCTAATTCTTCTATTCAATTACAAGAGCATAGTTTGTATATATATATTTTTTTGATTGCCACCATCACCCAAAAAAAGAAGAAAAAGAAATAAGAGAGAAAAACTTCAATATGAATAACATTGCCGCTGCTCTAGTCACACAGCCAGCAATATAACAGCAATATGGAGAGAATCAAAAATGTATTGATTGCGCAATCCTCTATAATATCTGCTGATAAAAAGGCTATGTCAGCTGATGTTTACATGTTGTCATCAAAGGTAATAAAAGACATTTCTATTACCTTGACCCACAGCTAAAACCTGAGCAAGCCAAAAGGGAATAAAAATGAGAAAATGCTTAAAGTAAAAGCCTCAAATTTCTTTAAATCCATTCCAAGTGTCTAGATTCAATAAAGCAGACCGGTCTGTCCTGCAGGAAAAATTGCATGGATGTACTTGTTTTATTCCTTTATATATATTCCTTTATATTTTATTTCCTTTATACAGACTTTTTATTGACAGTCCGTCTTGGCTTGGTTGAATTCTTGATATTTTCCCCCCAAAACAATAAGAAAGTGGAAATTACTTAAGTGTACCCCTTAAGATTGAGTGAGTTTCTTGTAGCCCCAGTGTCTTTCTACTTTCATTTCCTTACCCATATTTCTTGGTGCCTTTTATATTTTTCTGGAAGGCCTACAGTGATTTATGTGTCCTCATTTCTCACCAGAATTGTGGAGCAGATATTGTCTATGCACACGGTCTGCTTCCAGTAAACTTTGTACAAACTAATCAACCTGTCTTCCTCTAAGTTAAACATATACACACACATCTCAACACATGGTACTGTTGACAAGTAAGTGTATTCTAAAGTCAATTGATTAATAGAGAGAGAATTTAACAGGAAACTAAATAAGGCCAATAGGATGCAGTTTAGGACATAGGCAACATGATATTCATTGCTAAAATATTGCCAAGATGGTGGTGCAGTGGGCAGTGTTGCTGCTTTAAAGCTCCAGGGTCCCCCTGAGCACGGGTTTTGCATGGCCTCCCCATGTCCATAAGGGTGTTATATCATAGTAGTGATTTTTACAGGTACACATGTACCTGTGATTATTCATGCTATTATCTTTTATGAATCGTTGAAAATGGCACGGCTGTTGGTGCCAACCAGGCTGGTTTGAGTATTTCAGAACTGTTGATGTCACATACAACAATCTCCAGAGTATACACAGCATGGTGCAAAAGACAAAAATTTAAAAAAATAAATAAATTACAGTGAGCAATGGTTCTGCAGGCAGAAACACCTTGTTGATGAGAGAGGTCAGAAGAGAATGGCCAGACTAGTTTGAGCTGACAGGAAGGCTACATTAACTCAAATACACTCTTTACAACTGTGGTGAGCAGAAAAGCATCTAAGAATTCACAACGCACCAATCCTTGAGGCACATGGGCTACAACAGAAGAAGATCACATCAGATTTCATTACTGTTAGCCACGAGCAGGAATCGGAGGCTACACTGGGCACAGGGTCACTGAGACTGCACAGTTGAAGAAAAGCATCGCCTGGTCTTTTCCTACCAACAACCGTGCCATGGGCAATGCCACTGAGATCAAAATGTTCCCCATTCTGATGTTTGATGTGAACATTAACTGAAACTCATCTGTATCTACATGATTTTATATGCATTGTACCACTGCCACATGATTAAACAAAAAAAATCCTCACTAATTTTTCAAACCTCGCCACCTTTTAGTGATGTTTTTTGGTTTCTTATGTCCCAGGTGGACTATTAGCTGTGCAGAGAGTGCAGAATTAACAGCGCACATGGATTCTGTATTAAGGCAGGATCTAAATAGCCAGTAAAACTGCCAATTTTCCCAGTGGGTTACTGATGGTTCTTAATGCAATACAAATTGTTCCTCAGGGAGCAGAAATCAAATGCTCAATCATATGACACTGTGAAGTAAAGACTCAGAGCTGTATCAGACAAAGGCTGTGATAAGAGATAATAATATCTATAACGGTTAGTCTAATTTCGGAAAAATGACCTACTCAGTCTGTCCACTACTATGCCTTAGAGTCTCATCACCAGTGGCGGCTGTTCATGATATTACACAGGAGAGCTAAAGTCTAATGTCTATCCATAGCTTGACAACGAATTATTATGGTTGAGAAATGTGTTATTATCACAAGTCCACACTGATGGCCTAATAAGAAAGATGTTGGGCAAATATGCATCATTCTTATGAACAGATAGGCATGTGCATTCATGATCTCTATTTTTTAAGTCTGTAATGGTCTGCTGTGTTCATGCTATGAGCCTGGTAAAAAAAAAAAAAACTATAACCATATCATTCATAAAGCATTAAACTTGTGGTTCTGTCATCTGTCGTTTTGTGTAATTTGTACTTTGATTGAACAATATGTGCTTAGTCTATCAACTTTTAGTTCCTCCTCCAAAGGAGAAAAAGATGACAAAAAATCCATCTGAGTTCATATATTATATACAAGTGACTGTACTTCACATGCTCCTTCTCAGTCACTGCTCACTGTGCCTCTAAGGGGTGTTTCACGTAGTATAATCACCTGACATGACTGTCACTTATAAGCTTCATGAATCTATTCTTTAGTCTAGGCTAGAATGAAATCAGTCCTAGCCTCACGTCTTCGAACCATTCTGTGTATTTTTCTTATGACAGTAAGTGATGTGCTTGGATATACTGATATTGTTTTATCTTTGAAAGACAGGGAGGTTTAGCCTTGCTAGCTCATTTATACCAGTTGCTCCTTCCTGTAATTCTTCTGCAATCTCACAACTAACCTTTTGTTCCCTAAGTGTTTATTACCAGTTCTTTTCAGTGGCTCTTCATGTGACAACACTCAAATAAGCTGACATTTGGACAGTGCATGTGGGTTCACAATCATGCTTATTGTTTGCAGTAGATGAATAGCCATAAATATGATGTACTAATAATCTACTACTACATTTTACACCTTATACTGCATCTTATTGCACTTCCTCTCTACTAGTCCACCCGAGTAATTATCTTGAAATCTCACAACTAACCTTTTGGTTCCTACTCATTTATTATTGGCTTGTCTCACTCCCTAATTGACTACACCCAGGTACACTGACATTTAGACAGTGCATATGGATTCACAATCCTGCTCATTAGACATATTAGTTCCTAAGAAGGAGGAGCAGGTGAATAATGATGATTACAATGTGCAGTTTGAACCTGTTCATGACATTGTCATAGGCACTGGACCCAGGGGACTCCAATAAGGAGGCTGGTTATTATATTTGCTAAGTACCAGATGGTGGAGAAGCTTCAGTTTCTGTCCATGGGTCAATATTACAGTGTGAGATCATTTGCTGTGCCGGGTCAGGAAAGTGAGGAATTAATTATTAATGTGCACAGATGATTAAATTGGTTTCAGAGGAATTGCCAGGGATTCCAAATTTCCATCAAGGGCAATCATGTATCTCTATGTGCAGGACCCTTGACTTGTGTGAACCACAGATTTACATTTCATCACACCAGCCCCAATTACACATAATATCTAATTATAATTCAAAAAAAAATCTTTACTGCAGTCCTGGAAGGAGCCAGACAAAACATTAACAAATGATGCAACATCAGTAAGTGTAGCACTTAATATACGCATAAAGATATGCAAATGACTCCGAATTTCTTTATATTATTTAAGAAAGAGAGAAACATTAATAAAATAATGCATGGGGATATTTAAATTAGTTATGTTCTTAGATGTGGCTGTACATCATGTGTTCCAGGTTTTACAGTGGAGTACAGTGAAATTGTTCAGCTATGGCTATATGCCAATGGAAAAAGTTTACTCTAATAAACTGAGTCTCATTAGTTTCAGGGTCCTGAACCCACCAAAAAAAAGAAAAATGAAAAACCTGGGGTGGTATGTTTGCTCAGTCAGCCTGCATATATCAAAAAATTAATCAGCAAGCTAAACAAATTATAGCACAAACTAAATGGGAGAATTATCAGAAAAAACAACTTGATATAGGTAACATAACTTGATATAGGCAGGCAAATGGTTTTGTGCAAGTAAACATGATTAGAACTGTCAAATTTGCATATTTTCTTTGCTTTTTTTTAACAGTACGCTTAATGAAGCTGTATAAGAAGAAAGATATAACCTATTAAAAGCCATACGGAGTCGATACACTTAACCAAAAGCCAAGTTCTGATTTTTGCATTTCTGTTTTCAACAGTCTCCTGCTTCCATCTCCTTCTCTCTTTCATACCTCTTGTTTTTTGTCGAGCTGAAAGGGAGCCTGCAGGCTTGTGTTTGATGTTGTAAAAGGTGCTCACAAAGTGCTGAGTTTGCACTGAATCTAAAGATAGTTGGCATCAGTGGAGGAGGCAGGCAACCCAGTGGAGCTTGATCATGAGAACAGTTCTGAAGTCAGCCAGCTTCAATTTGGGCCATGAGAAAGCCTTCAGCTAGAGACAGAGAGAGAGAGAGAGAGAGAGAGAGAGAGAGAGAGAATGAGGTAATGATTTGCTTATCACATAGTAACTTATACAACTTAAATGCAACTTCCAAACACATCAGCACTCATTACATAGATCAGGGAATTGTTTCCCAAAAGCATTGCTATACAAAGATCATCATAAAATTGCAGAATGAACATCAGCTAAGATGATCTTAGGGAAACCAACCCAAGACCCAAGACAGTTGAGAACAGAGCAAGAGAAATGTGTAGTGTAAGTTATGGATAGCTACACTTGCAGTGGTAACTGGCATGTAATTTTTGAGGAATAACATCATGTTTGGTATTTTGTTTTGTTTGTGTGTGTTTGTGTGTATACATCTAAAACATTGTTGACCAGGTTTGAATCTTGACAATGCCACAACCATGAAGCCAAGCTTTGCTTTCGGTGTGGGAGAGATAGGTATAACTCTCTCCTCTGTTAATCAGAGTGACACTAGTCAATTGTGTGGCATCTGTGAGCTCATATATGCAGAGTAGAGCAGATAAAGTTTTCTTTTGAGTGTGTTACGCTGCCCTGTGATGCAGCATGTGCAGCATTTCGAAAAAGATGTGGTTGGGTGGCTTCACATGTCTTAGAGGAACCATGTGTTAGCCTTCACCCTCTCAGGTTGGTAGCTGTCGTATGATAGATGAGAGCTAGGTGATAGATGGGAGAGAAATGGTGAAAAAAAAACCAAAAAAAACAATGATGAGCAAATGAAGCTTTGTATTACCTCTTCAAAAGACCCTCAGGGCCCCAGGTTTAATCCTGTGTTTGGGTTACTGTCTGTGTAAAGTTTCTGAGTAAACGTTGAAAGTGGTGGAGTGAGAGAAAAATAGTTTTTCACTGCATCCCTTTCACAAGAGTGAGGAATGCAAATCTGCACCCACAGACAAGTCTTGTGAGTTTGTGGGGTTAAGACAATCTAGTGATTTAGTAGAACATATTAATACAATATACTATATACTGGTAGTAATACATTTGATGAATTATTCAGAGAAATCAGTGTACAGTACTCTTTAATTCCCAGGACCCTTTATTGGATCCAGATTGTCAGACTAAAACAGAGATGAACATGGAAACGTAAATGGAATGATCAAAGCTGACAAGTTGAAAGTGCAAAGGAAACTTAGATGCAGGCACAGGGACAGGCGATCAGCAAAATGTCTAAACTATGCAAGGAGAGAATCACAGTAATCAAAAGAAAGCAGAGTGAAAACCAAAATAGCAGAAGCACAGATCAGAAATGCTCTGTCACTAGTGAAAACCAAGAGCAGGAATTCACAAAGTTTGAAAGAATGTCTGGGTTTTTTTTATAGGCACGTGTGATTGTGATCAGGAGAAACTAATCAAAAGTGAATGGGGATATGGATCATGTGACCAGTCATGTGATGTGGGAAATACCGTTTGTGTTTTCTATTGATTCAGACGGTGAAGTCCCTCATTTCTCACTCTTGTAATTACATTTTTTACTCTTGTAACTTCAAATATTTCTTTGCTAATTTCACTGTAGTTACTGAATGATATTATTTAAGATGAATACTAAGCTGGGGCCTTAAGTGGTTAATGTTTCCCATTCTAATTAGACATGAGATACTGTTTCATAGCATACATATAATTATTTCCTGTCTGCTCCGCTGGAGTGGATAGTACAGAAGGGAAGAAAGCACTGAATCAAAGCCATCACAAAGCCTGTATACTGTGTATATATATATATATTTGTAAATTCAACTAGGGAAATGCTCAAACTCACAAGTTACTATCAAGAGATTATAATGTATATGCCAAATCTCATGTGCAAAATATAGAGGTTTCACTTTGGTGAATACTTTCATACCAGTATGCACACAAAATAAGTCAGAGTTAAACAACTTTAAGTCACAAGCTCTCTTCCATGCAGAGCCAAGCAAAGAAAAAAAAAAAGAATTTGAGAGACAGAAGGGAAATTCTGCTGGAGTAAGCCAGTGGGCTAAGATCAAAATGGAAAGGAGTTTACCTTAGCTGCAGAAATGTGTTGGTTAAAGTTATAAGCTCCACATATGTAGACATTATTACAGCTTAAAAATATTTCAAAAGGAAAGATTTTCTTTTTCCCAGCAGCACTATCCTTGGGCTTATCTCTTACCACAACCCCACCCTCCTCAAAATATGCATAGCATAGATTTTATGCAAATATTGTTCAGCTGCAGCCCTGAAAAAGTTACCACAGTGTGGTCATTTTCTCAGCTCTAACACACCGGATCACACAATGTGGCGATCCCTATCAATAGTTACTGCAAGCACTTATTGCATCATTTCTTTACCACACTTAAGATCATATGTGCATGTAAAGATTAGCTGAACCCAAGTTTTTAACATGCCAGCTGGGTAGATTGATTAAAATGGGACAGTGGAGACTTATACTCAGTAAAAGCCTTTGTCTTATCTGTGCTGTCAGGGGCTTCATGGCTAATAAAGTATACTTTTGAAATTAGGACACTTTGCTTGATTAGGCTATTTCCCCCATCCTTTAGTGCCACTCAAATGTGGCAGCCAATTAGCTTTAAGAAGTAGTCACCATGACGGTTATTAATCCAAGCCACTAACAGTGTGCATGAGACGGAAAGCAAGGACCTAATGGTAGTAATCAACAATAATTAAAGGAAAATGATCACTCACTCACTTAGACAAGTCATTAAGATGAGTGTTGTAGCCTCCTGGGTGACCTTTAACAACTAGACTAATAGACAGAGAGGTATAATTAAATCTGCAATAGCAGAAAAACTGTCTAAGGTGTGACTGAGTACATGTGCGTTGAATAAAGCAGCATATAAGGAGGCACTTAACCTGCATTAAAGTAAAGCAGAAAAATCGATACAAACTGTATGAATAAATCTACAGTATAACAGAACCTGCAGTCTGATTTTTTGAAGCTGTATTATGAAGTAATGTAAAGACATATTCCTCAAGTTCATATACAGTGGCCCAAATGCTTAATAATACATATCACCTGAAATATGCTTTAGATATTTAGCTTTAGTAATGTTTAGTCAATTGGAACAGAAAAATCTCTGGTTTTAATAAGTAAACAATGTATCAAGTCAGAAGAAGCCATGTTTGAGTATCCTATGATACATTATAATCCATAATTTAATGGAATGGAAATTCTCAGTCAAATTCTCAGGCTGCTTTTTTATGCCTGTCAACTCCTATTATTCACTGCGTAGAGCAATTTGTGCTAAAGACAGTTTGTACCTGAATATAATATTTTGTTTCAGATGTAATTGAACCTGTTATGTATGCTATGAAATATGCATTGTGAGCAAATGCATAATTCTCTTCCTCAAAACACAAGTCTTTCCCCCCTTTTTTTTTAATGTCTAATACTTACTGGGCTTTAAAAACCAAGCCACCATATGCTAATATGACACTGTCAGAGGTGACAGGCATTCATATTAAATGCTTAGTAGATAATACTTTGTAAATAACATAATACAAATCCTTCACTTTTCCTTTTAATGTGATTGAAGCAGTGAAAATAATCCTAATAGTAATGCTCCCATAGTTCAATGAATAATAAAATCCTTCCGTTTATGGCGAGAGAAAATGTCTAGTGAATTGCAGAATAATAAAATAATTCATGATTATGCGAGAACCAGGAAAGCTGGATTAATTCTTTTAAAACATTTTATGCCAGAAAGCCATAGATATGCAAAAAATATAATGCAATTACCAGAGCAAATTAAATATTCTCAGTTGGATTCTTAAATACTAAAAAAAAATTTACAGCATCCAAAGCATACTCCAACCTCCTGGAGGACCTGGGCCTTACTCTGTTTGTGGTTAACACCAACTGCTGTTCAAAGTGGGAAGAGAAAGTTACTGGATGAGCGGTAGGGGATGACAATAGAAAAAACAGTTAGTAATGGACTCAGCAAAAAGGAAGAAGCAAAAATAGCAGAGATTCTCATGCTAACAGCAGCCCTGGAGGTAAAACAGTCAAAACGGTCATAACAGGCTCACAATAAATCCACTTCAAAGGCAGTGAAAGGAAACATGCAGATGAATCAGGTGTTGCTGGTGGGAGATTGCTGTGTATTAAATCTTGCAGGAAAAGAACTCAGGTGCAGAAGGTGCTCACCTGAGAAAATGAATCAGGTGGAGGCAGGAAGAGGCAGGGGAAAATGCCAGAGCGGATGATACCAGTCCATCCACTGTAGAAACTGACTCTGAGATTGAAGATGATCAAAAATACCTCCACCCATACCCTGATGCAACTATCTAAATTTAGCAACCCTACCCATGGGAAGAATCCAATATGATCCTCAGTAAGTGTGGCCCTTACGAGCACATGAAGACCAAACATTTCAGAAGATCCTTATATTAATATGGACAAGGTCAAGCATGAGAAGAATTCACCAATATGCCTGGGGATATCTAGGCCTGCTGCCCGGCTACTTTAGCAAGGTGTGAGAGAGAAAAACCAGAATGGAGAATGCTCCCCGGTGGTGGCTCAGGCAAATCACAGCTCATCTCTTAGCGCAAACATTTGAAGATGTCTGTTTTAGATGCTGAGACTCTAGGTTAATTATGCTTGTGCAAAGGAGGAATTGAAGGACCAGCCTGCAACCTGAACAAAAATACATTATTATGCAGACTGACCATGATCATCAGTTGTTTCCTGTAGACAGATAATACATAGAAAGAGCATACAAGGAAATGGAAGATAAAGTCCAAGTGCCAGATAAGAATCGGTCCTCTCCAGGCAATACACAAAAACACCCTGATGACAGAAATTATTGCTGACCCAGAGGAAAAACCTTATTTGGGGCTAAGAAGAGAGAAGAGTGTCACCAGGGAACACACAAAAGGAACATCATAAACACATACAACCAAGTGTATAATAGGAGCCTCCACATAGATGGGAGCCACTCTTATCAGGCACCTGTTGTTTTCACTATTGATTAGCATATAACTTTGAGTCTGTGAAATCCTAGTATATTGTGCAACCACTTAGCACTTATATCTTGTATAAATGTATTCAAGAGTAAGTCATACACGTATCACATTTCTCGCATGAGGCTTACACAGCCTAATAGTATACTCTCTAGATAAGGTTTAAGCATTGCACGTCTACCAAGAAATCTTATGTAAATATCCATGCTGAATAGACCAAATATGTTAGACCACAAGGCATGTAAAGAGGATAAGTAGGTTCCTCGAGTCTCTATAAAAGATGGTGTATATATACAGTAAATTTCTTGCACAACTTACATTCAAATAGGAACATTTCTACCTTGTAATTATTCATAAAACAGGGTTTTATAATAAAATAATAATAATACATTTTATACACACCTTATATAACCTGATTACTATGTAGTAATCAATCACTGTCCGATAATTGTCTACCTGGATGGCTGTATAGTTGTGTATGAATATGAAGTGTATAGTATGTTGAGGTTACCCAAGAATGTAGAGCTGAGGAGGTTTCACATGTATAGTCTTTAAGGCACTGCAAGGTCATCCAGTCATCAGTGATGTTGTTGTTGACAGCTGTAAGGCTAAGCTGACTCAGGTCACAGAAGCATGAAGTGATGTGGATTTTAGTAGGATAAAGATGCCTGTTTTTCTCACACAAATCAATGAAAACTGCCAATTCTCATTGAATAGGCATGCAGGAGATCACCCAAGTCTGAGAGAGATTCTTGGAGCAGCAAATAGCTGATTGGTTGATTTTGAATGAAGGTACTGCTATTTACATTTGCATTCCTTTGTTGTTTTACTAGAGGAGATTTGGGGCTGTAATCAATTTTGTTAAGTAGGAAGCCCAAAAATCCAAAGAGAGAAAAGAAATGCTGATTTGTTGTGTTTTGAATGCTGGGAAACTTATCCATTTGGAGTTTTCACACTTCACACTCACAATACATTCTATGGAAATATTCTCAGAAACACTAGCTTTCATTTTAACCCTTTATTAAGCTCTGAAGATCAATGTCATAATGATGATCGTGGTGTGATGAAGGAACATAGTGCTGACTTTTTTTTGCAACTTTGAATGACAAATGAAAATATATTTAAGAAAATAGCAAGGCTAAAGTTCACTGTGATCAATACCTAAAATGAGAAGCTCCTCCATTTGTTTTCATCATAAAAGATGCCTTATCCTCTTCTTTTGTGGACTCATAGGAATAAAGTTCATCTAATTGAAATTGGCCTTAAGCAAAATGAACTGCTCAGGTAGATAAATTCATCTACTGAGTCCAATGTTCTCTCACTTTCACCTGAGTTCACTTTTATTTTATTCTTTTTTGCTTCTAACAAATCCATACATATTAAAGTTATAACCAGAACATTATGGTTTACCTAATTTGCAAAATGGCATCCAATATGCTTTACCAGCATAAGTCAGTATCATTATGTATCATCAGAACTAAGGGGCCCAAACCTGTTCCAGCATGATAGTGCCCCGGCCTGCAGACAGCCCTGACCACAACCCCACTGAACACCTTTGGGATGACCTGGAATGCCATTTATACCCCAGGCTTTCTTGTCTGATATCAGTGCCTGACCTCACTAATGCTCTTGTGGCTGAATGGGCAAATCTCCACAGCCACTTTTAAAAATCTAGTGGAAAGCCTTCCCAGAAGAGTGGAGGTTATTGTAACAGCAAATGGAGACAAAATCTGGAATGGGATGTTCAACAATATGGGTGTGTCCACAAAGTTTTGGCCATATAGTGCAGCGTACTAGCAATGTTGTAGTGATCATCTCTGTTCCATTTAGGGAATCCTCTTCCATTTATTAATATACCTACTTCTTTTTTTATTATTAATGCAGGAACATTTTTGATGCCTTCATAAATGTAATAAAATGGCCTTGCAAACAACACTGTATTGCAACAGGCCATAAACCTTTAATTGGAAATATTAAATAATATGAAATATATTACATTTTGGTACTAATTTCATCAACATTGCTTATAACATCCATAGATCATATTTAGCACTGAAGGTGTGAGAGCTCTTGGGGACGAGTGTATATGAAAAGTTATGAGAATCACTGTATTAAAGGGTGGGCATTGAGGTGTAAAAACCCCTTAACACTTCAGGCTCACCAGCTGATGGGACCCATTACACTTTAAAATGAACTTTAATGTTCTTTTAGAACAGCAGGCTATTTCAGATGGGTTGCTGCAATATGAGTGAGAAAGAAGAGAAGGGGTGGGATTGTACCAAAGCACATTTATATGTGGGCACATTAGTAACTATATATCACAATCACTTTGTTTTATAGATGTATATTATTACTGCAGTTTACATTTTGAAAGTATCTGTTTTTTGTCCCACACTACAGTACAGTCACAGAAAAAGATAAAACAAGTTTAATTAGTATGGGTTGTTTTTTTGTTTTTTTTTGTTTCATTGTTTGTTTTAATTAAAGGGAATGGTCCCTGCTTCAGATACTCTGCGCAAGGGTCAAAAAACATCTGATGTCTTTTGTACACTTTTCTGGTGACAATCTTCAGAATCTTGAAGGTTACAGTCTGACTGGCTCTCTGCAATTTCAAAGAAATTAAATCTTAAACAATGAAACATAATGAGCTTTTTCAAAGGAATATTAAGTCATAGTTTTAAAAAATGTTCACAACATCCTGACTTAGTTATTAAAGATTTTTGTTTGAAGCAATTTGTGCTTAGAAACACAAGTAATCTTGTACATTTGCCAAGAGGCTGTGGGAGAAGTCTGTGACTGATCATCTGCCATGTCAGTCAAATTACCTCCTTCTGTAAAAGCAGGCATTTGTTGGTCACATTTATATCCAAAATATTCCAGAAACTCTATTGAACTGATATGTAAGTTCCAACAAAGAATAAAAACAGCAATTTACAAACTTAAAAGAGAATTAGATGCAAAAACATACCCCAGAGATTCAGAGAGGTCTAAAATTTGAAGGGTGTGTTAAGTGACTTCTCATTGCTGAGGCAGCCGTTGTCATGGCTGAAGAATCTGAGCTGATATTGCAGTGTGTCTGATGAGTTTATAATGAAACTCAAGTCCAGGACCTGCAAAATGCATCAGCTAGTTCTGCTGACCATTAAAATGACACAGGCCACTGTTCACACTACCCTCACACACCCCAATCCCCAGTCACCACACACACACACACACAAACACACACACACACTAAAATAATCTCACTTGCAATGTGTCAGATGCAGTATTATATATATTATCTTATCAACGCTAATGACAGTAATAACAGGATGATAAGAATGATGCTGATCATATGTGGCATGATCTCTTTTGTTATCTTATGATATGGTATTCAGATATGGTTTATAATTAGGATGCCATTACAGGATCATTTCTATTTTTCAGCTGCCAAACCGTATGAAAACTGTCACATATCTGCATGACACATACTGTGTCTGCTATGAAAATGAATAATCATTATACAGCTCAGTGCTGATCGGTGTCCTTTGTGGTGCCACCAGGAGTTTTTTGTTTGAAATGATGACATGGATAAAGCTGGTCTTGAATACCTCATTGACACCACTGCAGAGTTTAACAACAATAAAGAGAATTTGTTCCAGGGACAGAATAGGCTCAGAGGTCCCCATTATATCAGACACTTTATCTACCAGTCTTCAATGTTGATCCCACAACAGAACTGTGAATTCTTCATTTCAGGCAGGCGCTTGGCCCTGAACAGCATACAGTTAGGTCTGGAAATATTTGGACAATGACAGAGTTTTTGTGATTTTGCCTTTATACACCACCACAATGGATTTGAAATAAAACAACCAAGATGTGATCGAAGTGTAGACTTTCACCTTCATTTTAAGAGGCTCCACAAAAATAGGGCATTTACCATTTAGGAATTACAACAATTTTAAATAAAGTACCTCCATTTTCAGGGGCTCAAAGGTATTTGGACAAAGTGACATAATTGTTGTGTATAAAATAGTTGTGGTCCATTCCCTCATTACTTCAAGACAAATGAAGCAGATAAAAGGTCTGGAGTTGATATCAGGTATTGAGTTGGCATTTGGCAGCTGTTCGACTGGAGCTACCAATATGAAGTCCAAGGAGATCTCAATGCAAGTGAAGGAAGCCATCATTAGGCTGAAAAACAACATAAATCTATAAGAGAGATAGCAAAAACCTTAGGTGTGGTTTTTCTTAAAAAGAAAGAAAGCACCGGTGAGCTCAACAACATCGAAAGGCCTGGAAGACCATGGAAGACAACTAAAGTGAATAATCGCAGAATCCTTTCCTTGGTGAAGAAAAACCCCTTCACAACATCAACAGAAGTCAAGAATATTCTGGAGAAGGTAGGCATATCATTGTTAAAATCTACAATCAAGAGACACCTTCATGAATGTAAATACAGAGGGTTTACAACAAGGTGCAAACCACTGGTAACATTCAAGAACAGGAAAGCCAGATTAGACTTTGCCAGAAAACATCTAAAAAAGCCTCCCATGTTCTGGAATAAGATTCTTTGGACTGATGAAAGCAAGATTAACTTGAGAAAGGTATGGTGAAAGAAAGGAACAGCTCATGATCCAAAGTATACCACATGTGTCAAACATGGTGGAGGCAGTGTTATGGCATGGGCATGTATGGCTGCCAATGGAAGGGGCTCACTGGTGTTTATTGATGATGTGACTGCTGACAGAAGTAGCAGGATGAATTCTGAGGTGTATAGGGCTATACTCTCTGCTCACATTCAGCCAAATGCTACAAAACTGATAGGACGCCGCTTCACAGTGCAGGTGGATAATGACCCTAAACATACTGCGAAAGCAACTCAAGACTTTTTGAAGGCAAAGAAATGG